>NC_069415.1:63641922-63746922 GCF_026875155.1 Cherax quadricarinatus | reverse complement strand
ATATATATTAATATTATATATATTATATATATATATATATTAATAATATTTTATATAATATATATATATATTATATATATATTTATATTTATATATATATATATATATATATATATATATTATAAAATATATATGAGAGTTACACGTTGTCCCACTGAAGGCATTTTAATGATGAAATTCGCTATGTATTTTCTCTTGTTATTGATAGGTTTTTCTTTCTTGATTTTTCTGTTCTTAATAATATTTTATTTGCATTTTCCTCTACCTAAAATATACCTCAATAATTTGGAATTATCTGTAATATCATTTTTAATGTCAAAGTTGATCTAGTTGGAAATTTATTTACCAATAATAGTTTCTGCTCTGCTTGTGTCGTTTCTTTAGTAAATTTTGTATATTTTCCTTGATTTTTATGAATTATTTTGTTTTAGTTCCTTTCTGCTCCTTCACAAAGCTTTTATCTTCCCCTAAGTTATTTTCCCGAATTTCACTCTTTATTTCCTTCCCCTTACGTTTTCCTTCACCCCTTTGAGCGTTTTCTCTCTCATTCCTTAAGAGTTTCTTGAGATTTTTGTCCTCAGTCTCTTGCTGAGGCTTGTATCAAATGCCTTATTAGGGTTCATAAAAAAATGCAGTTAACCCATCTGAAAATCGTGCTAGTTGTACGTATGTATGTGTGTGTGCGTGTGTGTGTGTGTGTGTGTGTGTGTGTGTGTGAGTGTGTGTGTGTGTGTACTCACCTATTTGTGGTTGCAGTGGTCGAGTCATAGCTCCTGGCCCCGTGTGTGTGTGTGTGTGTGTGTGTGTACTCACCTATTTGTGGTTGCAGTGGTCGAGTCATAGCTCCTGGCCCCGTGTGTGTGTGTGTGTGTGTGTGTGTGTGTCTTGCAAAACATTATAATCCCTGCACTATGTTCCCTCTCACTGTCACTGCTCAGCTCACTTCACTTATTTACCGCGTATTTTTACCCCCTGTACGTTTACGGATTAAATTTCAACCCATGTGTACGCATCCACTTTTATTTTGACATAACACTTAGCTTTCACATTCACTCTATGTAACTCCTTCCCGCTGTGTTGGTTCTCCAGTCATGATGCACTTCCTTCCACTCAAAAGTTCCACTTGACTTTTACAGTTCGAGGACCGCACGTCGGTCCATCATACTGAGGAGTATAGAATAAAAAGGCACAGTACAGTGACTGGAAGAGTACACAAGTAAACCAGCCATAGGAGACTCCTGTTTACGACGACGTTCAGTCTGCCTGGACCATTAACTAGTCATTCTATGTGCTGGTTACTTGTGTATACTCCAGAGTGGGTCACATGAAAGATATGAAGAGTATTCATCGATCTGTGTATACGGTCTTTACTTTTCGTATGATTTTAAGCATAGGCTGTGTATGTATACTAGTCTTGATTACACGTCATTTCAGAGTCAGATGACTGGTAATGGGCATTCATAGCTAGGGAGATTTTCGTGAGTTCCACTCAGAGATTTTCCTCGTCACCCAGGATTTGACCTATGATATAGAACATATTTTATAATAGTAACATGCAGATCACTCCATTTTTTTTTACACAGGGTTTGACAAGGTTAAAGGGCCCCAGTTTTAAATGACAAGCTATTTACAGGTTAAGGATTCCTAACTTTATTGACAAGCTAAGAGCTGTTACCTACATCAGCTCATTTGAAAGCATTTTTATTGTTATGAGACATACAAGTAGGGAAAAGGATGAAGGTGGAGCCATCTGTGGGGCCCGCATTTTATTTGATCAACTGACTTATCTCGTTGACATCATTATGCTGTTTCGAATGTGTTCCATACTCGAGTCATCCTGGGTATGTATGAAACTCAGATGGAGTGATGTTCTGGACAAGGGTACAACCAGAGTGAAGTTGCTGCTTTCTGCCCGTCTTGTGGGATAAAAGCTTGTTTCACGCTGTCCTCGAGTGGATCCCAAATTGTGGTACCCTTTTACAATATTGGCCTTATACATAACAGTAAGGCCACCCCATCCCTCCTATGTTGAAGGCTCTGCTGAAATGACAGATCTATCCAGGATGGGTCCAGGCGAGAGATGAGACGTCTTGCTCTGTTCTCCACTCTGTCAAGCAGTCGTAGATGAGAGGGCGGGCAGGCAAACCAAGAAAGTGGAGCATACTCAAGGTTTGAGCGTACTTGTGCCTCGTACAGAATCTTGCAAAACCCCTACTGTCAAGCAGATGCGAGATACGGTGAAGTGCTGTAAGTTCCTGGCTGCCTTGTTTGTTAGATTTACAACATGGTTCTTCATGGTTAGTTTGGAGACAAATTTCACCCCAAGGATAACAGCTTCTTCTCCAGGTGCCAACACTCTCCCATTCATCCTCACTACTGCACCAGCATTACCATCATGGTGCCTAGGAACCCTCATCATTTGCGTTTTCTCAGGTGCAAATGTTACTTGCCATTTGTTTCCCCAAGCTGATATTTGCTCTTAGCTGGTGATTGATGTAGCTTAGAGCAGCTGGCATTTCTTCTCTTGGATAAGTGAATGTCAGTGTACAGACATCTGCATATGCATTATGATTCTGGGATGAGATGAAGAAGGTCGTTGAAGTAGACATTCCATAAAAAATGGACCCAGCACGCTTCCTTGTGGAACACTTGCCCCCAAAAGGAGTCTTGCTGATTCCTTCCATTGAGAACTACACTTAGAGATCTACCATGAAAGGGAATCACTGAGGAGACATAGCGTAGAGCCAGCAATTCCCAGTGCTTGAAGTTTTTTCTAAGGCCCCCGGTGCCACACCGGTCGAAAGCGCCAGCAATGTCCAGTGCTACCACACAGCTGACTTTGGATTCATCCAGTGACTGGTGCCACTTAGTGGAGAGGTTTAACAACAGATCAGAAGCAGAGTAACCTTTCCTGAAGGCATATTGACGATCACAAAGTAGTGAGTGGTAGTCAAAAAACTCTGTCATTTGTCTTGAAATTATTGTCTCAAGGATCTTACCAGTGATTGACAGGAGTGACACTGGTCTGTAGTTGCTGATTTCTGCTCTGCTCTTCTTTTTGTGAACAGGGACTACATTTGCCTCTTTCCACAGAGAGTGCCATTTACACTGTACTAGGCAGTGCTGAAAGATGAGGGTTAGAGGTGCACTAGCTGGTCTGCACATATTCTCAGTAATCTTGGGCTCAACTTGTCTGGGCCCACAGCCTTTTCTTGATCAAGTGATTTAAGAAGGAAATGCACCTCCTCCTGCCTTATTGTCACCACTGACAGTTTTGACACAGTTCTTGCAGCTAGCCAAGGAGAGTCCCTTGCTGGATCAGGAACTTGCATTTTGGTAGCAAAGTGTTCGGTAAAGTTCTCTGTCTCTCTGTTTCTCTTTCTCTCTCTCTCTCTCTGTATCTCTCTCTCTCTCTCTCTTCAGTCTGGGAATTAGTGTGGGGTGTTACTGAGACCATGGCTGCTGTAGTGTTTTGGAATCTTAGGTTAAAGTGTTGATGAAGGATGTTCTACTTCCTCAGGAGGAAAATAGAAGGCTGAAGCATCGCCTAGATGGGTTTCGGAATAAGTGTGAGACGGTTGGAGCTGGTAAGGAGGAAAAGGATACCAGCAGTGAGTTAAAGAGTTGTAGCCGCTTTAAGTGGCAAGTGATTCACAATTCAGGAAGAAGATAAGGAAGGTTAATAGAGAAGATGAGAGGGAAGAAAATCGATTCTCTGTTCTCCAGGACGAACGTACTTGAGTGGTTAGTGAGGTTAAAAGTACCACTGACTTCCCTGCTAATCAAGGTAAGAATATTCTGATTGTGGGAGACTCTCAGGAAAGATATGTGGACCATGCTTTTGGTAACAGAGATAGGAAGGTCAGACAGAGGGTTTGCCTCCCAGCATCTGGTGTTGGTGGCTTAGCAGGTTGGATAATTTTATGTTAGGTAATGGGAACAAGCCCATTATCTGTCTTAGTGCTGGTGGAACTGACATCGGGAAGGGTAGGAGACAGGGGTTTTTGGATAAGCAAGGAGCGGGGGTTTCAGGAAGGGGGGGGGGGGGTTTAAGGTTTTTGTTGGGGGGGGGGGGAAAAAAGGATGCTGGGGTTTGAAAAAAATTTGATAAAAGGCCCAAGGTTTTTAACCCCCTTCCCTGTCTGGAAAATTTTTTTAAAATTTGTTTGAACAGGGGCTTTCGGGGGTGGGGTTCATTCCATTAAGAGGGGGTATTTGATTTTTAGGATTAAACTTAAATTTGGGTGTTTGTGGAAAAATCATTGGGAAAAAAATCCTTATTCCGGCCATATTTTAAAAAAAATAAAAAATTTAAATTTAAAAAAAAAAAAATTTATAAACCCCCTTACTTTTCTATAAAAAAGGGGGGAAAAAAAAAAGAGCATTTTTTGCAAGGGAGGCAAATGTTTATTTCAAAAAGAGCCCCGGTTTCAATTTAAAGTGAAAATTCCCCAAAGAACTGGATTTTAAACTCTTCCAAATTTAAAGGGTTCCAAATTGGAGGGGGAAAATTGCAAAGGGTTTTAAATTTGTTTGTTAAAAGTAAAAAAAAGGGGGAAAAATTTTTTTAAAATTTTAAAGGGGAAAAAAAAAATTTTTATTTTGGCCCCCCCATTTGGGGGTGGAATTTTTTTGGGAAAAAAAAAAAAGGCATTAAGAAAATTTAGTTAAAAATTTTTAAAAAAAAAACCCAAACCAAACAAAAAATCAAAAAAAAAAAAAAATTAAAAAATTTAAAAAAATATTTTTAAAAAAAAAAAAACCCAAACCCCCCAAACCCCTAAAGCCAAAACCCACCCCCCCACCACAACCACACCACAAAAACACCAACAAACACACCAAAAAACAAAACCCCATTAAAAATAATTTTTAAAAAATTAGTATTTAAAAAATTATAAGTTTTTAACGATCGAAACGAATGAAAGGGGTTTGAATCGTGTTTTAGTTTTCAGAATTTTAATTTTTTTAAAAACAAAAATTTAAAAAAAAATTTTTTTTTAAAAATAAATTAATTAAATTTAATATCAAAATTAAAAAAAGTAATAATTTAAATTTTTTTTTTTTTAAAAAAAATTAATTCCCAATATGAAAAAAGGTAAATAAAAAAAATTAATTTTTTTAAAATTTTTTTTAAAAATTTTTTTTTTTAAGTTATGAAAAATTTTAAAAAAAAAATTTAAAAATTTAAACCTTTTTAAAAGAAAAATTTTGGAAAAAAAATAATTTTTTCGTTTCAAAATTTTAGAAAAAAAAAAAAAATTTTTTTTTTAGGTAAAATTTTTTAGAAAAGGATAAAAATTTTTTTTTCCCTATAGGGCAAATGACGTTTTTATTTAAAAGTAAAAATTTGTTTCCAGGACAATTTTAAAAAATTTTTAAAATATATTTTATTTTTAAAAATTTTAAAAATTTTTTAAATAAAAAATAAAAAAAAAAAAAATTTTTAAAATAAAAAAACCATTGAAAGAATAAAAATTGGTTGGGCTAAATTTCAAGGAAAGAAAAGGGTATAAAAGGTTGGATTTCTTTTTTTTCAGAGTGGTGGAAATAAATTTTTTAATTTTTAAAAATTTAATAAAAAAAATTTAATAAAATTTTAAATAAAATAAAAAAATTTTTGGAAAAAAGAAAAAAGGGGGGGGGGTGAAAAAACAATTAAAAAAAGTAGAGAAAAAATTTTGTTAAAAAAAAAGGGGGATTTATTAAGGGGAGTTAGGGGATTGGAAAAGTGGGGGGAATTTTTTTGAGGTTTTTTTAAAATTTTATGAAGATAGGGAAGGGTTGTTTTTTGGGAAAGGGTTTAAATTTGTAGGATGGGGGGGTTTTGTGAGGGGGGGGAATTTGAGGAGTGGAAAAGAAAGGGGGTAAGGGGGGGGGTTGTGGGAAAGAAAAAAGTAAAAGGGGGGGAAAAATTTTTTGGGGGTGGGAATTGTTTTTAAATTTGGGATTATTTTGGGGGTGGGAGAGTTTCCTTTTTAAAAGGAAGGGGGAAAAAAAGGGGCAAAAAAAAGGGGGGGTTTTTGGGGTTTTTTGGGTGGGGTTTATTAAATTTTAAAGAATTAAAAAAAGACGGAAAAGGGTAGCAGATGAAAAAGGGAGGCTTTAAAAGGTGGGGGGTGTGTGGACCAGGTTTTTTCAGTAAACATATAAGTGAACAGTATTTTGAAAGGCTAAAGAGGTCTTTGTGGGATTTATGGATTTGGAAAAAAGGGGGTATGACAGGGTGGATAGGGGGGGAATGTGGGAGATGTTGCAGTGTATGGGGTAGGGGGTAGGTTTATGAAGCAGTGAAGAGTTTTTACGAGGAAGTGAGGGTCAGTTAGAGTATTTGGGAAAAAAGGGAAATTTTTTTCCCCGTAAAAGTAGGCCTTAACAAGGATGTGTGATGTCACCCGGGGTTTTTTAAATTTTTTAAGTGGGGTTGTAAGGAATAAATGCGAGGGTCTTTGGGAGAGGCGTGGGTTAAAAGATAAAAAATCACACAAATGGGGGTTGTCACAGGCTCTTTTCTGAAGACACTGTGCTTTGGAGATTCTGAAGAAAGTTGCAGAGATTGGGGGATGAATTTGTAGGGTGTGCAAAAGAAGAAAATTAAAGGTGATACAGGAAAGAGTAAGGTTTTTGAGGGTAACAAAAAGATTGGTGATGAAAAATTGAAAATCAGATTGGAGGGAAAGGGGGTATGGAGAGGTGAACATTCAGATTTTGGGGGTGGAGTGTCAGCGGGTGGGGCTTGAAAAATAGGTGAAACATAGAATTGATGAGGGAAAAAGGTGAGTGGGGCACTTAGGGGTCGTGGGACAAAGAACTTTGTCCTTGGGGGCAAAGGGGGAATGTATGAGGTATAGTTTTACCAAGCTCTTTATGGGGTGAAGCGTGGGTTTATAATGTTGCAGCGAGGAGAAGGTGGAGGGAGTGGAGATGTCATGTTGAGGGGGAATGTGGGTGTGAATATAAGCAGGAATTCGTAGTTTGGAAGTTAGGAGGAGGGGCGGGATTTTCCAAAACTGTTGTCCAGAGGGGTGAGGGAAGGGTTTGAGGGGTTCGGCATGTAAGAGAATGGAGCGAAAAAAGAATGACTTCAAGAGGATCATCTGTAGGGAAGGAAGGGGGGGTAGGGGTCGGCCTAGGAAGGGTTGGAGGGGGGGGGGTAAAGGGGTTTTGTGTGCGAGGGCTTGGCCCTTTCCCGCAGGCTGCGTGAGCGGTTTGATAGGAGTGAATGGAGACAAATGGTTTTTAATACTTTACGTGCGTTGGGTGTGGCAAAGTAACATTTAGAAGGATTCAGGGAAACGGGAGGCCGGACTTGAGTCCCTGGGATGGGAAGTACAGTGCCTGCACTCTGAAGGAGGGTGTTAATGTTGCGTTTTGAAACTGAGTGTAAAGCACCCTTTTGGCAAAACGTGATGGAGGAATGAGGGGAAAGTTTTTCTTTTTCGGGCCCCTGCCCTTTGGGGGGAAAACGGGCCCGGGTTTTATAAAAAATTTTAAAAAAAAATATTATATATAATTTTAAATATATATTTATATTATATATATTTAATATATATATACATACTTTTCATTATATGCCATGCCAATACCAACACTTAAGGGGGAACCCTTGCCGCTACGCAAAAAAGTAGTGAAACTGGCTTTTTTAGTCAAATAGGGATACCCCCCGTTGACACTATCTGTAACATCAGATTGCCCCTCTCCGAACTGTGAGTGCATCTCCTCCAGGAACTTCCTCAAACAGTTCCATTTTTGGGAGGGGAACGCCGACCCCAAGACCCCCCCTTTTTTATAATTTTTTTATATATTGTATGAAGTATTCATTTTGTTTTTGTGCAATATTCAAAGTATTTTCTCTATTAATAAAAGGTGGTAGGAAAAGAAAAGTTCAAAAAACTCCGGGGGGAACCTTTGGTTTTTCCGAGGACGTACAAAAGTTTTCTCTGAGAATGAGGTCCCCAGTCAAGTTAGAGGCGGTACCTTCAGTATATATTTTAAATACACACCACACACAAAACCAACACACACCAAACAACACACCAAAACACACACACACACCACACACACACCACCCCACGGGGCCAGGAGCTAGGGGCTCCCCCTGCAAACCCCAAAAGGTGAGTCCCCACACCAACACAACCACAACACACACCCCCACAACACACACAAACCCAAAAACACACACCAACACACACACACCCCACACACAACCACACCACACACACAACCCCACCCAAACCCCAAAACACCCCACCACAACACACACACAAAAATATATATATATATTTTTTTATATATAATATAATATATAATTTTTAAAATATAATATATTAATATATTGATAAATTTTTTTTATAAAACGGGATGCTTGAATGGCGTGGGTGTAGTGCGGGGGTAACAAGAAAAGTGATTGCTGATGTTTGAATGAAAGAAGTTGGATGTCTGGCCCCAAGCGAAAAAAAGCTGAAGGGGGGAGGGGAGTTTTCGGTGGGGGGAAATAAATGGGTTAAAATTGAGTATCTGAAGAGTTGGCAAAGAAGGGGTAGCAGTAAAAGTTGAATGATCATTTTGGAAGGAGAAAAGAGAATATGAAGTGGAAATTTTAAAAATTTTTGTGGATTAAAGTAAAGGTTGGATGCAAGAAGTGGGTCAAATAAACGGTATGCACCTGGAGAAGAGAGGAATGCAGAGGAGGGAGAGAGATTTTGGGATGATGTTAAGTGAATGTATAGGAGCCTTTGAACCAAGTGAGAGAGTAAATTGTGGTAGGGACCTGAATGCTAAAGTAGGAGAAACTTTTAGAGAGGGTGTGGTAGGTAAGTTTGGGGTGCCAGGTGTAAATGATAATGGAGCCCTTTGATTGAACTTTGTATAGAAAGGGGTTTAGTTATAGGTAATACATATTTTAAGAAAAGAGGATAAATAAGTATACAAGATATGATGTAGGGCGAAAATGACAGTAGTTTGTTGGATTATGTATTGGTAGATAAAGACTGTTGAGTAAACTTCAGGATGTACATGTTTATAGAGGGGCCACAGATATATCAGATCACTTTCTAGTTGTAGCTACACTGAGAGTAAAAGGTAGATGGGATAAAAGGAGAATAGAAGCTTTCAGGGAAGAGAGAGGTGAAGGTTTATAAACTAAAAGAGGAGGCAGTTAGGGAAATATATAAACAGCTATAGAGGATAGATGGGCTAATGAGAGCATAGGCAATGGGGTCGAAGAGGTATGGGGTAGGTTTAAAAATGTAGTGTTAGAGTGTTCAGCAGAAGTTTGTGGTTACAGGAAAGTGGGTGCGGGAGGGAAGAGTAGCGATTGGTGGAATGATGATGTAAAGAGAGTAGTAAAGGAGAAAAAGTTAGCATATGAGAAGTTTTTACAAAGTAGAAGTGATGCAAGGAGGGAAGAGTATATGGAGAAAAAGAGAGAGGATTAAGAGAGTGGTGAAGCAATGTAAAAAGAGAGCAAATGAGAGAGTGGGTGAGATGTTATCAACAAATTTTGTTTGAAAATAAGAAAAAGTTTTGGAGTGAGATTAACAAGTTAAGGAAGCCTAGAGAACAAATGGATTTGTCAGTTAAAAATAGGAGAGGAGAGTTATTAAATGGAGAGTTAGAGGTATTGGGAAGATGGAGGGAATATTTTGAGGAATTGTTAAATGTTGATGAAGATAGGAAGCTGTGATTTCGTGTATAGGGCAAGGAGGAATAACATCTTGTAGGAGTGAGGAAGAGCCAGTTGTGAGTGTGGGGGAAGTTCGTGAGGCAGTAGGTAAAATGAAAGGGGGTAAGGCAGCCGGGATTGATGGGATAAAGATATAAATGTTAAAAGCAGGTGGGATATAGTTTTGAGAGTGGTTGGTGCATATTTACTAAATGTATGGACGAGGGTAAGGTACCTAGGGATTGGCAGAGAGCGTGCATAGTTCCTTTGTATAAAGGCAAAGGAGACAAAAGAGAGTGCAAAAATTATAGGGGGATAAGTCTGTTGAGTATACCTGGTAAAGTGTATGGTAGAGTTTATTATTGAAAGAATTAAAAGTTAGACGGAGAAAGGATAGTCAGATGAACAAGGAGGCTTTAGGAAAGGTAGAGGGTGTGTCGACCAGGTGTTTACAGTGAAACATATAAGTGAACAGTATTTAGATAAGGCTAAAGAGGTCTTTGTGGCATTTATGGATTTGGAAAAGGCGTATGACAGGGTGGATACGGGGGCAATGTGGCAGATGTTGCAGGTGTATGGTGTAGGAGGTAGGTTACTGAAAGCAGTGAAGAGTTTTTACGAGGATAGTGAGGCTCAAGTTAGAGTACATAGGAAAGAGGGAAATTATTTCCCAGTAAAAGTAGGCCTTAGACAAGGATGTGTGATGTCACCGTGGTTGTTTAATATATTTATAGATGGGGTTGTAAGAGAAGTAAATGCGAGGGTCTTGACAAGAGGCGTGGATTTAAAAGATAAAGAATCACACATAAAGTGGGAGTTGTCACTGTTGCTCTTTGCTGATGACACTGCTCTTGGCAGATTCTGAAGAGAAGTTGCAGAGATTGGTGGATGAATTTGGTAGGGTGTGCAAGAGAAGAAAATTAAAAGTGAATACAGGAAAGAGTAAGATTATGAGGATAACAAAAATATTAGGTGATGAAAGATTGGATATCAGATTGGAGGGAGAGAGTATGGAGGAGGTGAATGTATTCAGATATTTGGGAGTGGACGTGTCAGCGGATGGGTCTATGAAGGATGAGGTGAATCATAGAATTGATGAGGGGAAAAGGGTGAGCGGTGCACTTAGGAGTCTGTGGAGACAAAGAACTTTGTCCTTTGAGGCAAAGAGGGAAATGTATGAGAGTATAGTTTTACCAACACTCTTATATGGGTGTGAAGCATGGGTGATGAATGTTGCAGCGAGGAGAAGGCTGGAGGCAGTGGAGATGTCATGTCTGAGGGCAATGTGTGGTGTGAATATAATGCAGAAAATTCGTAGTTTGGAAGTTAGGAGGAGGTGCGGGATTACCAAAACTGTTGTCCAGAGGGCTGAGGAAGGGTTGTTGAGGAGGTTCGGACATGTAGAGAGAATGGAGCGAAACAGAATGACTTCAAGAGTGTATCAGTCTGCAGTGGTAGGAAGGGGGGGGTAGGGGTCGGCCTAGGAAAGGTTGGAGGGAGGGGGTAAAGGAGGTTTTGTGTGCGAGGGGCTTGGACTTCCAGCAGGCATGCGTGAGCGTGTTTGATAGGAGTGAATGGAGACGAATGGTTTTTAATACTTGATGTGCTGTTTGGAGTGTGAGCAAAGTAACATTTATGAAGGGGTTCAGGGAAACCGGCAGGCCGGACTTGAGTCCTGGCGATGGGAAGTACAGTGCCTGCACTCTGAAGGAGGGGTGTTAATGTTGCAGTTTAAAACTGTAGTGTAAAGCACCCTTCTGGCAAGACAGTGATGGAGTGAATGATGGTGAAAGTTTTTCTTTTTCGGGCCACCCTGCCTTGGTGGGAATCGGCCAGTGTGATAATAAAAAAAAATACAATATATATATATATATATATATATATATATATATATATATATATATATATATATATATATATATATATATTATATATATATATATATATATATATTATATATATATTATTCTAACCACGAACATGTGGTATTGAATCAATAACAAACTGCAACTAGCCGAGGATTCGAACCCATGTCGTTTTTGGCCCGCATCATGGTGAGCGAAAATCACATATGACGCTCTAACCCACTGGACCACGAAATCCTTCAAGAATCAAGCACTCAGAAGAGCTAGGTATTTTGCATTGATCGGAGGATATGCGGTGGTGTGGGTACCTCTGAGGTAATTTCAGTCTACTACCCGTTTGGTATACTAGCCTCATCGAGCAGTATTTTATATTATTGTAACCACGAACGAGTGGTACTGAATCAATAACAACACTGCGACTAGCCAAGGATTCGAACCTTTGTCATTTTGGCCCGCCTCATGGTGAGTGAAAATCACACTTGACACTAACCCGGGTAGTCGCAGTGGTTATTGATTCAATACCACTTGTTCGTGATTACAATAACATAAAATACTGCTCATGGAGTCTAGTTTTTTATATTTTATTTAAAAACACAGTATACATTATAAATGTATGCTATACATAATTGACTTAACAAGAAAACATGAAGCAATATATAAGAAAAACAATATCCATAAACTAAACAGAGGACAACCTACACCTGAACAAACCTTAAACAAAAAATAACTACAATCCAACCTGTCACTCTTATTCATATCGTGTATAAAAACCTTATGTACCAAACTTTATATATAAACTAATGCATTGCACTCACAATTGTATTGCATATTAGCATTTTATGTACATGCACATTCGAAGACTATACATCCCTAAATTACAAGATATTAAAGGAGACAAAATAATAATCTCCACACCCCAGAAAACCCAAAAACACATTTTATTTAAAACGTTGCATACACTACAATAAATGATAAATTATAAAAAAGATGTCTTTAATATGCCAAGAAACTCAAACAACATCCCAAATCACCACAATGCGCACAAGACGCATCTGTTACATATCCCATCTGCCTCAACACCTATTTTGACGCCAATGTTCCCATGAGGAATCTGTACACCTTCTCTCACCCTGGCGGGAATTCTTAGCTTTCGAAATTCCTCCCATATTACCTTCCATTCATACGTGGGGAAGACAGCCACCCCTTGCAGCGTCGCAAACGACGCACATCACGAAGCCATAACATATACCTCAACATATCCTCACACACCTCCAGGTCCCTCCAACTCCACCAACAATGAACGTCCCTCATCACCTCCCCCACACGCCGACCCCTGACCCCCCCTCTGAGGTATCGCATCTTAACGTAAATTGCCCTCACCCTGGGCCCCAAAGCCAACAAACCAAATCCTCCCTGATGCACCCCGGTCATTACCACGTCGCATCCCAACCACGCCCTCCCATATCCCCATAGATGCCCTCCTCTGGATGTCTATTACATCACAATTCCTCAATTCCGCCCCCCAAACCTTACTGTATACCATTGAATTCACAACCACTGTCATTTGGTGCAACGTAACATCTCTGGCCCGAAGGCCACATAGCCTACCCACTGCCCTGTCCCTAACTGCCTCCGAATTAACCTTTCTACTGTCCTGCATGTCCGCTGTATACCAAATCCCACAAATCTTGATCCTTTCCACGACATTCCATCCAAACCCCCGACCCAATCTTCCACCCACCCAAATGCCCACCTCTAACAACATCGACTTGCTTTTGTTAACCCTCATCCCTGTTACGGCCCCAAACCTCTCGATGACTCCACCCACCCTTGAAAAAACCTCCTTACCACTAAGTAAAATTCCCATATCATCAACGTAACCCCTCCCCCGCCATTCCCCTCAGCCCCCTCTCCACACAACTCTCTGTTTACAAGCTCATAAAACGAGTTCTGTACACATGCAAACAAAAGTTGGGAAAGTGGGCATCCCTGCCGCAAACCCCTCTCCATACTAATCTTGCAACCCAACCTACCATTCACCTGCACCCGCATCTTTGCTCCCGCATACAATGCATCCACCCACCCTACCACCTTGGCACCAAAGCCCAAACCACTCAAGCTCTCATGCAAAAACACCCTGTCCATACAATTGTACGCATTCTTCCAATCCAACCCAAGAACCCCTCCCCTCCACAGCCCTCTAAGAAATCACTGATGTGCCCGTGTCCTTCCTGCATACTCCTCCCTGGAATTCCGAACTGACTGCAGTGTTAAAGCGACCCCAGAACCCCCTTCATCCTATTACCTAGAATCTTTGTGAACACCTTATAATCCATGCACATCAAGGAAATTGCCAGGAAAGCACTCAGTGCCTGTGCCCCTTCCTTCTTCGGTACTAATACTACTATACCCATACATTGTGACTCGCCCATTCTCTAACCATCTAGCATATTGTTCAAAATCCCAACAAAGCAATGCCTCATGCACCTCCAATGAGCCCTGTAAAAATCAATAGGCAAACCTTCAATCTCTGGCACCTTACCCATGCTCATGCCAAAGACCGCATCCACCACCTCAGGTTCACTAATATCAGCCTCCAACCCCACCCTATCCTTTTCTCCTATAACATTATGAACCCCCCCTACCAAAAAGCTCCTGCCAGGTGCCCTGCCTCACACACTCTCCATTTTCCCCTGAACCATCCATCAGCATAAACGCTCATTCTCTCAGTGGAGACAAGGACCGCTCCTTCCAGGTATCCCCCCACCCTCGAGCTAGTCACTAATTGCAATAACACGGTCACTTTCCTATGTTCCTGAAACTTACGCAAGACATACCCTGTCAGTTTATCTCCCCACAACACATCCTCCAACCCCGATCGAAAACGTACCGCGTCAAAATGTTTGTTATGAATATCCGCAATCCTACCTCGAAGAAGTGCTATATCCTCTCCCCCCGCCCCCCTCCGGTAACAAGCCTGCAACTGTCCCTCCAAATAATTCTGCAATCCATATCTCCATCTTGGTTCCTGACGTCTCTTGACCCTATAAAAATCCACAATCCCCAGTTTTGCCAGCAACTCCCACCAGTTTATAAACTCCATAGCCCGATCCCTTGCACCCCAAAAGTAATATCACCACTCCTCAAAACCCATACCCCCACCCTCCCCTCTAACCAGCCGCACATTCAACTTCCAGTAACCAGGGTAAATATGCACAGCACCCTCCCATGAGAGATCTACTATCACCGCCCTATGATCCGAGAAACCCACGTCAAATGCCTGCACCCTCCCTACCTCCAACCCCTGCATGACATAAATTCTGTCTAGTCTCGCCGCATACCCTCTACGAACGTACGTGTGCTCCACCATAAAACCTCCCTTCCCCTGCAACATCTACGACTCCCACGTCCCTCAACACATCCCTGAGAACACTTAAAACACAAACCGCCCCCCTCGGTTCCACATCCCGGCACCGTATTACACAATTCCAATCCCCACCTATAATCGTGATGGCAGGCAATCCCCGCAGATGATACAATAATTCTTCCCTCACAAAATCCGCCTTCACCTGCATATTGCTCGACGCCGGCATATACACTCCTATAAAACATACCCTTCTATCACCCCATACACCATCGACCCACACAACCCTCCCCCCTGCCTCCTCCCAACTCGTGACATGCAAGGGGCTAGTCTCCTTTATCGCTATCGCCACCCCCCCCCTTTTTCAACTGCCAAGCACAACTGACGTACAACTTATACCCATTCAACAACAACTCACTGCCGAACTTATGATTGTGTTCCTGCAAGAAACATACGTCCACCTTGAATCTACGTAAAAACAATACCAACCACACAGTTTTGATCTCAGACCTGAGACAGTTCACATTTAGGGTGACACACCTAAAAGTTATAAGAACGGCGGCTTCCCTCTATGCCGCTGTGGCTTGCCTACCACACCTTTACCAGTACCGTGACCCGATGCCTCACCAGACTTTCCCTGGACCCCCTCCCCACCCCTTCCCCATTCACTGCATAACTCTGTCTCCACTGGATCCTTCCAGTCTAACAACTCCTCCTCCGTTGGCCAAGCTTTTTTCCCCGGCCTCTGCCCCGGCGTGAGAACCTCCTCGACCTGAGCCATGCCAGCCATCCTCTTCCTAGAGCTGCCACCCACACACATGTCCACGTCTGGCAAATTCTCGTGATGGACCTCCACCTCCACCACTTGCTCTAAGCGAGTAGCACATAAGGTCTTTACCACAGGCTGCTGTTCCTCCCTCACATCGGCCTCGCCAACACTTAAGGCACAGGTCCCCGACCCGTCCAAAAAACCTTTCAACACGCCCTCCAGTAAGTCCTCCTGAGGCATATCGTTCCTTCTCGGTGGAGCCACCAACGTTCCCGTCGGCTCCCCCGACCCCACCGGGAGTGTGACACACGTCCCGGCCGTCCTTTCCTCTCGCTCAACCTCATCACTCCAACGACCAATCATCCTTGCTTCCTCCTCATCCAACTCTGACACCATCTCACAAGGACGCTGCTCCACAACCGACATCCCAGGTGCCTTGGTAGCCTGTCTCCTAAGACACTGTGCTGCCATATGATGGTGAGAGATACATAAGCGTCAGGTCCTTCTCTGGCCGGCATAGTGCACGAAGACTTGCGTCATGTAACCCACCAACGTGACGTAGGATGGTATAGGCCTAGCCAGTCATTTTGAGGGTATAGGAACCCTCCGGTAGTCCCTCATATGGCCCATCCTTCCATACTCCCATAGTAGCAGAATGGACTTTTCCATAACTGTTGAAAGCCTCTTGTATGCCATACGCAGTCGCCTCAAAAGGTACGTTTCTCACCTTTACCCACGTATAGTACTTAGATACGTCGTGCAAGACAACGTCCACTGCCGAGTTCACAGTTATCTTCCTCTCTTGGTACTCATCAACGATCCTGTAGTAGAAGCCGGCACGATTCATTTTCACGAATACTCTGGACATCCCGTTTAAAGCTACACCGTATACTTCGTCATTGCTGACACCATAGACATCTCTGATGATGGCAGGTAGCAAGGTGCTCATTGTAGCGCCACTGAGCATGCCACGGACCAGCACAATGCAAACAGTGTTGATCTTCTGTCTCACTCGAACGGCCATCTTAGCTTCCAGATGCAAAAGGTCACCATCAGAGGGCAGGCGTAGCAACTAGGCGAGCGTCGTCTCTACCCGGAGGTCGAGAGACGAATGATGGAGGCTAGTACACCGAACGGGGAGTAGAATGAATTTAGCTCAGAGGCACCCACACCACTGTATGTCCTCGGATCAAGGTAAAACGCCTAGCTCTGCTGGGTGCTTGATTCTTGTAGGATTACTGAGTTAGAGCTTCATGTGTGATTTTCGCTCACCATGAGACGGGCCAAAACGACATGGGTTCGAATCCTCGGCTAATCGCAATGTTGTTGATATGTATACAAATAAATACTCTCTTGAAAAATACCTGATGTATTTATTACAATTATCAAACTTATTGTCACTTTCGCGATGGCGACTATGCTTATTGTAATTATTTTTTTCAATTTTCATTGGTTTTAAGCTTTCGGTACTATCACCACAAGTCATCCAAATTTCTATGTATTTTCGTTTCTGCAATACAAAATGGTAGCATGGTGACATAGTGGATGTCACCATAGACATAATAGATATATTATGCAATAGGTATATATATATATTGAAAATGATATATTATGGTACACGTTAGGTGATCGCATGACCCAGGTATCTGAGCCTTCAAGGACATCAAAGCAATTCACTAACCCTTCCTGCTACTCTTACAGATTTTTAAGAATCTGGCCTTCGTTGTTTAATTTCACGTCTTGACAATTCATATTGTATTACAGATTTGATAGGAGAGGATATCCTGATAATCAAATCATGCTTAATGTTCGCTCACCCTCTCTTCTATTCTCAGTGTTAATGTTCTCTCACCCTCTCTTCTATTCTCAGTGTTTTATTTCTTTACTCATTCATCTGTTTTTATTCTTGACTAGAATGAGATTAGATTGGGCAGCAAAGGTTTTATATATTTTTATGTTCATACAGTGTGTGTATATTATTATTACAGAATGTTATATAGCATGTTAGAAGCTCGTGCATTGTCATAGAAACAAGGTCATGTGATCATCACACAGTGTCGGGAATGGTTGTTGCAGCTTTCATCGTGTCCACTAGTTGGCTGCTGGGGGATCATGAGAGCTCGCTTCTGCCTTACAGGTATCATCTGTCTCCTCCCTTTGATGGTATTAGGAAATCATTTAAGGGACTTGTGATGCCACCACTGTACAGTTACCAAGGTGTTCAGTTACCTTGGACAACGCCTTTTGCTATTTTAAGAAAAGTGTTTAATCCACTTAGAAGTCAACGTAGGACTTACGATATCACACAGGCAGACGACTTTTTGATACTCCAGAGTAATTTATAGTAGGCGTTTTAATGTGTTTAATGCTAGGAATATTATTCATATATTCCTCATAGTACTCTCAGAGACGTGTGTACTGCCTACTGAGTTTTATTTCCAAAGGATTAGTTCTTCTTTTCCCTGGCATATACATATCATGATGCCATTCTGGTTGATTTATGCAGTATTGTAATCCTTTCTCCATGGAGAGTTATTTTTGGATCAGTGACTTCAGTTTACTCGCCAAAACAATCGTGGAAAATACGTAAGTTATATCAAAAGTTATATCAATAACTTTTGGTGTACACTTTCTAGGCAAGAGTCAGTTTGAGTGTACTTCTGTGTACTCATAAACCTCTTATGCATTGCAAGTGTTAATGTATATCGGTGCAACGTCTCAAGGTCAATGTCAAATACATATATTTCCTGGCCTACAATAACATTTTTCTGCATAAATTTCCTGCGGTGACAGATGGGGTTGGATCTACTGATCTCTGTATGTAGTTGTAAATACAGATTAAACAACACTGTATATTGCGGAACTCATTATTAAAGTCACGGTTATGTGAATAATCTTACTGTGACCCCCGAACCCCTCTCCAGGTATACTCCAGGTATACTCCAGGTATACTCCAGGTATACTCCAGGTATGCACAGTATACACAAACAACCAACACACAGGAGACTCAACCTTTGACGACGTTTGGGTCCGATTTTGACCATTAACTAGTAAGTAAGTAAGTAAGTAAATTTATTCAGGTATACACAAATACAGTTACATACAATTATCATACATAGCATCATATGTGTAGTCTTTGTATTGTGCTTGTTTCTTTACTGTAGTGCCACTCATGCTACAGCCATCATTTCTATTGAGTTATTATTTAACTTCATTTACTGTTTTACCTATTCGGCACGACATTTTATATATATATATATATATATATATATATATATATATATATATATATATATATATATATATATATATTATACATGTATGTATATATATATATATATATATATATATATATATATATATATATATATATATATATATACATGTTATGTATATATATATATATATATATATATATATATATATATATATATATATATATTATATATATATATATATTTTATATATATATATATATATATATACATATATATATATATATATATATATATATATATATATATATATATATATTATATATATATATATATATATATATATATATATATATATATATATATATATATATATAATGTCATGCCGAATAGGTAAAACTGGTCAGTTAGCAAGAACTCATTTAAAATTAAGTCCTTTCTAAAATTTTCTCTTATACATTTAAATATATAGTTTTTTTTTCATTATGTTAAAATAAAAATTAATGATTTTGTACCAAATGAACCTTAGGAAACTTACCTAACCTTACTGTAACAAGCACAATTTATTTTAGCCGAATCCATCTATAAATATTTTATGAAAATATACAATAATTTAATAATAATCAAACACGATGAAATATTTTTTTTTCCATAGGTTCAGAATGATATTTACTAAATTATTGCATACACAATTTTTTTCTTGCTTTGTTCAGTGTTGCGGCCTCCTACCAAACTGGTGGTTAAGTAGTTAACCTACTGGTCAGCAGTACCACTGGGTACCTCTTCAAACCCAATGTGGGGACTGCTGAACCGGCCTGATTGACAGTGTTCACCCGACTGCCTCACGGAGTACACCTGATGGTGACATCTACTGGCTTTGACAGTGTTCACCATATTCTCACGAAATACACCTGCTGGTGACTGGCCTTTGAGTGTTCACCAGACTCTCATGGAAAACACTTACTGGTGACTGGCCTTTGAGAGTGCTCACCAGACTGTCTCACGGAGCGGACACCTGCTGACTTTGGCTTCTGTAGCAGACCTCAGGGACCTGTGGACCTCTGTGTCAGAGGACGGACACGTAGGAAGCCAGGGTGTTGTAACCAGGTGAGTTAGCGTCAAATGACGCGGAGAAATGGACGTAAACAGACTGCCTTGATCAAATTGGAATCTGCCAACGCTCTCAACTTATTCAGAAAGGATGCTGCTCTCCAAGTTTCTAAATACTTCCCTTCCCTCTATCCCCTCATAAAATCGTGTTATAGTGTGACTTCTAAACTATTGTTTGGGGATCATGAAATTGACTCCTGTGAGGGTGTGCAACGAGGGGACCCTCTCGCCCCCATTCTATTCTGTCTGCTCATCAATGAAGTCACAGAAGCCCTCTCCAGTGAGCTCAATATCTGGTTCTTGGATGACGATACCCTAACTGGCACTACAGAATCTCTCCTAGAAGGCATCAGAAAAATTAAAGACATAGGAGTGAGCCTGGGAATATCTGTAAACTCCACCAAATATGAAATGGTTTCTACCAATTGGCAGATGATCCAGAATATTAGTGCTATTTTACCAGGAGCACGAGCCATTGATCCAGCCAACAGCACTCTCCTTGGTGCTCCTCTTGGGCCCAATGCTATCAATCTGAGCGTAGAAAAAAAACATCTCAGACCTCAAGACGATGGAAGGCAGGATGAAAGACAACGATACACATGATGCCTTCTACCTACTCACCAGGTGCCTGTCACTCCCAAAACTTACCTACTTCCTGAGATGCTCCCCAGCCCTCAGCAGTCCAAAACTCAAGGAATATGAATCTATTCTTAAGACCATGCTAGAGAGTGTATTGAATCTTTCCCTCGAAGATGGACAGTGGTTGCAAGCCTCACTTCCAGTCAGGCTTGGGGGACTGGGAGTACGTACGCAAATCCTCCCAGACTGCCCTACCAGCTTTCCCATCCTCTTTCATAGCATCAAATGAGTTAATAAAACAAATTCTTCCGGACATCTTCAGTGGCTCGTCAGGAATACAGGACCCTAGCTACGCCAGTACTATCAATGAATGGGAGACTTTTGCTGCTCCATCACCAAAACTTAATGCAGCACTGGCCGACAACCAGTCAAATTGGGATGGCTCCATCGCTGAAAAGGTGCTTGCCAACATGCTTAGTGCTGTAACATCAGACAGGGAGACTGCCCGTCTCCAAGCTGTGAGTGCACTTCACTCCAGGGACTTCCTCCAAACTGTTCCCATTTCGGCAATGGGAACACGCCTCGATCCTAAGTGCTTCTCCGCCTTTCCGCCCCAATTCACACGGAATATACGTGTATTTGTGGCGATGGACAAGCCGACCAATATGGTCTACATGATTTTAACTGTTTCAAAGCCAAGGACTGGCATGCAAGACACAATGAAGTCAACGATATCACAAAGAGAAGCCTTGCTACAGCTGTATGCCCAGCCGAGAGAGAGCCTCGATCACTAGATGCCAACATTACCCACAACCCAGCAAGCCGCCCCAACGGGATCACCATCTACCCTTGGAAGAGTGACAAGCTTTTAGCATTGGACTATACCTGTGTGTCGACGCTGGCTGACACGTCCATCACAGTGTTGGGCGACAGGGAGGAGCTGCTGACCACAGGGAGGAGTACAAGATCAGCAAGTATAGGGACATAAACCAACAGTACCAATTTGTCCCAGTGAGATCACACACCATGGGATTATGGGGGAAAAATGCCACACATTTCCTTTAAGAAGTGGGTTCCAGACTCACTGACATCACCAGGGACCCAAGGGCAGCACCTTTCATGTTCCAGCGCCTTAGCGAGGAAATCCAGAGGGAAAATGCATACAGCATACTGGGCTCGCATCCGGCTTCGGGGGAGCTGGAGGAGATTCGCAATCTTTGATATATTGCCCGATTGTATTCATGTTTGTGTTTTCTGTCAATGTATTCTGTCTGTTAATAAAGTACACACACACACACACACACACACACAAACGACAGGTCTGAAGACAATGATGGAAATTCAAAGTCAGGCGCAGACAAGGGGATGGTAAGCAACAACGGAGACATGCCGTACACGAAGGCCCTATCAGACCCACGTGGGGCCAGGGAAAAGACGATGAGCACACTAAGATCAAGCGACAGGTCCGAAGACAATGAAGGTTTGTTATATGCAGAGATTCTAACAGCCAACTGCAGTAGCAAGGGACAGCTGGCCAGGAAAGACAGTCCACTGAGAATAGAAGTTTCAGATATGACAGGGACTGAAGGCAAGAACATGTCAATGGAAGGAAATAAAATGCCTCAGAGGACGCAGATGGAGACTCAGTGGGAGGAGGAAAGGGCGAGGTCAGTTTTTGTGTACGGGCTCCAAGAAGCCAAGGGGGCCAACTTTGAAGAAATAAAACAGGAGGAGAAAAAAATGATTGAAGGCATCATGAAAACAATAGGGGAGGGCAATATGACCCAGGTGACAAATTTTCAGAGAATTGGGTGGTTTGCGAGTGGAAGGATACGGCCTGTCAGAGTAACTTTCAAGGAAGAATCAGTTCGAATCGGGATTCTGCAAGAGAAAGCAAGACTGAGGGACAAAGAGGGTACCAGAGAGTATACCTCGACCGCGACAGAACACAAGAAGAAAGGACTACACTGAAAGAGAGGGAAACAGAGACGCAAGGAGGAACGAGAAGCAATGAAAATGAGCAGGGACCCAGACACAGGAGGAAGGGCAAACACACCCACAGAATCTCCCACCAAAAGACCCCACCCGCGACATTCCCAACGCAACTGAGCAACCTATACTACAACCCACTCACTGTTCCCTCTGCCACCAACCCCCATATCACAAACCTCACCCCAACAGCTGTCCCTTATGGGCATTCTGACCCCCCCCCCCCCACCCCACACCCCCCCCACCACAGCCCCATATAGGCCCCCACCAAGGCTCTCGCTCCCCCAACCCCAATATACTTGCATGACCACAATGATAGAAAAGAAACTAAAGGTTTGGTACACAAACGCGGATGGAATAACGAATAAACATGAGGAGTGGAATGAAAGAATCAGTGAAAAATCCCCAGACATCATAGCAGTCACAGAAACAAAACTCGCTGAGACAATAACAGACACAATCTTCCCAACAGGATATCAGATCCTGAGGAAAGATAGAAGGAGTAGAGGGGGAGGAGGGGTTGCACTGCTCATAAAACACCAATGGGGATTTGAGGAAATGGAAGGCATGGACATGATTGGAGAAAGAGACTACATTGTAGGTACAATTCAGTCCGGAGAACATAAAGTAGTCATTGGAGTGATGTATAACCCACCACAGAACTGCAGGAGGCCAAGAGAGGAGTACGAAGAAAACAACAGGGTGATGGTGGACACACTGGCTGAGGTGGTCTTTGTATTGTGCTTGTTTCTTTACTGTAGTGCCACTCATGCTACAGCCATCATTTCTATTGAGTTATTATTTAACTTCATTTACTGTTTTACCTATTCGGCACGACATTTTATATATATATATATATAATATATATTATATATTATATATAATATATATATTTTATATATATATATATATATATATATATATACATGTATGTATATATATATATATATATTATATATATATATATATATATATAAAATATATATATTTTATATATATATATATACATTATTATATATATATTATATATATATATATATATATATATATATATATATATATATATATATATATATATATATATATATATATAATGTCATGCCGAATAGGTAAAACTGGTCAGTTAGCAAGAACTCATTTAAAATTAAGTCCTTTCTAAAATTTTCTCTTATACATTTTTAAAAATATAGTTTTTTTTTCATTATGTTAAAATAAAAATTATGATTTTGTACCAAATGAACCTTAGGAAACTTACCTAACCTTACTGTAACAAGCACAATTTATTTTAGCCGAATCCATCTATAAATATTTTATGAAAATATACAATAATTTAATAATAATCAAACACGATGAAATATTTTTTTTTCCATAGGTTCAGAATGATATTTACTAAATTATTGCATACACAATTTTTTTCTTGCTTTGTTCAGTGTTGCGGCCTCCTACCAAACTGGTGGTTAAGTAGTTAACCTACGGTCAGCAGTACCACTGGGTACCTCTTCAAACCCAATGTGGGGATGCTGAACCGGCCTGATTGACAGTGTTCACCCGACTGCCTCACGGAGTACACCTGATGGTGACATCTACTGCTTTGACAGTGTTCACCATATTCTCACGAAATACACCTGCTGGTGACTGGCTTTGAGTGTTCACCAGATTTCTCATGGAAAACACTTACTGGGACTGGCCTTGAGAGTGCCACCAGACTGTCTTCACGGAAGCGGACACCTGCTGACTTTGGCTTCTGTAGCAGACCTCAGGGACTGTGGCCCTTTCTGTGTCAGAGGACGGAACGTAGGAGCCAGGGTGTTGTAACAGGTGGTTGCGTCAAATGGGGGAGAAAAGGGGACGTAACGACTGCCTTGATCAAATTGGACCCCAACGCTCAACTTTTCAGAAAGGATGCTGCTCCCAGTTCAATATTTCCCCTTCCCTCTACCCTCTAAATCGGTTATAGTGTGACTTCTAAACTTTGTTTGGGGATCATGAAATTGACTCCTGTGGGGGGTGTGCAACGAGGGGACCCTCTCCCCCCCATTCTATTCTGTTGCTCATCAATGAAGTCACGGAAGCCCTCTCCAGTGAGCTCAATATCTGGTTCTTGGATGACAAAAACCCTAACTGGCACTACAGAATCTCTCCTAGAAGGCATCAAAAAAAATTAAAGACATAGGAGTGAGCCGGGGGGAATATCTGTAAACTCCACCAAATATAAAAAGGTTTCTACCAATTGGCAGTTTGATCCAGAATATTAGTGCTTTTTTTCCAGGAGCACGAGCCATTGATCCAGCCAACAGCACTCTCCTTGGTGCTCCTTTTGGGGCCAATGCTATCAATCTGAGCGTAGAAAAAAAAAACATCTCAGACCTCAAGACGATGGAAGGCAGGATGAAAGACAACGATACACATGATGCCTTCTACCTACTCACCGGGTGCCTGTCACTCCCAAAACTTACCTACTTCCTGAGATGCTCCCCAGCCCTCAGCAGTCCAAAACTCAAGGTTTATGAATCTATTCTTAAGACCATGCTAGAGAGTGTATTGAATCTTTCCCTCGAAGATGGACAGTGGTTGCAAGCCTCACTTCCAGTCAGGCTTGGGGGGACTGGGAGTACGTAACGCAAATCCCCCCAGACTGCCCTACCAGTTTTTCCCATCCTCTTTCATAGCATCAAATGAGTTAAAAAAAACAAATTCTTCCGGACATCTTCAGTGGCTCGTCAGGAATACAGGCCCCTAGCTACGCCAGTACTATCAATGAATGGGAGACTTTTGCTGCTCCATCACCAAAACTTAAATGCAGCACTGGCCGACAACCAGTAAAATTTGGGGATGGCTCCATCGCTGAAAAGGTGCTTCCCAAAACATGCTTAGTGCTGTAACATCAGACAGGGAGACTGCCGTCTCCAAGCTGTGAGTGCATTTTCACTCCAGGGACTTCCTCCAAACTGTTCCCATTTCGGCAATGGGAACACGCCTCGATCCTAAGTGTTCTCCGCCTTTCCGCCCCAATTCACACGGAATATACGTGTATTTTTTGGCGATGGACAACCCGACCAATATGGTCTACATGTTTTTAAAACTGTTTCAAAGCCAAGGACGGGCATGCAAGACACAATGAAGTCAACGATATCAAGAAAGAGAAGCCTTGCTTAACAGCTGTATGCCCAGCCGAGAGAGAGCCTCGATTACTAGATCCCCAACATTACCACAACCAGCAAGCCGCCCAACGGGATCCCATTTTACCCTTGGAAGATTTGCAAGCTTTTCATTGGACTATACCTGTGTGTCGACGCTGGCTACACGTCCATCACAGTGTTGGGGGGAAGGGAGGAAAATGCTGACCACAGGAGGAGTACAAGTTTCGCAAGTATGGGACATAAACCAACAGTACCAATTTGTCCAGTGAGATTCACCAGACATGGGATTATGGTGGGAAAATGCCCACATTTCCTTTAAGAATGGGTTCCAGACCACGACATCACCAGGGCCAAGGGCACAACCTTCATGTTCCAGCCCTTAGCGAGGAAACCCAAAGGGGGAAAATGCATACAGCAGACTGGGGCTCGATCCGGCTTCGGGGGCTGGAGGAGATTCGCAATCTTTGGATAATTGCCCGATTGTATCATGTTGTGTTTTCTGTCAAGGGTATTCTGTCTGTTAATAAAGTACACACACACACACACACACACACACAAACGACAGGCTGGAAGACAATGATGGAAATTCAAAGTCAGGCGCAGACAAGGGGATGGTAAGCAACAACGGAGACATTCCGTACAGAAGGCCCTATCAGGACCCACGGGGGGCCCAAAGGAAAAAAGGGAACGATGGCACAAAAGATCAAGCGACAGGTCCGAAGACAATGAAGGTTTGTTATATGAGAGATTTAAAAGCCAACTGCAGTAGCAAGGGCCCGTGCAGGAAAGCCCAGTTCCATGAGAATAGAAGTTTCAGATATGCGGATGAAGGCAAAACATGTCAATGGAGGAAAAAATGCCTCAGAGGACCCCAGATGGAGACTCGGGTGGGGGGAGGAAGGGCGAGGTCAGTTTTGTTACGGGCTCCAGAAGCCAGGGGGCCAACCTTGAAGAAATAAAACAGGAGGGAAAAAATGATAAAGGCATCATGAAAACAATAGGGGAGGGCAATATGACCCAGGTGAAAAATTTTTTCAGAGAATTGGGTGGTTTGCGAGTGGAAGGATAGGGCCCTTTGTCAGAGTAACTTTCAAGGAAGAATCAGTTCGAATCAGGATTCTGCAAGAGAAAGCAAGACGAGGGACAAAGAGGGGTACCAGAGAGTATACCTCGACCGCGACAGAACACAAGAAGAAAGGACTACACTGAAAGAGAGGGTACAGAGACGCAAGGAGGAACGAGAAGCAATAAAAATGAGCAGGACCCAGACCACAGGAGGAAGGGCAAACACCCCACAGAATCCCCCACCAAAAAAACCCCACCCGCGACTTTCCCAACGCAACTGAGCAACCTATACTACAACCCACTCACTGTTCCCTCTGCACCAACCCCATATCACAAACCTCACCCCCAAAAGCTGTCCCTTATGGGCATTCTGACCCCCCCCCCACCAACACATACCCCACCTACACCACAGCCCCATATAGGCCCCCACCAAGGCTCTCGCTCCCCCAACCCAATATACTTGCATGACCACAATGATAGAAAAGAAACTAAAGGTTTGGTACACAAACGCGGATGGAATAACGAAAAACATGAGGAGTGGATTGAAAGAATCAGTGAAAAATCCCAGACATCATAGCAGTCACAGAAACAAAACTCGCTGAGACAATAACAGACACAATCTTCCCAACAGGATATCAGATCCTGAGGAAAGATAGAAAAGGGGTAGAGGGGGGGGAGGGGTTTGCACTGCTCATAAAACACCAATGGGGATTTGAGGAAATGGAAGGCATGGACATGATTGGAGAAAGAGACTACATTGTAGGTACAATTCAGTCCGGAGAACATAAAAATATCATTGGAGTGATGTATAACCCCCACAGAACTGCAGGAGGCCAAGAGAGGAGTCAAGAAAAAAAAAACAGGTGATTTGGGGGACACACTGGCTGAGGTGGCAAGAAGAGCTCACTCGAGCAGAGCAAAATTACTGGTAATGGGCGATTTCAACCACAGGGAGATCGACTGGGAAAACTTTGGAGCCACATGGGGGTCCCGAAACATGGAGAGCCAAGATGATGGATGTGGTACTTGAAAACCTCATGCAATCAACATGTCAGGGACACAACCAGAGAGAGAGGGGAGGATGAGCAGCAAGACTGGATCTTGTGTTCCCCCCTGAGCAGTTCAGACATCGAGGACAAACACTTACGAGAGGCCCCTTGGAGCTAGCGATCATGTGGTTTGAGTTTTGACTATATAGTAGAGTTACAAGTGGAGAAGGTAACAGGAACTGAAGGGGACAGACCAACTATAAAAGCGGGGACTACACAGGTATGAGAAAAATTCCTGCAGGAGGTCAGTGGGACAGAGAAATGGTAAGAAAATCAGTAAACGAGATGATTTGGGAAAATGTGGCAACAAAGGCAAGGAGGCAGAGGAAAGTTTTGTTCCCAAAGGGGAAAAAGAAATAATAGGAAGACCAAAACGAGTCCTTGGTTTTCCCGAAAGGTGTAGGGGGGCAAAACTAAGTGCAACAGAGAATGGAAAAGGTACAGGAGGCATAGGACCCAGGAAAACAAGGAGATTAGTAGAAGAGCCAGAAACGAGTATGCGCAGTAAGGAGGGAGGCCCAGCGACAGTATGAAAACGACATAGCATCGAAAGTCAAATCTGACCCGAAACTGCTGTATAGCCCACATTAGGAGGAAGACAACAGTCAAGGACCAGGTGATAAGGCTGAGGAAAGAAGGTGGAGAACTCATAAGAAACGATCAAGAGGTATGGAGGAGCTCAACACGAGATTTAAGGAAGTATTTACCGTAGAGACAGGAAGGACTCTGGGGGACAGACCAGATGGGGGCACCAACAAGGAATACACCAACAAGTGTTGGACGACATACATACAGATGAGGAGGAGGGAAGAAAAATGCTAAGGGACATCGATACCTCAAAGGCAATGGACCGGACAACATCTCTCCCTGGGTCCTTAGAGAGGGGCAGATATGTTGTGCGTACCACTTACCACAATCTTCAACCACATCCCTGGAAACTGGGCAACCCACCTGAGGTATGGAAGGGCGGCCAAATGTAGTTCCCCTTTTCAAAAAAGGAGACAGAAAAGAGGCACTAAACTATAGACCTGTGTCATTGAGTGTATAGTATGCAAAATTTTTGGAGAAGATTATCAGGAGGGAGGGGTGGTGGAGCACCTGGAACGGAACAGGAGTATAAATGCCAACCAGCACGGTTCAGGGGGGCAAATCCTGTGCACAAACCTTCTGGAGTTTTACGATAAAATAACAGAAGTAAGACAAAAGAGAGAGGGGTGGGTTTATTGCATCTTCTTGGACTGCAAGAAGGCCTTTGACCAGTTCCTCACAAGAGATTAGTGCAGAAGCTAGAGCATCAGGCGCTATAACAGGAAGAGCACTGCAATGGATCAGAGAATTACCTGACAGGGAGGCAAACGAGTCATGGTACGTAATGATGTATCACAGTGGGCACCTGTGACGAGCGGGGTCCCACAGGGGTCGGTCCTAGGGACCAGTGCTATTTTTGGTATATGTGAACGACATGACGGAAGGGTTAGACTCAGAAGTGTCCCCTGTTTGCCAGATGATGTGAAGTTAATGAGGAGAATTAAATCTGATGAGGACCAGGCAGGACTTCAAAGAGACCTGGACAGAAAGGACACCTGGTCCAGCAAATGGCTTCTCGAATTTAATTCCCGCCAAATGCAATGTCATGAAGATAGGGGAAGGGCACAGAAGGGCCACAGACAGAGTATAGGCTAGGTGGCCAAAGACTGCAAACCTCACTCAAGGAGAAAGATCTTGGGGTGAGTATAACACCGAGCATGTCTCCGGAAGCACACATCAATCAGATAAATGCTGCAGATAAAGGGCGCCTGGCAAACCTGAGAACAGCATTCCGACACCTTAGTAAGGAATCATTCAAGACCCCTGTACACCGTGTATGTCAGGCCCATACTGGAGTATGCAGCACCTGTTTGGAACCCGCATTGATAAAGGGACGTCAAGAACTAGAGAAAGTACAAAGGTTTGCAACAAGGTTAGTTCCAGAGCTAAGGGGAATGTCCTATGAAGAAAGATTAAGGGAAATCGGCCTGACGACAAATGGAGGACAGGAGGGTCAGGGGAGACATGATAACGACATAAAAAAACTGCGTGGAATATACAAGGTGGACAAGGACAGGGGTGTTTTCCCGGGAAAGGGGGCACAGAAACAAGAGGCCACACTGGAAGTTGAAGACACAAATGAGTCAGAGAGATAGTAGGAAGTAATTTCTTCAGTCATAGAGTTGTAAGGCAGTGGAATAGCCTAGAAAATGACGTAGTGGAGGCAGGAACCATACACAGTTTTAAGACGAGGTTTGATAAAGTCCATGGAGGGGGGGAGAAGAGGGTCTAGTGCAACCGGTTTAAGAGGCGGGGCCAGGAGCTAGGACTCGACCCCTGCAACCACAAATAGGTGAGTACAAATAGGTGAGTACACACACACACACAACACACACACACCCCACATACACACACAGTGAAGAGGCGGGGCCGGGGAGCTGAGTCTCGCCCCCTGCAACCACAATTAGTTGAGTACACACACACACACACACACACACCACACCACACACACCACAACACACAATATATATATATATATATATTTTATATATATATATTTATATATATATTTTATTTTATATATATATATATATATTATATATATATTATATATATATATATTTTATATATATATATTATATGCAATAAGAACACATTTAACAGGTGATTTCAGAATATGCAAAAAAAACCCACTGTGAAAGAATAGAGAAGTTCCAAGTGCTTTCGTGACTACTCACATTATCAAGGAACAATGAAAGTAAAGCATCAAAGGGAAGACATATAAAGGGGTTGCCCACAACTCACTATCAGATTCCCACAACAACGAAACACCTGACGCGAGAACAGCAGGCCCGCCGGCGAACTAGACAGGTCCTTCACACAACCCACCAAAAAACTATTCTCCCCAAGAAATAGAAATTTTAAAAAATCATTATTTGTCCAATGCATTTTTTAAATTCTTCCCAAATTCTATTAATTATAAATGGATTTTAATTTATAAAAACCCAAAGGAAAATATTCATATTATTGTCAAAACTGCTTTTTATGAAACAAAATTCAATTATTTTCCCTGTCGCCCATGGACTTCCTTGATACTACTTTCTCAACTTTTTTTGAAAATCAATTAGATGGTTAAAATCTCTTACATGAATAAATAGAGCTTGGAATCTTGTCCAGTTCTAATGCTATATTTATGTTGTTTTAATCTTAGTTCGAGATTTTTACCAGTTTGACCGTAATAAACTTTATCGCAAATTTTACAAGGAATCTTATAGACACATCCATCAGCATTTTGGGGAAAATTCTTTATCAAAAGTTTTTTTTGCTGTATCAAGATTTTTGAATACAACTTTAATATTAAAAGTCTTAAGAAGAGAAGGCTATCAACCAATTTTCATGGCAAGGGAGAAACAACATATTTTTAGTTGAATAGGCTGGTTGTCCCCTTTTTTGGGTTGTAAAAAGTATTTTAGCAACTTTAAAAGATTTATCAATTACATTTCTTGGGTATTTCAAATCAAATTTCCTATTTTATAAATTTTTTGGTTATTTTTCCCCATCTATGAACTGAGGGCTACAAATTCGTAAAGCTCTCAAAAACATTGATGAGAAAACAGACAGTTTAACTCTATCTTGATGTGAAGAATAATAGTGGACATAGGAACAGTTATTTGTAGGTTTTCTGTAAATTTTAAATTTGAATTCATTATTATTCTTAATAATTAAAACATCTAGAAAAGGCAATGAGTTATTTTCTTCAAATTCAACAGAATAATTTATGGAATGGGCTAAGGTATTTAATTTTCCAAGGAAATGGTGTATATCTACATTTTTGGGCATGAGACACAAAAATCATCAACATATCTGAACCATTTAGCTCTATTAGGGAGGATTGTGTTAAGTAACCTTGTTTCAAAAAAAATCCATGAATAGGTTACTAAGAACAGGTGAAAGACGATTTCCCATTGTCATACCAAACTTCTGAGTGTAAAACTTATCATTAAATACAAATTTTGCATCAACAATGCAAAGTTTAATAAGTTTAATGACAGTAGAAACTGGGACTGGTAAATCAGAATTAACGAGTTCTTCAGATAAGAAACTTAATAAATCATCAGCAGGAACTTTCGTAAACAAGGAAGTAACATCAAAACTAACCATCCAATTAACCATCCAATTGATTTTCAAAAAAGTTGAGAAAGTAGTATCAAGCAAGTCCATGGTCTACAGGAATATCATTGAATCTTGTTTCATAAAAAGCAGTTTTGACAATAATATGAATATTTCCTTTGGTTTATATAAATTAGATCCATTTATAATTAATAGAATTTGGGAAGTATTTAATAATACATTGGACAAATAATAATTTTTTAAATTTCTTATTTCTTGGGTAGAATAGGTTGTTGGTAGGTTGTATGAAGGACCTGTCTAGTTCGGCCGGCGGGCCTGCTGTCTCGCGTCAGGTGTTTCGTTGTTGTGGGATCTGATAGTGAGTTGTGGGCTACCCCTTTATATACCTTCCTTTGATGCTTTACTTTCATTGTTCCTTGATAATGTGAGTGGTCACGAAAGCGCTTGGAACTTCTCTATTCTTTCAGAGTGGTTGTTCTGCACATATATATATATATATATTTTATATATATATATATATATATATATATATATATATATATATATATATATATATATATTATATATATATATATATTATACATATATATATATATATATATATTATATATATATATATATATATATATATATATATATATATATATATTTTATATATATATATATATATATATATATATATATATATATATATATATATACACACACACATATATTTCAATAAAATAATGTATAGGGAGATACCACCTCTAGAACTGAACTGGGGACCCTCATCCTCAGAGAAGAGAAAAAACGTACTTTAGGGAAAACTCAAGGTTCTCCGCGGAGCTCTTTGAATACTGTCTTCTTGCATTTTCAAATTTTCTTGCATTTTTTTTCTTGCATTTCCCCTCTGGGTGGCCACATTGAGGCACTGGAACATGAAAGTGGCCGCCCTCGAGTCCCTGTTTGTGTCGATGAGTCTGGAACCTAGTTCTTTAAGGAAGCGTGTGGCGTTTTTACCATATGATCCCAAGGTCTCTGATCCCAATGGGACAAATTGATGCTGTTGTCTTTTGTCTCTGTACTTGCCGATCTTGTGCTCCTTCCTGTAAGTAGCAGTTCTTCCCTGTTGCCCGAAACTGTGATGGACGTACTTGTCAGCCAGCGTCGACACGCAGGCATAGTCCCATGGTAAGAGCTTGCCATTCTTTCAAGGATAGATGGTGATCCCGTCTTGGCAGTTTGCTGGGTTGTGAGCATTGTTGGCTGCTAGGGATCGTGCCTCTCTCTCGGCTGGGCATCCAGCTGTAGCAAGGCTTGTCTTTATGATGCCGTTAACTTCATTAACTCTTGCGTTACAGCCCTTGGTTTTGAAGAGATATGACCAGTAGCCAAATTGGTCGGCAAATACAGTGCTTCCATGTGAATGGGCCCTTTTGCGTTCGGAGGGTCTTAGGGTCGGGGGTGTTGCCATTGCCAAAATGGGAACTTTTTGGGAAAAAGCCCCCGAGTGACGTGCACTCGAGCTGGAGACCGGGTGTTCCTGTCTGTGTTACAGCCCTAAGCATTTTGGGGAAAGACCTTTTCGGCTGGGGCTACCCTAGATTGATGTTTGTGGCCAGTCCCAGCACTAAGTTTTGGGGTCGGCAACGAGTGTCCCCCCATTGGAATAGCTTGGGCTTGCGGGGGTCCTGTTTCCTGACGTGTCACTGAGGTTGCCGGAAGAATTGTTTTTTTAACTCCTTGTTTGTAAGGAGAAGGTAGGAAAGTGGTAGGGAAACGGGAAGGGTTTTTATTACTCCACAGATCCCCAAGCCTGACTGGAATGGGCTTGCAACCATGTCCTTTTTAAAAAGAAAAATTAAAACAACTCTTAGCATGGACTTTAGGGGGAGTCACTTTCCCTTGATTTTTGGGACTGCTGAAGGTGGGGTTTTGGGGAAATGACAGGCCTGGTGAGAGTTTTGAAGGCATCGTTGGGATCAGTGTCTTTTCGTCTTGTTTCATCCTCCGAGATCTGAGTTTTCTATTTAGTATCAGACATTTGGATTGGATCCAAGGAGGATGCTGTTAATGGCAAAGGCTCGTGTTCTCGTAAAAAAAAGCACTAAAATCTTATTATTTTTGATTGATGGAAACATTTTGCTTTTGCGCGAGCTCTCATTGGTACCAGGACGATGGCACTCTGGAAGGTAAAGAAGAGCTCTGCTGGAGGACCTATAAATGGTGAAGACACGGGAGATGCCTTGGGGTTCATCCCCAATCCCCCCAAAGTGAAATCATCACAGTCTCCAGGAAATAATCATGCTGTGTAAAAAATCCTTCCTGAAAACCTTATACTCTCAGTCCAGAGCACCCCTTTTGGGGGCCAGCTGGGTTATCGGGGATCGACACGTCTAAGGACAAACTGAATGGCCTGATGGTATGGGGGAGAGAATAAGGGAAATTGCTTACTCTGTTTAACTATACTCTTTGTGTTTATTTTTTTGAAAAATTTTGATCCATCACCATTTTTTCTGTAATTTTTTTTATCACGCTTTTTTTGATTGTTGCTTTCAAAAATGCCTTTTCAAAATCATTGATACTTCTCTACGTTTGTCTGTTTCTAGAGACCAGGGGCCCTTGTCATAGGGCCCGTAGCTGGGCGTAGAGGGCTGTATTTTCGCCTTTCAAAGTCATTTTTGATCTGAATATCAGATGGGTTTTTTTCGGTCTCCCAAATTTGTGTTTCGCTCATAAAACTTTCATTAGATTTTCGACTTCAGTCTGGTTAGCAGCTCAGTAAAAACCGAGCATATTGGGTTTAGTAGCTCATCATTTCCTTGCGTCTTTTGTGAGGACCATCCCTTTCAAAAAGGGGGCCCCCAATATGGATGCTGTTCTCGACTTTGATTTGGATAGAAAAGATTTTTGGGGGTTTCTTTCAATTTCATTTAGGGCTTTAGTTTTTCCTACGATTTTTGACCCCTGAAAAATTCCCAAGGGCTTTAGTTCGATGTTTGCTTTTCTCTGACCGGGTTTTCTTCCTAGTATTGGATATTTGACATTTTTTTGTGCTTGTTTTTCTTACATTCGCCTGTATGGGAGGCCTTTTCCTTTCAAGTTTATATCTCCTCTTCTGTAAGGGAAATATTCTTTGAGATACCTCGAGGCCACAGATTAATTTTTGTTCTAGACATACGTTTGGCCCATGTGCTTAGGTATTTCCCAGTTTTATAATTTTGGGCCTGGTTTATTTGGGTCCCCCCTTTTGCTTTTATATGAATTTTGAATTTAGGGAAAGGGCTCCCTCGTGACTAACCCTTTTTGTCATCTGGGCCGCAAATATATGTTGAACCGCTGTTATGTTGTGACCTTAGTTTTTTTTGGTAGGGAAAATATTTGACGAATCATTGTTAGTGAAGATGAGATCCAGTGTATTCTTCAATTTATGGGCCTATTTTTTGCGTTTAAGGTAAATTTTGGTGAAGAGATTTTTAAATCTGTGTGGCGAGTTTTCATCTGAGCTCCCTCTGGGGTTATCTCTGCTACAACTTTGTTTGCAAATTTCCCTCCATTTTAGGTGTTTTTGGTTGAAACCCCCCCGGAGCAGATGTTGGGGGCAGGAGCAGGAGATTTTTCAGCAGTGATCAATTTTCACAAGTTTTTCCCTGGAACTTTTGGGAATTTGCACGGGGATTGAAAAAAACCCAAATGCCCGCTTTTTGGTTTCCCTTTTTTTCCCTGCGAAATTCGACTACATCCTTTTGCCTGTTCCCTTTCGCATCTGTTTGGGTTGTAACCGGGTTCAGTTTCATTGTCAAAGTTCCTTATGTGGGTCTCTGGAAAAAAGTGCGAACATTGCTTTTTGACTCTGAAAGCGCCCACGGATGAAGGTTTTTTTTGTTTATGCGGGGTTTTGGGGCCCTGTATTTTGCAAAGATAAATGTTGTGGTTTGGTGGTTTTGGCGGTAGGGGGCGGGGTTTTTTTTCCCCTTGGCACTAGTTTCTGCTGTTATGGAGTGGAGGCCATAACTGTGTTTCCACCCCGAAATGATCGGAGTTTGTACGATTTCTGTCATTTCCTCTCAGTTTTTTTTTTTTCTGGCTCAAAAAAAAACCTCCCCCCTCTGGAGTGGTTGTGGCTATCCAGGTTTTCCAATGGTGGGGAGTTCTGTAGGGTTTTTTTTCCCTTTAAGGGTGTAAAAGCTTACAAAAAGGGAAAAGGTTGCATTTCTTCTGTTTGGGGGCACAGCATTTCTGGGGTGATCAAAGCTAATGTCCCATCTTTTTTTCCCAATTTCCCATCCCTGCAGATCCCAAAAACATATAATTTCATAGGCCTGGTTTCTGTTTTGCCTTTTTTTTTTTTGGCTGCTTTCCCCTACGGGTGGGGTTTTTTCCTGTCTATTTCTATATGTTGAGCACTTTTAAAACGAAGGTGCCCCCCCAAATTATTTCTGGAAATTTATCTTCATTATTTTCCTGGACCCCCTTGTTTTATCTCCTTGGTTTGTAGTTTGTAACTGGTTTTTTGCATGTCATTTTCACATCCGTTTCCCCAATAGACCTTTGTCCCCCTCCGGGCCCCCAAAATTTCATTTTCTATTTTAATTTACTCTGTTCCAGGACAGCACCTGCACCAGTGGCAATGCACCTCTGGCTCAGTCTTTTTTTTTCCCATCTGTTATGAATGCTGTCAGGTTTTTATGAAGGCCTTTTGTGGTTTCATCTTTTAATACCAATGTGATTTTTTCCACTTTGGATCTCTTTGGGTATACCAAAAAAACTTTATTTGGGTTTTAAATTCTGTCGTGATTCCTGAATATTTGCACATGATGATGGGCCCATTTACCACAGAAGTTGCAGTAATCCAACAGTGCCCATTTGTTTTTTGGTTCAGGGTTTTTACGAATTTCATGAGTGATTTTTTTTTTGGTTGTGGTACTGAAAACAAAAAACAAAATCATTTGTGTAGATTGATATTTGTAAATTTTAACTGTATTTGTACGATATGGTTGAAAAATTTTACCCCTGTTGTTTGGTTTTTGATAAGGGGCCTAAAAGACCCCGTGGTTTTTTGAAACCCGGGCAGAGGATACCTTTTCAGGGTCACTTATTTTAAATGATCCCGTTGGTGACTTTGGACTAGCACGTGAAAGGACTACTGGATATTTTTTTAATAGAATAGTGTTAGTTTTGGGCAAAAAATATAACTTGCGTGTTGGGGGAAAGCTGTGCTGTGGATCCTTAGTATGATGAAAGGCCAGTGCCATCTGCATTTTTTTTTTTTTTCAGCCTGAAATTTTGGGCTTTTTTGATCACTTATTTAGCTAAATTTTTTGCTTTTCTAAAAAAATTTCCCCCTCTCCACATTTAATGTATTTCTTTATATTTTTGGCTATGCTAAGCGACTGGGGGAAAATTACAGGAAAAAAAACCCAAAAACCCCACTTGGGCCCTTGATTTGTCAATGGGCCCAAATAGACCGAAAAAGTCGTCCTAGTTTTTCTTTTTGTGCGGGTTATTTGTGTTCGTTCCAAATCATGGTATTGTGCCTTTTTTTGTTATTACGGAAAATATTTACTTTTCGTTTTGTATATTGCGACCGCTGCCAATACAAGTTTTCCTTTTTCCACAAGAACTGTATATTTTTCGATTTACAAGGGGAAAATTTTTTAATGTACTCACTCCCCACACCGTTTTGTTATGTTTTTAGCTACGCAACATGGCGAAAAATTTTTTTGGATGAAAAAGATGATCTTTTGTTTTGTGATACTGCTTTTACTGCAAAACCTAATTTTTATGTATTTCTAAAAACTGTGCACCTTTAAAAATTACCCGAAGATTGTTCACCTTTTGTATTTCAACAGGAATTTTTACACAATGGTATCATAGAAATTTTCGTTGGTACACTAGAGGTTTAGGAAGTTATTTAAAATGGCTGACCTGCGTGGTAGGATCCCGGTGACTGGGAAACTGTTTAAAATGGGTTAAGTATCTATTTAGGGGTAAATGTCCGTTTAATTTTCCCACAGATTTTTATGGCTTTATTTTACACTAGGTACCCTGTGATTCACTGTAACAGTATGTATGACACTTTATCAGGTAGATTTTTTTCCCGACAATTTGTTTTAAATTATTTTTTGACACTAGCCTAGCAAGTGTGAGTTCTGTTTATTATATAAGACATTGTAAAAGGGTGGTACACCAAACAAGATGACGTTGAAATTAGTCTTGAGGGGTTTTAGACAGAATGTCCTTGCGCAGCTAATACGTCTGTATGCGGGCACTGATGTTTAAAGGATGGTGGTCAAATGGATGTGATACATACTTTGTTTTAGTTTACAAGGGGTGGGATGGGAAAACAGGATCGAATCCTGGCCCAAATCGCAGTTCTGTTAATGTTATATATATATATATTATATATTATAATATAATATTTATTATATTATTATATATTTATTATATATATTATATATTATATAATATATTTTTATTTTATATTAAAAAATATATGTCTGCCGAATATGTAAAAATGGTCAATTAGCAAGAATCATTTTAAAATGAAGTTCTTCTAAAATTTTTTTTTATGTTTAAAGATATATTTTTTTTATTAATGTTTAAAGCAAAAAATTTTAAATTTTCACAAAAAAAACTTAGAAAACTTACTAACCTTTTTTAAAAAGAACAAAATTTTTTTAGCTTAATCCAAAAATATAGTTTTAGTTTGTTTACAGTAATTTAATACTAAAAAACAAAGGAAATATATTTTTTTTTGTTAGGTTTAGAATGATTTGGGGGAAATTATTTTACAAAATTTTCACTTTTCCCAATGGGAAGATGAGCGTTGCTAATTAAGCCCAAAATCCAAGTTCTGCCTTTCTGCACAACATTTAAATATTATATTATATTTTAAATATATATATATTTTATATATGTCGTGCGAATATGTAAAATGGTCATTTGCAAAAACTCATTTAAAATTAATCCTTTTTAAAATTTTCTCTTTTTAAAGTTTAAAGATAATTTTTTTCATTAAAGTTAATGAAAATTTTTAAATTTTTCTCCAAAAAATCTTAGAAAAAATTTCCAACCTTTTATAAAAGAAAAATTTTATTTTTGCCTAACCCAAATTTTTACTTTTAGATTTGTTTCAATAATTTAAAGCTAACAAAACCCGTGAATTATTTTTTTTGTTAGGTTTAGAAGTTTTGGCGAAATTTTTTGATACACAAATTTTTACTTGTCCTGTATGGCAAGTAAGCGTTGCTATTTAAACCAAAAACGCAAGTTTGCCTATTCGGCACGACATTAAAATTTATTAATTTATATAAATAATATATATTATTTTATATATATATATATATATAATTATATATTTATACTCCAGAAAGACCAAAAATTTGCACCAGGCTGTTTCCCGATTTCCGGAGTAATGAGAGCGAAAAAAAGACTAAAAGGGTAAAAAAAATCAAAAGGGGTGATGTCAAGCAAGTTAAAGCAAATTTTAGTTGGTTTTTAAAATTTAAAATGAATAACCTCATTTCGCACTGATTAGATTACAATATACGACTGAATGTTAAGCGGCTGTAGTAAAACCTTAATCTTCAAACCTTAACGTTTAACTCACCGCTAAAATTATCAATATGCAGATTCTCAAACATGGTTAAAAGAATTTCTGAAATAACATCGATGAGTAGAAATAAATTACAGAACCACACTTATGTAGAAGAACCATGTTTGAGAACTTTACTGATCGTATCACCAGAGATGCATTTCATTCTGTGTTTTTTCAGCAGCGAAAGCTCTCTTGAGAAATCTTAACCAAACTTTCAGAAAAATCTAAAAGGAATCTTTCATGACATTATTTCTGACGTATGTCAAGTTCACCGTTGAGATACGCAGCATTAGCATGGAAAAGACACCAGTTAATGCTTAACAAAATGCTAAAATTAATGTAGTGACTTAGAGAGTTAGTGCTAAGGAAGGGGTTGCAACAATGTTGAATGATCAGTTATGGAAGGAGAAAAGAGAATATGAATGTGTAAATTCAAGGATTATGTGGATTAAAGTAAAGGTTGGATGCGAAAAGTGGGTCATAATAAGCGTGTATGCACCTGGAGAAGAGAGGAATGTAGACGAGAGAGAGAGATTTTGGAGATGTTAAGTGAATGTATAGGAGCCTTTGAACCAAGTGAGAGAGTAATTGTGGTAGGGGACCTGAATGCTAAAGTAGGAGAAACTTTTAGAGAGGGTGTGGTAGGTAAGTTTGGGGTGCCAGGTGTAAATGATAATGAGAGCCCTTTGATTGAACTTTGTATAGAAAGGGGTTTAGGTATAGGTAATACATATTTTAAGAAAAAGAGGATAAATAAGTATACAAGATATGATGTAGGGCGAAATGACAGTAGTTTGTTGGATTATGTATTGGTAGATAAAAGACTGTTGAGTAGACTTCAGGATGTACATGTTTATAGAGGGGCCACAGATATATCAGATCACTTTCTAGTTGTAGCTACACTGAGAGTAAAAGGTAGATGGAATACAAGGAGAATAGAAGCATCAGGAAAGAGAGAGGTGAAGGTTTATAAACTAAAAGAGGAGGCAGTTAGGGTAAGATATAAACAACTATTGGAGGATAGATGGGCTAATGAGAGCATAGGCAATGGGGTCGAAGAGGTATGGGGTAGGTTTAAAAATGTAGTGTTAGAGTGTTCAGCAGAAGTTTGTGGTTACAGGAAAGTGGGTGCGGGAGGGAAGAGGAGCGATTGGTGGAATGATGATGTAAAGAGAGTAGTAAGGGAGAAAAAGTTAGCATATGAGAAGTTTTTACAAAGTAGAAGTGATGCAAGGAGGGAAGAGTATATGGAGAAAAAGAGAGAGGTTAAGAGAGTGGTGAAGCAATGTAAAAAGAGAGCAAATGAGAGAGTGGGTGAGATGTTATCAACAAATTTTGGTGAAAATAAGAAAAAGTTTTGGAGAGCAAATGGATTTGTCAGTTAAAAATAGGAGAGGAGAGTTATTAAATGGAAAGTTAGAAGTATTGGGAAGATGGAGGGAATATTGTGAGGAACTGTTGAATGTTGATGAAGATAGAGAAGCTGTGATTTCGTGTATAGGGCAAGGAGGAATAACATCTTGTAGGAGTGAGGAAGATCCAGTTGTGAGTGTGGGGGAAGTTCGTGAGGCAGTAGGTAAAATGAAAGGGGGTAAGGCAGCCGGGATTGATGGGATGAAGATAGAAATGTTAAAAGCAGGTGGGGATATAGTTTTGGAGTGGTTGGTGCTATTATTTAATAAATGTATGGAAGAGGGTAAGGTACCTAGGGATTGGCAGAGAGCATGTATAAAGGCAAAGGGGACAAAAGAGAGTACAAAAATTATAGGGGGATAAGTCTGTTGAGTATACCTCGTAAAGTGTATGGTAGAGTTATTGAAAGAATTAAGAGTAAGACGGAGAATAGGATAGCAGATGAACAAGGAGGCTTTAGGAAAGGTAGGGGGTGTGTGGACCAGGTGTTTACAGTGAAACATGTAAGTGAACAGTATTTAGATAAGGCTAAGGAGGTTTTTGTGGCATTTATGGATTCGGAAAAGGCGTATGAGAGGGTGGATAAGGGGGCAATGTGGCAGATGTTGCAGATGTATGGTATAGGAGGTAGATTACTGAAAGCAGTGAAGAGTTTTTACGAGGATAGTGAGGCTCAAATTAGAGTATGTAGGAAAGAGGGAGATTATTTCTCAGTAAAAGCGGGCCTTCGACAAGGATGTGTGATGTCACCGTGGTTGTTCAATATATTTATAGATGGGGTTGTAAGAGAAGTAAATGCGAGGGTTTTGGCAAGAGGTGTGGAGTTAAAAGATAAAGAATCACACATAAAGTGGGAGTTGTCACAGCTGCTCTTTGCTGATGACACTGTGCTCTTGGGTGATTCTGAAGAGAAGTTGCAGAGGTTGGTGGATGAATTTGGTAGGGTATGTAAAAGATAAAAATTGAAAGTGAATACAGGAAAGAGTAAGGTTATGGGGATAACAAAAAGATTAGGTAATGAAAGATTGGATATCAGATTGAGGGAGAGTATGGAGGAGGTGAATGTATTCAGATATTTAGGAGTGGACGTGTCAGCGGATGGGTCTATGAAAGATGAGGTGAATCATAGAATTGATGAGGGGAAAAGGGTGAGCGGTGCACTTAGGAGTCTGTGGAGACAAAGGACTTTGTCCTTGGAGGCAAAGAGGGGAATGTATGAGAGTATAGTTTTACCAACGCTCGTGTATGGATGTGAAGCATGGGTGATGAATGTTGTAGTGAGGAGAAGGCTGGAGACAGTGCAGATGTCATGTCTGAGGGCAATATGCGGTGTGAATATAATGCAGAGAATTCGTAGTTTGGAAGTTAGGAGGAGGTGCGGGATTGCCTAAACTGTTGTCCAGAAGGCTGAGGAAGGGTTGTTGAGGTGGTTCAGACATGTAGAGAGAATGGAGGGAAACAGAATGACTTCAAGAGTGTATCAGTCTGTAGTGGAAGGAAGGCGGGGTAGGGGTCGACCTAGGAAAGGTTGGAGGGAGGGGGTAAAGGAGGTTTTGCGTGCGAGGGGCTTGGACTTCCAGCGGGCATGCGTTAGCGTGTTTGATAGGAGTGAATGGAGACAAATGGTTTTTAATACTTGACGTGCTGTTGGAGTGTGAGAAAAGTAACATTTATTAAGGGATTCAGGGAAACCGGCAGGCCGGACTTGAGTCCTGGAGATGGGAAGTACAGTGTCTGCACTCTGAAGGAGGGGTGTTAATGTTGCAGTTTTATAACTGTAGTGTAAAGCACCCTTCTGGCAAAATAGTGATGAAGTGAATGATGGTGAAAGTTTTTCTTTTTCGGGCCACCCTTCCTTGGTGGGAATTGGTCAATGGGCTAATAAAAACAACAACTTAGAACAAGAGTGGTTTTAGAGTTCATGGTACTGAGGAGAGCGTGGAAGAGCCCAATCTGATGCTATTAGAGAAACGAAGAAAACAAGAACAAAAAGGCACAATACCGTGACTGAAACAATAAACTAATAGCCGGCACATAGCAGAGAGAAGCTTATGACGACGTTTTGGTCCGACTTGGACCATTTACAAGTCACACTAACACAAGAGAGTGTTGGAGCCTGCAAATATAGGAGAGGGGTACAGGGACAGGACAAATAGAAAAAGAAATAAAGGAGGTGTGGTAGTGGCAGTACTAGCAGAAGTAGTAAAAATGCAATGGTAGTCGTAGTAATAGTAGTAGTAAAAGTGAGGTAAGTCTAGGGACGAGAAAAAGGAGCACACCTGGGGAAAAACTGAAGGAAAAATACTATCAAGCCGAATAAAGGAAAACAAAGAAATAAGAAAAAATAGGAAAGGAGGAGAAGAAAGGATGAGGTCATATTATGAGTGTTCTGAAGTTAAAAGCATTTTACAAATGTGAAGGGGAGGCATCTACAGAGACAAAGTCAAGACTAAGATTCATATTAGCAAAGCTGTGTATAAGGAAGGCTTCAACAAGACACCGTCTGTGAAAGATAGATGTTGGGAAGACAGTATTAGCAGAAGACCAGTCAATAAGATGACTGTGATCTCTAACATGACAGAAAAGAGCACTATTGGTTTCGGCGAGCCTTATACTTTTTTGTTTTTTTGTGTCTGTCAGAAAGAGATCTGCCAGTTTCTATAAAGTATTGAAGAGGACAAGAGGAACATGAAATAGAGTAGACACCAGGAGCATCAATAGCAGGAGGAGAAGTACGAACTAGATCACTGTGAAGGGTGTTAGTTTGGCGATATAAAAATTTGCTGTCTAGGGAACGATGATGAGTCGAGATTAGAAAGACTGGAATTATAGGGAAGGCAGAGAACAAAAGATTTCACAGGAGTAGAGAGTTTTGGAAAGAAGTCCGTTTAGCACATTAAAAAGTAGAATTTATAAAATCGGAAGGGTAGCCAAAACGAGAGAACGAATTGCGAACAAGGAGTTAGATTCCCTTTCAGCTTTCAACTTACTGGAACGAGCAAGACTGTTAAGGGCATCGAGAGATGAATATAAGAAACTAGAGTATTTGGTCCAAAGAGTAAATATATCGTCTACATAGCGGAGCAAGAGTGACGGGCGCACACCAGTAGTAGGAAGAAGAGCAGTTTCGATGTATTCCACATAATGATTAGCAAGAAGATGGGACACAAGAAAGCCCATAGCGACACCAAAGGTTTGAAAATAAATTTTCCCTTGAAAGGAAAAGGAGTTAGAGTCCACACAAATGCGAATAAGATCAAGAAAGACATCAGTAGAAATAGGGAGATGAAGTAACCCTTCATTAGCCTTCACACTGAGAAAAGTGAAAACATCATCAAGAGAGACATTAATGAAGAGGGACTCAACATCAAGATAAAGCATATTACAGGTCGGGAGAGAGTGAACACGTTCGATAAATTCTTGAGAGTGACAGAGATGAGCAGGAGAAAAAGTACCAAGAAAGGGAGTGAGAGTTTTGGCCAGCCAAGAAGCAAGAGAATTAGAGGCAGAACCTATGGAGGATATGATGGGGCGTAAAAGGATATAAGACTTGTGAGTTTTAGGAAGACCATAGAAATAAGACAGAAAGGAAAAAAAACACGGAAACGTTGAACAAGGTTTGAGTCAGGAGGACAGAGATCGGAAGAGTCCGAAGTTTTTTGTTAAAAGATCTCTTGATGCCATCAAGAGGGCTGGAAACGAGAGGAGTGTAGGGGAGTGAGTCAGTGAGCAAGACTTTTCAGCTTTCCGGTGTCAATCCTCACGATCAAGGATAACCATCGAATTGCCTTTGTCAAAAGAGAAAATAACTATTAGATTTAAGAAGAAAGGGCAAGTTGATAGCTTCGAGGAAGGTAGTAATTCTTAGACAACAGACTATCACGAGCAGGAAAGAGGGCGCCACGAAAAGTGCACAGGTCAAGAAGACTCTGAGAGTAAGACTAACGATATTAATCACAAGAGCTAATCAGGTCAGTGTGTGACAGAAGATACATTAGCAACACAGTCAGTAAGTGATGAATGGTTTGAAAAACCGACACGTTGAAGATTGAGACACTTGTGCAACATATGGGAATCTTTATTCAGGAAATTCAGGAGGAGTTTGAGGTAATCAGTCCCTCAGCCTGGAGTCGATGTGTTCAGTCCATCAATCTTGTAGAAAGTACAGCATAGGTTGTTGTTGTTGCAGGTTTGCCGGTACTTCCGGCCCGAGTCTTCTCCAGATGGCGACCCGGCGGTGGCCTCCCGGGTGGGGGGTGTCGTTCATCTTCTTCTTGCTTCTGTATTCTTTCTTGAGGCCCTCCGGTTGGAGGGTGACTTCTTCTTCTGTCTTGCGGTGACTCCCCAAGTGGGAAGTGTCTTCTCGTTTAGCATCTTCAGCTGCATAGGAGGGCGGAGGCAAAAATTACAGGGTTTTTTTGGAGCCACACCCCAGCTTTAGCAGGCAGCAAAGTGCTGGGGAAACTTGTCTTCACGGTGATTGATCATTGACAGTCCTGCTAGGTGAGGGTACCGTCTTCGGTAGCCCCATTCTGGAGAGTCCTGAATTTCTTCCTTGTGGTGTAGTCGAGTGCCACAAAGCGGTGACTTTTTGAGAGTAGGTTGATCAGGGATTCAGTGGTGAATGATCGAGTTGAGTCGCAGATGAACTTGACTGTCCCGTTGTGGAGGCGTTGAATAATTTCTGGAGTGTACATTGCGTTCTCATTCTGGTTGGTTGTGTAGAAGTATACACCAGGCAAGATCTGGACTTCTTGTGAAAGAGTGGCGGTAGTACGTAGGGATGCATCCCAAGACTCTTGTGTTTTAACCTTCTTGGCTGGTGGCTGAGACGGTTGAGGTGAGGCGTCTGATTGGTCCGTTGTGACGGAGGTGGAAGCAGGTGCTGGTGGACTCTCATTGGTGGAATCGGTTGGCGTCTCAGTGGTCACTGATTGGTCCATCTGTGTGTCAGGAGGAAGGTGTGGTAGCGGTGGAGCAGCGGTAATGTTGGCGACATTTGCAGTGGATTTTATGATCTCTGTAGAAGGTGGAGATGCAGGGAATGTGAAACCAGGCATGTTGTTGAGCTTGAAGAGTTCGTTGATGGTGGTGTTGAAGGAACCAGGTTCAGCTACATTCTGCACATGAGCATACATAATGCAGTAAAGAATCTTGGTGGAGTCGCCAGCAAGAGCTGGCGAAGAAGTGGTAGATGCAGCTTGCGTGGCTTGAAGAATCTTGGTAGTATCTGCTTGAAGCTTGATAATATCAGCATATGTAGTCGCCTGTGCAGTGGGTTCTTTTTTTTTTTTGTTGATGGAGTTAAGTATATCTCGTCTGGTTGGGCACTTGGCAGCACGAGTATGGTGATCATTCTTGCAGTTCAAGCATTTAGGTGGAGAGTCAGTAGTGCATGTCATGAAGTCATGACCTTCTTGGCCGCAGGTGGAGCAGAACTTCTTATTCTTGGCAGGGCAGTCTTTGGTGGTATGTAGGTATGAGTAACAGTTGGAACACTGTGGAATTTGATGGAATTTTTCTGCTTCGATGAACGCTGGATTGATGTGGAAGTAGTGAATAGTCAGTCCCTCAGCGAGAGCTCTGGCTGCCATGTTGACGTCACTGAAGGTGACCTTCAGCATGGAGGAGGCATTGAGTATTTTGGTAATGAATTCCACCTTGGCCCAAGGGTTCTGTGCTTCAATGGATGACTTGATTTCTTCGGTAGCCTGGGCAGTGATGAGCCTGTCGAGTCTCTTGAGGAACACAGTTCTCCTGGCCCTCAGAGCTGGGGAAGTCAAGACAATAAATCCCTGATCTCGTAGAGTGGTTGTAGCAGTGGTGCTATTGAGTTTTTCAGCCTCGGTGTCGTCAGTACAGACGACAACGATGGCCTCTTTGAGCGAAAGAATCGCATTAAACTTGACTTGCAGTCTACCACTGACGACAGCTGTAAGTGCTAGTTTGGACGAGCCATTGACTGTCCCACTCTCTGGTTTGATCTTTACCCTGTTCGAGAAGCGCATCGTGAAGTGTGGTCTACGTCTGTTGTGAAGCAATGAGGCTGAGCGTGTCTGTAAATCATTTTAGTCATTCTTCTCTGTTCTGTTTATTCAGGAAACGTTTCGCCATACAGTGGCTTCATCAGTCCAATACAAAGTAGAAAGGTGTAAGGAGAGGAGGAGTTTGAGGTAATCAATCCCTCAGCCTGGAGTCGATGTGTTCAGTCCATCAATCCTGTAGAATGTACAGCATAGGGCCGTAGACGTGGCTTATATACTGTAGTCAGGTGAGGCAGCATTATGGGATCATGTTACAAAGAATTCTTCAACACTATGACCCCGCCTCCTCCTGCTTCGCCTCACCTGACTACAGTATAAGCCACGTCTACGGCCTTATGCTGTACATTCTACAAGATTGATGGACTGAACACATCGACTCCAGGCTGAGGGATTGATTACCTCAAACTCCTCCTCTCCTTACACCTTTCTACTTTGTTTTGTACTGATGAAGCCACTGCATGGCGAAACGTTTCCTGAATAAAGATTCCCATATATTGCGTAAGTGTCTAAACAGTCAGTAACGGAGAATTTAGACCAAGGGCTATCTGAAATAAGACGTTGAAGTTTGTTCTGTAGTTTAGCAGAATGAATTTGTGAATTAAGGCGAGCAGTGTCAAAAGCAATGGTAGTGAGACAGTTAGAAAGATCTTGTTGGAGAGAAAAACAGAGAGCACGTTGACGTACACGGAGAGTATAGAAGGCAACATCAACTTGAGACTTAGTAGAGAGAATGAGCTGTTGAAGCAAAAGGTCGACATGACCAGGAAAGGGAGTGCCCAAGAACCTGAAATTGAGAAACTGGGGGAAGGAAGAAGGCAAAACTTGTTCAGCAAGACACTCACGTAAAAATTGAAGCTGATTCTTACGACGCCTGATACAATAAGAACAGCCTCATAAGAACAAAAGAGGAATTTAAAAGAAGGAAGAACATTAAAAACGTTGGAAAGAATATGACACTTACCTGCGGGGTCCATAGAGAACATAAAGGCACAATACAGTGACTGGAACAATACTCAGATAATCCGCACATAGAAGAGAGAAGATTATGACGATGTTTCTGTCCAACTTGGACCATTTACAAGTCACACTAACAAAAGAGAGTGAGGAAGCTATTATATGCAGGCGAGGGGGCAAAAAGAGGAAGAAAAAAGTAGTGGTAGTGGTAATGCTGGTAGTGGCAGTAGTAGTAGAAGTCGTGGTAGTAGAAGATAAGGGTAGTAGAAGATAGAAAGGGTAGAGAAGGGGCTCAATAGTAGTGGTAGTAGCAGTAATAATAGTAATGGAATGATAGTCGTAGTAGTAATAGAGGTAGGGTAAGTCTAAGAACAAGGAAAAAGGAGCACTGCAGTAGAGCTAAGGGCCAACAAGGGGTAGGACCAAAAAACGAAATAAGAAATATGGAAAAAATAAGAACATAAGAACATAAGAAAGGAGGAACACTGCAGCAGGCCTGTTGGCCCATACTAGGCAGGTCCTTTACAATTTATCCCACTAACAAACATTTGACCAACCCAATTTTCAATGCCACCCAAGAAACAAGCTCCGATGTGCAAGTCCCTCTCAAATCCAACCCCTCCCACTCATGTACTTATCCAACCTAAAATTGAAACTACCCAAAGTCCTAGCCGCAATAACCCAACTAGGTAGACTGTTCCACTCATCAACTACCCTATTTCCAAACCAATACTTTCCTATGTCCTTTCTAAATCTAAACTTATCTAATTTAAATCCATTACTGCGGGTTCTCTCTTGGAGAGATATCCTCAAGACCTTGTTAATATCCCCTTTATTAATACCTATCTTCCACTTATACACTTCGATCAGGTCTCCCCTCATTCTTCGTCTAACAAGTGAATGTAACTTAAGAGTCTTCAATCTTTCTTCATAAGGAAGATTTCTAATGCTATGTATTAATTTAGTCATCCTACGCTGAATGTTTTCTAACGAATTTATGTCCATTCTGTAATATGGAGACCAGAATTGAGCTGCATAATCTAGGTGAGGCCTTACTAATGATGTATAAAGCTGCAGTATGACCTCTGGACTTCTGTTGCTTACACTTCTTGATATAAATCCCAGTAATCTATTTGCCTTATTACGTACGCTTAGGCATTGCTGTCTTGGTTTAAGGTTGCTGCTTACCATAACCCCCAAGTCCTTTTCGCAATCTGTATGGTTAAGAGGTAATGAGCTGATGAGAAGAAAGGATCAGGTCAAGTTACGAGTGTTGTGAAGTTTGGAGCATTTGACAGTGTAATGAGAAAGGAAAGCATCTACAGAGACAAAGTCAGAACTGAAATTCATATTAGGAAAGTTGTGTGTAAGGGATGATTCAACAAGACGGATCTGTGAAGGCTAGAAGTAGGGTAGACAGTTTTAGCAGAGGTCCAGTCAGCAGGATGACTGATCTCTACCATGCAGAAAGGAGCATTACTGGTGTCGGCAAGCCTAACAGGTACAAAATATTCAGAAGACCTGAAAGATTAGACAAAATAAGAAATAATCTGAAGACAGATTATCTTCAAGGATATAAGAAAAAAATTCTTCAACTTCAGTATTATCAGAAATTGAAATGACTTGATGAAAGTTAATGGAAATAGACTTCGCACACAGGTTTAGGGATATAAATGACTGAACGCATGAGGCCAGGAAAAAAAAGCCTATTAAAAGCAAAAGACTATGAATAGTCGGTAATAGTCGATCATCTTTCAAGAAATAGGTTAGTAGGCACACAGAGAAATCGGGGAAAGAAATCGATGATCAAAGCAGCTGTCTCCAAGTGCAAGGAATTTAATATTTACTGGAAGAGTCAGCCAGAAAGTTCTCTTCAGGAGCTTCAGCTATGTATTCCTGAGAGGCGAGTATGAACACACACCTCTGACGAGGTTCTGAGAGAACAGGAAGTAATGAGGAATGTAGTGCATAAAACTCTTTTGATCGTTGCTAATTAAAAGAATATTAGAAAAATTGCCAGGGAGAATGAGCTTATATGATGCAAAATAAAGGAGTCTGGATACAGGTGCTGGATGGATTGAGGTGCACTGCACCTGTAATCGACTTAATTGTATGAAGATCTCGTAATTCTCTCTTACTCTCGATCCATCCAGATTTACGTCTTGAAAAACCATGCAACATTTGGGAATTATTACTGTGGAAACGTTTCGCCCGCCAGTGTCTTCTTCAGTCCAATACAAAGAAAAATGGTGGAAAATTGATTGTCTGAACACTTCGACTCCAGGCTGAGGGACTGATTACCTCAAACTCCCCCTCATCTTCCTTCGTTCTTCCCTGTGCTGAACTGAAGTGTCTCATTCTTCATCTAAATTCAGGTCGCTGCACAATTCAAGACAAGCAGCCCCGCAGTGCACAATCTCTGCCCGCTCTAAGTGCGAAGTCTTGACACTAATATCCAAATAATGTTGGTAGAATTACCGACAATATGTAAAGTAAAAAGACACAATTGCAACTAATGTGACATTTTATTGTGGCAACGTTTCGCTCTCCAGGAGCTTTATCAAGTCGTTACAAACAGTACATGGACATAGAGGGTATATATAGGCTCAGAGTGAGGTGCAATACTAGTGGTAGTAGTAGTAGTAGTAATACAATATGGTAGGACAATTAAAAGGCTAATCTACTAAAGGTTTGCTGAAGTTTGAAGTTACCTCATGAAACCATTTAAGAAATTTCCAATTTCCCCACCCGAAAACCCCATCCTTTCCCCTGAAAATTTTCACTTTAATTTTACCGGGAAATTTGGGCCCCCAGGCATTTAAAGGGAAAAAGAAAAGTAAAAATTTTTTGAAAATAAAAGATTCCCCCCCCCTTTCACCCCCCCCCCCCCCCCCCCCCCCCCCCCCCCCCCCCCCCCCCCCCCCCCCCCCCCCAAAAAAAAAAAAAAAAAAAAACCCCCCCCCCCCCCCCCCCCCCCCCCCCCCAAAAAAAAAAAAAAACCCCCCCCCCCCCCCCCCCCCTTTCCCCCCCCCCCCCCCCCCCCCCCCAAAAAAAAAAACCCCCCTTTTTTTTTCCCCCCCCCTCCCCCCTTTTTCCCCCCCCAAAAAAAACCCCACCCCCCCCCCCCCCCCCCCCCCCCCCCCCCCCCCCCCCCCCCCCCCCCCCCCCAAAAAAAAAAAAAAAAAAAAACCCCCCCCCCCCCCCCCCCCACAAAAAGTTTTCCCGAAAAAAAAAAAAATTTTAAAAATAAGTAATTAATTTTAAGCCCTTTTTTTAAAATTAAATATTATTTTTTTTTTTAAAAATTTGTTTAAATTTTTTAAAATTTTTTTTATTAATTATTTTCAAATTTACATTATTAAGGTTTTCCAAAAAAAATTAAAACTGGAATATTCCAAAAAAGGTTTCAAAGTTAAAATTTTGAAGGAAAACCAAAATTTTTAGAAAAACCTGGAAAAAATTTCCCCTTGGAATACGAAGGTATCGTTTTATAATTCAAAGGTTTTCCAATTTTTTTTCAAAAAGTTATTGAAGTTTTCCCGGGATGTTTCAGAAGTTACTGAAGGGATTCAGGGTGTTTCGAATTCTGAAGGTTTTCCCAGAGTGTTTCAAAAGTTATGGGGAAAATTCCGGGGGTGTTTCAGAAGTTACTAAAAGGTTTTCCCGGGAGTTTTTCAAAGTTACTGAAGGTATTCGGGGGGTTTTCGAATTTTTACTGAAGGTTTTCCAGGGTTTTTTTCAGAAGATGAAGTATTCCAGGGTTTTCAGATTATAAAGGTATTCCGGGTTTTCAAAAGTTACTAAAGGGTTTCAGGAGTTTTTCAGAAGTTATAAGGTATTCCGGGGGGTTTCAGAATTACTGAAGGTATTCCAGGGTTTTTCAGAAGTTACGAAGGGTTTTCGGGAGTGTTTCGAAGTTACTGAAGTATTCCGGGGGTGTTTCAGAAGTTACTGAAGGTATTCCAGGGGTGTTTCAAAAGTTCAAAGGGGATTCCAGGGGGGTTTTCAAAAGTTACTGAAGGTATTTCCAGGAGTTTTCAGAAGTTACTAAAGGTATTCCGGGGGAGTTTCAAATTTATAAAGGTATTCCAGGATGTTCGAAGTTATAAAGGGATTCCAGGGTTTTTCAGAATTTATGAAGGTATTCCGGGAGTGTTTCAGAAGTTACTGAAGGATTCCAGGGTTTTTTTCAGAAGGTTACTGAAGGTTTCCAGGAGTTTTTTCAAAAAGTTATAAAGGTTTTCCGGGAGTTTTTTCAAAAAGTTTGAAGGTTTTCCCAGGGTTTTTTTCAGAATTTTACTGAAGGTTTTCCAGGGTGTTTCAGAAGTTACTGGTATTCCAGGGTGTTTTTAAAAAGTTATAAAGGTATTCCAGGATTTTCAAAAGTTATAAAGGTTCCGGGGGGTTTTTCAAATTTTTACTGAAGGTTTCCAGGGGGTTTTTCAGAAGTTACTGAAGGTTCGGATGTTTAGAAGTTACTAAAGGAAATTCCAGGGGTGTTTCGAAGTTATGAAGGGTTTTTCCAAGGTTTTTTCCAAAATTTTTACTAAGGGTTTTCCAGGGGGTTTCAAAAGTTACAAAGGGTTTCCCAGGAGTTTTCGAAGTTACTGAAGGGGGTTTAATTTCGAATTTGGGGTGTTTCGAAGTTATAAGGATTCCAAGTGTTTCAGAAGTTTACTAAAAAGGGATTCAGGAGTGTTTCAAAAAGTTACTGAGGTAATTCCAGGGGTTTTTCAGAATTTATGAAGGTTTCCCCAGGGGTTCAGAAGTTACTAAAGGATTCCAGGATGTTTCAGTTTTACTAAAGGGATTCAAAAGGGTTTCAGAAGTTACTGAAGGTTTCAAGGGTGTTTCAGAATTACTGAAGGGTATTAAAAGGGTGTTTCAGGTTACGAAGGTTTTCCGGGGTTTTTCGAAGTTACTGAACTTTTTCCAGGGGTTTTAGAAGTTACTGAAGGTATTCCGGAGTTTTTTTTCAGAAAAAAACTAAAGGGATTCCAAGTGTTTCAAAAGTTAGAAGGGGTATTCCAGGGGTTTTCAAAAAGTTACGAAGGTATTCCAGGGGTGTTTCAAAAGTTACTAAAGGGGTATTCCAGGAGTTTTTTCAGAAGTTACTGAAGTTTTCCCCAAAGAGTGTTTCAAAATTACTGAAGGTATTCCTGGGTGTTTAAAAAAATTCTGAAGGCATTCCAGGAGTTTTCAAAAAGTTACTGAAGGATTCCAGGAGTGTTTCAGAAGTTACTGAAGGTATTCCGGGAGTGTTTAAGAATTATGAAGTATTTCCCAAAGTGTTTTCAAAAAAGTTACTGAAGGTTTTCCAGGTGTTTCAAAGTTACTAAGGTATTCCTAGTTTTTTTAGAAGTTACTGAATGATTCCAGGGGTTTTAGAAGTAACTGAAGGATTCCGGAGTGTTCAGATTTACGAAGGTATTCCGGGAGTGTTTCAGAATTATGAAGGTAATTCAGAGTTTTTTCAAAAGTTACTAAAGGGATTCAGGGTGTTTCAAAGTTAGGGAAGGTTTTGCAGATTTTTTTTTTTAGAATTATAAAGGGTTTTCCAGGAGTTTTCAGAAGTTACTAAAGGATTCCGGGTGTTTCAGAATTTACTGAGGTTTTTCCAGAGTTTTTTAGAAGTTACTGAAGGTATTCCGGGATGTTTCAAAAGTTATGAAGGATTCCGGGTTTTCAAAAGTTAGAAGGTATTCAGAGTGTTTCAAAAATTTATGAAGGTATTCCGGAGTGTTTCAAAAGTTACTAAAAGGCATTCCGGAGTGTTTCAAAAATTACTGAAGGATTCCGGGGTTTTTTTAAAAATTTAGAAGGTATTCCAGGAAAGTGTTTCAGAAGTTACGAGGTATTCCCGGGGGTTTTTTCAAATTCTGAAGGTATTTTCCGGGAAGTGTTTCGAATTATGAAGATTCCCCGAGGGGGTTTTCGGAATTACTGAAGGATTCCGGGTGTTTCCGAATTTTATGAAGGGAAAATTCCAGGAGTTTTTTCAAAAGTTACTGAAGGTTTCCAGGAGTGTTTCAGAAGTTACAAAAAGGTATTCCAGGATGTTCGAATTTACGAAGGGAAATTCCAGGAGTGTTTCAAAGTTACTGAAGGTTTTCCGGGAAAATTTTTCAAAAGTTACTGAAGGTTTTCCCGGAGTGTTTCAGAATTTACTGAAGGTATTCCCAGGAGTGTTTAGAAGTTACTGAAGGTTTTCCCAGGATGTTTCAGAAGTTTCGGAAGGCATTCCAGGGTTTTTAGAATTTACGAAGGATTCCAGAAGGTTTCAAAAATTTATGAAGGGGATTCCAGGAGTGTTTTCAAAAAGTTATGAGGTTTCCCCAGGGGTTTCAGAAGTTACTAAAGGGGGTTTTCCGGGGGTGTTTTAGAATTACTGAAGGTATTCCAGAGTTTTTTTCAAAAAGTTACTGAAGGTTTAGGGTGTTTTAAAAATTACTAAAGGGTATTAAAGAGTTTTCAGAAGTTACTGAAGGTATTCCGGGAGGGGGGGAAGGTAATGTTTCAAAATTACAAAGGTTTCCGGGGGTTTTCAGAATTTTACTGAAGGTTTTCCAGGGGGTTTTCAGAATTTTAAATTAATTTCGGAGTGTTTCAAAATTTTTCTAAAAGGTTTTCCAGGGTTTCAGAAGTTAAAAAAAGGTATTCCAGGGTGTTTCAAATTATGAAGGATTCCGGGGGGTTTTTTTCAGGATGGAAAGGGTGTTTTCGAATTTATTAAGGTTATTCCGGATGGCTTCAGAAAGTTCGAGGAAATTCCAGGTTTTTTTCAGAATTTTACGAAGTCATTCCGGGAGTTTTTTCAGAATTTACTGAAGGATTCCCCGGAGTGTTTAAAGAAGTTACTTAAGATTCTAAGGGGTTTAGAATTTTATGAAGGGGTTTTCCCGGGATTTTTTTCAAAAAGTTACTGAAGATTCCGGGAGTTTTTTCAGAATTTTACTGAAGGATTCAAGGGGTTTTTTAAAAGTTTAGGTTTTTCCCAGGGGTTTTAAATTTTAAGGGAAAGTTTCAGAAAAGAAGTTACGAAGGCATTCCGGGAGGGGTTTCAAAGTTACGAAGGCATCCCGAGTTTTTCAGAATTTTCGAAAGGTTTTTAAAAGGGAAGTTTTTCAGAAGTTACGAAGCATTCCGGGAGTGTTTAATTCAAAAGGGGCCCCCCTAAAAAAAGGGAAAAAAGGTATTCCAGGGGGTTTTTTTCCGAATTACTAAAGCATTCCAGGAGTTTTTTCAGAAGTTTCTGAAGATTCCTTTCATTTCAAAAGGGATGTTTCAGAAGTTACAAAAATTTTTTCCAATGTGAAAATTTTTTCCAAGTGTTGCAGAAGTTACTAAAGGGCCCTTTCCCGGGAGTGTTTCAAAAAATGGGGTATTATGAGTGTTTAGAAATTATAAAGGGTATTCCGGGGGTGTTTAAAAATTTTATGAAGGTATTCCAGGGGGTTTTCAAAATTACTGAGGTTTTTCCAGAAGTGTTTCAGAAGTTCTGAAGGGTTTTCCAAGAGTTTTTCAGAAGTTCTAAAGGTACCCAAAGGTGTTTAAAAGTTACTAAAGGCATTCCAGGAGTGTTTCAGAAGTTACTGAAGGTTTCCAGGAGTGTTTCGAGTTATAAAAGGTATTCCAGGAGTGTTTCAAAAGTTTACTGAAGTTTTCCCGGAGGTTTCGAATTACTAAATATTCCCGGAGTTTTCAGAAGTTACTAAAGGAATTCCAGGAGTGTTTAAAAGTTACTGAATGCTTTTCAGGAGTGTTTCAGAATTACTGAAGGCATTCCAGGGGGAAGTTCTGAAGGATTCCGGGGATGTTTAGAAGTTACTGGGTATTTCCATGGTGTTTCAAAGTTTCTGAAGGTTTCCGGAGTGTTTCAGAATTTTTACGGGAAGGATTCCATATGTTTTAAATTTACTGAAGGATTCCGGGAGTGTTTCAGAAGTTATGAAGGAACCCCGGAGTTTTTTTCAAAAGTTATGAGGTTTCCAGAAAAAGTGTTTTCAGAAGTTACTGAAGGTATTCCAGGAGTTTTTTCAAAAGTTACTGAAGGCATTCATGGAGTTTCAGAAGTTACTGAAGGTTTTTTCCGGGAGTTTTTTCAAAAATTACTGAAGGAATTCCAGGGTGTTTCAGAATTTTACTGAAAGTTTTCCCCGGGGAGTGTTCAGAAGTTACTGAATTAAATTCCAGTAGGTTTTTAAAAAGTTACTGAAGGTACCCCGGAGTGTTTCAGAATTTAAACTGAAGGTTTTCCCGGAGTGTTTCAGAAGTTACTGAAGGTTTTCCCAGCATGTTTCAAAAGTTACTGAAGGTATCCAGCAGTGTTTTGGAATTTCAAAAATGATTCCGGGAGTGTTTCAGAAGTTACTAAAAGCATTCCGGGAGTTTTTTCATAAGTTACTAAAGGTATTCCGGATTTTCAAAGTTATGAAGGTTTTCCCAGAGTGTTTAAAAAGTTATTTGAAGGTATTCCGGGGTGTTTAGAAGTTACTGAAGGTTTCCGGATTTTTTTCAGAAGTTACTGAAGGTATTCCAGGATGTTTCAAAAATTTACTGAATTTTATCCAAGTGTTTCAGAAGTTACTAAGGTTTTCCCCGAGTGTTTCAAAAGTTACAAAGGGATTCCATGTGTTCAAAAGTTACTGAAGGTTTTCCAGGAGTTTTCAGAAGTTTCTGAATGACCCAGGAGTTTTTGCAAAAGTTACTGAAGGCACCAGGAGGTTTCAGAATTTATGAAGGTTTAAAAGGAGTTTTCAGAAGTTACTGAAGTATTCCAGGAGTGTTTCAAAAGTTACTGGGGTATTCCAGAGTGTTTTTAGAAGTTACTGAAGGTATTCCAGGAGTGTTTCAAAATTTAGAAGGTTTTCCGGGGCCGTTTTTTTAGAAAGTTACTAAAGGGTTTCCAAGGTTTTTTTCAGAAGTTAGAAGGTATTCCAGGAGGTTTCGGAAGTTCTGAAGGTTTTTCCAGGGGTGTTTCAGAAAACTGAAAGGCATTCCGGGGGGTTTTTTTCAGAAGTTACTGAAGGTAATTCCAGGGGGTTTTTTCAAAAGTTACTGAAGGTATTCCGGGAGTGTTTTCAAAAATTTAAATGAAGGTTTTCCATGAGGTTTCAAAATTCTGAAGGTATTCCAGGGATTTTTTCAAAAGTTACTGAAGGTATTCCCAGGGTTTTCAATTTAAATGAAATCACCCGGGGGGGTTTTTCAAAAGTTTCAAAGGGTTATTCCAGAGTGCTTCAGAAGTTACTGTAGGTATTCCAGGAGTTTTTTCAGAAGTTACAGAAGTCATTCCTGGAGTGTTTCAGAATTTACTGAAAGGCATTCCGGGAGTGTTTCAGAATTTACTTAATGTTTCCTGAAGCGTTTCAGAAGTTATAAAGGTATCCAGGATTTTTTCAGAAGTTATGAAGTCATTCCAGGATTTTTTAAAATTTTATGAAGGTATTCAAGGGTGTTTCAGAAGTTACTGAAGGTATTCCAGGAGGTTTTAGAAGTTAAAAGGAATTCCGGGAGTGTTTCAGAAGTTACTGAAGGCTTTTCCATAGTGTTCCAGAAGTTATGAAGGCATTCCAAAGTGTTTCAGAATTTTTCTAAAGGTTTTAAAAGAAGTGTTTCAAAAGTTACTAAAAGTCATTCCGGAGGCTTTCAGAGTTACTGAAGGCATCCCGGGAGGTTCAGAATTACAAGGATTTCCGGGAGTGTTCCCCAGAATTACTAAAGGGCATTCCCCAGGATTTTTTCAGAAGTTTTTCTGAAGCATTCCAGGATTTTTGCAGAGTTATAAGGCTTTCCGGGAGTTTTTTCAAAAAGTTATAAGGTATTCCCCGGGAGTGTTTCAGAAGTTCGAATGCATTTCCAGGAGTGTTGCAAAAATTTATGAAGCATTCCAGGAGTGTTTCAGAAGTTCTGAAGGTTTTCAGGAGTGTTTCAGAAGTTACGAAGGTATTCCAGGAGTGTTTTCAGAATTACGAAGGTATTCCAGGAGTGTTTTAGAAGTTACTGAAGGTATTCCGGGGAGTGTTTAGAATTTACTGAAGGCATTGCAGGAGTGTTTTAGAAGTTACTGAAGGTATTCCAAGAGTGTTTCAAAGTTACTGAAAGGTTTTCCAGGAGTTTAAAAAGTTACGAAAGGTATTCCGGGGGTGTTTAGAAGTTACGAAGGCATTCCAGGGTTTTTTTTCAAAAGTTACAAAGGTATTCCCAGGAGTGCTTCAGAAGTTACTGAGGTTTTCCGGAGTGTTTCTAAGTTACTGAAGGTATTCCTGGGGTTTTTTCTAAAGTTACTGAAGGGTATTCCAGGGTTTTTTCAGAAGTTACGAAGGATTCCGGGGGGTTTTTTCAGAAGTTACTGAAGGCATTCCAGGGTGTTTCAGAAGTTACAAAAAGGGTTTTCCCAAAGGGTGCTCAAAAAGTTACTGTATATTCTAGGAGTGTTTCAAATTTCAAAAAGTCTTCCGGAGTGTTTCAAATTTACGAAGGCATTCCAGAGTGTTTTCAGAAGTTACTTAATGTTTTCCTGAAGTTTTCAGAAGTTAGAAGGATTCCAGGATTTTTTTCAGAAGTTCTGAAGTCTTTCCAGGGTTTTTTTCAAATTTATAAAGGTTTTTCAAGGAGTGTTTCCCAAAGTTACTGAAGGTTTTCCACGAGTGTTTTAGAATTAGAAGGTTTTCCCAGGGGGTGTTTCAAAATTTTCTGAAGGCATTCCAGAGTTTTTAAGAATTTTACGAAGGCATTCCAAAGTGTTCAGAATTTTACTGAAGGTATTAAAAAAGTGTTTCAGAATTACAAAGTATTCCGGAGTGTTTCAAGTTACTGAAGGAATCCCGGAGTGCTTCAAAGTTACGAAGGTATTCCGGAGTTTTCCAGAAGAAAATGAAGGCATCCGGGAGTGTTTCAAAAGTAATGAAGTCATTCCTTGCTTCAAAAGTTATTTGAACGAATTCCAGGAGTTTTTTCAGAAGTTCGAAGGCATCCGGAGGTTTCAAAAAAGTTATGAAGATTCCGGGGAGTTTTTTTCAGAAGTTTACTAAAGTCATTCCATGAGTGTTTCAGAATTGTTGAAATCATTCCAAAATTTTCAGAAGTTACTGGGGAAATTCCAGGAGGGGTTCAGAAGTTTCTGAACGCTTTTGGGAATTTTCAAAAGTTCTGATGGCATTCCTGAGTGTTTCAGAATTGCGAAGGCATCACAGTAGTGTTTTCAAAATTTTAAAATTAAAATTTTTAAAACATACAAAAAGGGGGAAAATAAAAAAGGGAAAGAGGGGAGAGGGAATGAAGGAAAAGGGAATAAAGGGAAGGAGGGAATGATGGAGAGGGAATGAAGGAGGGGGAAATGAGAGAGGGAAATGAAGGAAAATAAATCAGGAAAGGGGGAAATGAATGAAATGGAATTTTAAAAAAGGAAATACAGGAAATGGAAGAATAAAGGGGAATGAAAGAAGAGGCAATGAAAAAGAGGGAATGAAGGAAAGGGAAGCTGTAACATCTTAGGTCACAGGCATGAATTGTGTCTGTCATTTAGTTACCCCACAACAATGTTAAAAGTTGCCCTTTGCAAATGATTTTGGTGAAAACAAAAAGTTTGAGAAAATAAGGAATAAAAAAAAAAAGGAAAAAGCAATTAGCAACAACTTTAAAAATTAACCTTTGAGGATAACAAAATTAGAATTCTTGTCGTCCTTTGTTTCTCCTCCTTTTTTTCCTGCTCCCTGTCCTACAACTAAACTACTACAAACTCTTACTACTACTACATATACAACTACTTTAACCCATACTCTACGATTTTTTCATTTTTAAATCCCCCTCCCCCCCTTTTCCCCCCTAGTTTCTTCCTTTCATCGTTTATTGTTCAGTTTCATGCATCTCCTTTTCTTCTACTGTAACTGTACTAAAGCTCTTTCTCATATCTTCCACCTACTCCTCCTCATTTCCTCCTCCCCTCATTCTTTTTCCCTCCTTTTCCCTCAATATCATCCCCTTTGCATTTAAACCCCATTTTTCACGAAAAATTAACAGTTTTGTTTTTTTTCATTTTTATCTTAGTTTTAAAAATGTTTCTTTTATCAAAAATATTTTTGTGTGTGAAAAATTTTTTAAATCGACGTCATGTCCTCCTTAATGTTACCCCCAAACAAATTCCCCGTGTCTAACTTTACTTTTTAAAATAATCATAAAACAAAGGTCTTCACACTGCTGCGCTGATAAAAAAAGGGGGTACTTCTTGGCCTGGCTTGAAAAGTCATATCATTAAATTTCAACGCGACCCCCGAGTCTTCATTGTTTTTCCCCTCCCATTTTGGTCACCAGAAAAAACTTTTCAATTTTTTGCGCCTCATCCGGGTTTGCCTAGGCGGACGACATCTCCCAACAGAAGTTGAAAGTGTTCAGTGGGAGGCCCTCTATACTGACGACGATTTTTGATATTCCGTCTAATTAAGATAAAGGAAAGTTACCCAGTATTTGTTTATGGTTAAGCAGTAATTACGAAATGATATAAAGCTGTTGCTTAAGTCTTGCAACCCAAGACATAATGTCTTCTCATACCAGGCTGTTATTCCAGTAAAAAAAAAGCTATGCAACAGTGAGGTAACTGAGAGTGTTGACACCTTTTAATTATCACCTTAAGTATTTTTGTCCAGTGCTCATGCACGTTTAACATTTATTAGTTCCAACCGTGTTCAGGGTTTAGCGTCCTGCTAGACAATGACTCTTACCACAACAATTTACGTCTCTTCACTTTTCGTAAACACACAAGGTGAATTTCAACGTGTTTATGTCAATTAAATATACAAAATTCTTCAGAATACATGACAGAATCTCCCCCCCCCTAAAAAAATAAAAATACTGGAATTATACTTTTTATGCTTATTTTTACATACAAGCAAAAAAAACTGCATACGAAACGAAATTAATGCTTTTCATCTCTAATTTGACAACATCTGAAGAGAGGAGCTAGTAAAAATGCAGGAAGTTATTTTTGTAATTCAACCACAAATAATTTAAGGTAATTAAAATTGTGGAAAAGGGAAATGAAGACTGGAAGCTGAGTGCAGACTTAGGTGAAAGAGTCCGCAAATTTCATTTTAAGACATGACATTTGGGGTGAGCATAGCACCGAGCATATCGTCTGTCAAATATAAACTGAATATTCCTTGCAGCAAAGGCTTGGTACGTGAGCCTAACATTTACTTTCAGAACTCTCATTAATGAGTGGTTCTGTACCCTTTATGCGATATGTATCAGGCTCTTGTTGGATTGTGCAACAACGTGCAACCAACACTGGAGAAGGAACAAGGATTTGCAATGAAACGAGGACCAGATCTAATGGAATGAATTTTAAGAGAAAATAATGGAACTGAATTTGATAACATTAGTGGATTGATGAAGTTGAGGAGACATAATAACGACATACAAGCTACTAAAATTATATGAGTGTGTGGACAGATTATTCGACAGGCGAGGTCACATTTCAAAAGTTAAGAACACAGATTTGGCACATGGATGTTAGGAAATATTTCTTCAGCCACGTGGTGGTTTGGAAGTAGAATGTCTTTACGACGAAGCTGCGGAGGTAGCCTCCATACATAGCTTTAAGAAAAGGTATTTACAGGAGGGCGTAAAGCCGGTAAGCATGAATCTACCTAACTCACGAAATCGTAATGACACGATTGCAAACAAACCATACCACGGGCGGGATTTAAACCCGCGGTCAGAGAGTCTCAAAACTCAAAACTAGCGGGTTCAAATCCCGCCCGTGGTATGGTGTTTATGAAGCTACCTACATTCTTGGTCACAGTGGTGGCTCATGCTAACTTCCCTGTGGTGTAGAGAAATATACCTAGATGGATGATTCTTATTGGAACAAGCTGGTCCAGTGGTTAACGCACTGGCCTGTAAATTTTAGGCCTCACTTGCCATGTGTTTAAACCCCACCCACTCCGTGATTTGACTGCAGTGGTGTTATTATGATTTCGTGAGTCAAGGTACGTAAGGGACAGACCTAACTCTAATGACGGATGAATACGGAGGTAAATAATGGCAGCCAGACTGACCTGAGAGGTCCCTACCCTGTCAGTATTCCAGTATTATGAAAGAATCATTATAGGTTCGTTGAATTTACACGAGCTGATCTAAATCTTTTCTAGATGTGGAAATGGAGCTGCTTAATAAGTGGACGCCCGAAGGTAAATCAGCAGAGAATGGATAACTAGCAGTGGAACTGCTCACTTTGCAAATAGCAGTTTCCATGGCGTGGCTCTCTTGCTATGTTGCACTGGATCACTCGCGTGTTGCAGATTAATGTTTGCATGACTCTGGCTGCGGAAACAAGCACTCCTGGTATGCTTCAATAATTTTGCATCTTAGAATTTATATATGTACATAAAGTGTCGGGCTGAGATATATTATACACATTGTTGAGGAATGTGGTTTATCGAAATATTCTTTAATTTTGTTTCAGTGTTTGTGTGCGAGTGAACAGTGACTAGCGTTGTCGTGAACAAGTGGTGTGTGTATAGTGGTGAACAATGTGTGTGAAGTGGTAGTGAACAGTTTTAATAGTGGTGAACTCTGGATAGACGTGCTCAGTGTTAGATAGACGTACTGAATGATAGACGTGCTTGATTATGGAAGAGCGTAGTGAATAATAGACGTGCTCAGTGATAGATAGACGTGCTCAGTGATAGATAGACGTGCTCAGTGATAGATAGACGTACTGAAGGATTGATAGAAGTGCTGTTTATCCTTTTCCCATATAACTTTCTCTAGCTGTTGTTGTGGAGGTTCTTCATGTATGGTAAGCTATCTTATGTCTGCCTCAAGGTTAATCCACTTTGCATTTTCATTAAAGATAAGATTTATTGGAATTTTTAATCCAGGATAACCCAAGAAAGTTTGTTTGCTTTATTTCCATTGGGGTCTTTCAGTTTTATCCCCCACGATGCCACCCACACCAGTCGACTAACATCCTTCTTACTGTCAAATCAACAGGGACACCAAGTGTAAGGTGACTAAAAATCCAGGTACCTACTTACTGCTAGATAAACAGGGACAGTAAGGTTTAAGGAATCATGCCCTTGTTTCTACTCGGCCGGGGACTGAACCCTGGCCACTCAGTGTGTCAGGCGTGAGCGTTACCTAGCGAGCTACCAAGCCCTCGAGAGTTGGAGGTAACGTCTTATGTTTCATCAAAATATGTGCATCTTTCCTCCTGTCTTTGACAGAAAAAAATTAAATTGGTGATCTAGCCTCAGTACTCTGAGCATTGTAAGTTGTCATAAAATCTTTCGATTTTTAAATAACACATTTTTCTGTCTGCTGAGACTTATTAACTCCTTTCCTGCCTTAAAATGAGATTAGTGTGACAGTAACGTCACAGACACAATAAATACCACTTATGCTGTGCAAGAAAGGTATATAATACCGACAAGATGAAAGCTAAGACACATGTGCAACATCTGTATTGATAAAGCCACTGGATCTGGAGTTTATCTGGAGAGAGTTCCGGGGGTCAACGCCCCCGCGGCCCGGTCTGTGACCAGGCCTCCTTAGGTCAGTGTCCCAGGATGCGACCCACACCAGTCGACTAACACCCAGGTACCCATTTTACTGATGGGTGAACATAGACAACAGGTGGAAAGAAACACGTCCAATGTTTCTACTCTGGCTGGGAATCGAACCCAGGCCCTCACCGTGTGAAGCCAGAGCGTTAACCACCAGGCCACAAGAGCGAAACGTCTACAATAAAAATTACCAGATGCTGCACATGTGTCATAACTTTCACCACTTATGCTGTTGAAGGTTTAAATCGTAAGATTTCATTATTAATGCTGCAGATAGCAACGTCGTGAGCACTTGCTCATTGAGTTGCTTTTTCTGAAACATAACTCATTTTCAATTTGCAGTGCTGTTGCACAATTTGTAACTACATTTCTGATGGGTACCTTAGATTATCTCAAATATTTTCTAAGATTCATTAAGACACTGAATAAATATAAGTCCGTCGTAATAAGATACGATTTTTCTCTTTATTTGTCACCAGATCTTACACACACGAAGGAATATTTTTGTGATATTCCTGAGCAGGATACCTCATCCTTAACAAGTGTGAGCATCCTAGGCACAACGTTCTGGGAAACTATAAGACTGGAAAGTGATAAATGTTTTGAAAACCGAGAAGTTGAAGATTGAGACACTTATGCAACATAAGGGAAGCTTTATTAAGGAAACGTTTCGCCACACAGTGGCTTCTTCTGGCTCTGGCTTTGTATTGGACTGGGAAGACCTGGAGCAAGACAAAAGTTTACCAATAAAATGCTATTGCAGTGTTGTCAAGACATTCATCATCTTTACCACGTGATGACTGACATTAACGTGTCTTTTAAGACGTCCATATCTTTTATTTAACAGTGTTTAATGTCTTATAACATAATCGAATACGGAATAATTGTTATGCGGAGTGTCAATTTTATCGCGACGAATAAAACACTTAAACTATACCCAGGAGCGTATCTAAGGGGAAAATACCGCCTGTGGCAAGCATTGAAATTGCGTCTCTGTCCAAACATCTGACATCAATCTTTCAGATAACTTTACCGTAAAATCAGCTCAAAATACAAGTCAAGCTCGTTAACAAAGTTCTAGACTACCTCCCTAGTTTGTGCAAGAGAATGATCTTACTGGCAGTTGGCATTGAACAGTGGGACTGAGCAGTAGCGCTGATCAGTGGCTCTAAGCAGTGGTACTGAGCAGTGGCGTTGAGCAGTGGCAATAAGCAGTGGCACTGAGCATTGGCAATGAGCAGTGGCAATGAGCGGTGGCACTGAGCAGTGGTACTGAGCAGTGGCATTGAGCAGTGCAATGAGCAGTGGCACTGAGCAGTGTTACTGAGCAGTGGCACTGAGCAGTGGCACAGAGCAGCGACACTGAGCAGTGGCACTGTGAGGTATGTGGTCATATAGCTCCCAGCACTGTATTTTTTCTAATAATTTTTATAAGTGTTTTAACAACCTAACCAGATCATACATTTTTTTTCAGTATCCGATGATGGGTTGTCTGACTTTAATAGAAACTGCTCAGTGGCACCTCCCGTCAGGTGGCACCCAGGGCAAGTGCCATACTTGCCATAACTTAGGTACGCCACTGATTTACACCTATATGTCTTTAGAGGCACAACTTTTCACCAGCGTAGCAGGCTTTTTTACTCACAGAGGTGAATTTTAAGCTACAGACAAAGGAATCAATGGAGAGATAAATTTATGGGGGATCAGTCCCTGAGACTTGTGTCCAAGAATCTCTGGATCATGTCTCAGCCTGAGGTTGATTAACGCTAAGGGACTGTATACCTTCTTACAAGACTAAGTGATAAACACTTTAAAATTACCTCGTAGCATCTTCTACTGTCTTGAGAAGAAATTATCGCCTCAGCAGTATATCTGGAGTTTATCTGGAGAGAGTTCCGGGGGTCAACGCCCCCGCGGCCCGGTCTGTGAACAGGCCTCCTTAGGTCAGTGTCCCAGGATGCGACCCACACCAGTCGACTAACACCCAGGTACCCATTTTACTGATGGGGAACATAGACAACAGGTGGAAAGAAACACGTCCAATGTTTCTACTCTGGCTGGGAATCGAACCCAGGCCCTCACCGTGTGAGGCGAGAGCGTTAACCACCAGGCCACCAGGCTACGCAGGCGAGACGTTTAGTTAATAAAGATACCCAGATGATGCACATGTGTCTTATTTATCAACATTTCGATACTGTTTATCGTTATATGTAATAAATGAATTATATCTGCTCGTTATTATTTTCCCAGCCATGATTATCTTTCTACAACAATCTTGGGAACAGGTATCAACTACATGCACAAACCACAGGTCGGGTGGGGTTTGAACTAATGGCAAGCGAATACCAAAATTCACAGACCAGCTGGCCGAGTGACTTGTTTAGTAATTGAGATATTACGATTTCGTGATCCTTAACAGTGTCTGGTAGTATTACGTGATCATGGTTTACCTGGTAGTATTATGTGATCGTGGTTTACCTGGTAGTATTATGTGATCGTGGTTTATCTGGTACAATTACGTGATCATGGTTTACCTGGTAGTATTACGTGATCATGGTTTACCTGGTAGTATTACGTGATCACGGTTTAGCTGGTAGTATTAAGTGATCGTGGTTTACCTGGTAGAATTACGTGATCATGGTTTACCTGGTAGTATTACGTGATCACGGTTTAGCTGGTAGTATTAAGTGATCGTGGTTTACCTGGTAGAATTACGTGATCTTGGTTTACCTGGTAGTATTACGTGATCATGGTTTACCTGGTAGTATTATGTGATCTTGGTTTACCTGGTAGAATTACGTGATCATGGTTTACCTGGTAGTATTACGTGATCAGGTTTACCGTAGTATTAGTGATCCTGGTATTACCTGGTAGAAGATTACTGACTCCAGTTTACCTGGTAGTATTCGTGATCACGGTTTAGCTGGTAGTTTAAGTGATCGTGGTTTGACCTGTAGAATTCTGAATCTTGGTTTACCTGGAGTATTACGTGAACATGGTTTACCTGGTAGTATTATGTGATCTTGGTTTACTCCTGGCCCGTGTTTTTACGTGATCTGGTTTATCAGGGTAGAATTACGTGATCGTGGTTTACCAACTCATCTTCTTCCTCTATTACAGAATCTCTGAGAGACATCCTCACTACCTGGCTTCCCCAGTTTTAGAATTTTTGCGTTTCTACGCAAGAATTGATGATTTATGAACTGCGTAGGATATAGACTCTTCAAAGTTTCACTTGAATTTAAGGTGAAATAATTTATCCCGCGGAAAAATTATTACTTGATAAATGTGTCATTGACATCATTTTACTGCTACCCGCCTTTCACTGCAATTGTGTGTCAAGAAACTATTCATATGATAGATTTCAGACTCAAATGATAATGTATTTTCCTCATGATAAGTATGTTCCGCATCAATGATGTATCGAGTCCAGACATCCTGATAACGTAAATGTGTCCGTCACTGAATAACTATCTCCGCCTCACTGATAACGTGATGTTTCCGCTCACTGTAACTATGTCGTCCCGCACTCAACGATAACTATGATGGCTCCTGATAACGTATTCGTCCCTCATGAAACATAATGTCGTGCTACGAAACATAATATTCCGCTCATGATAAATTGTGTCCAGACTCGAGGTAACGTGTGTCGTCCCGCCTCACTGAAAACGTATGTCGTCCCGCCTCACTGATAACGTGTGTCGTCCCGCCTCACTGATAACGTATGTCGTCCCGCCTCACTGATAACGTATGTCGTCCCGCCTCACTGATAACATATTCGTCCCGCCTCACTGATAACATATGTCGTCCCCCCTCACTGATAACATATGTCGTCCCGCCTCACTGATAACATATGTCCCCGATCTCCCGCCTCACTGATAACGTATGTCGTCCCGCCTCACTGATAACGTATGTCGTCCCGCCTCACTGATAACATATGTCGTCCCGCCTCACTGATAACATATGTCGTCCCGCCTCACTGATAACATATGTCGTCCCGCCTCACTGATAATATGTCTCCCGCCTCACTGATAACTTGTCGTCCCGCCTCACTGATAACATATGTCGTCCCGCCTCACTGATACATTTGTCGTCCCGCCTCACTGATAACATATGTCGTCCCGCCTCACTGATAACATATGTCGTCCCGCCTCACTGATAACATATATTGTCCCGCCTCACTGATAACATTTGTCGTCCCGCCTCACTGATAACATATATTGTCCCGCCTCACTGATAACATATGTCGTCCCGCCTCACTGATAACATATGTCGTCCCGCCTCACTGATAACATATATTGTCCCGCCTCACTGATAACATTTGTCGTCCCGCCTCACTGATAATATATGTCGTCCCGCCTCACTGATAACATATATTGTCCCGCCTCACTGATAACATTTGTCGTCCCGCCTCACTGATAACATATGTCGTCCCGCCTCACTGATAACATATATTGTCCCGCCTCACTGATAACATTTGTCGTCCCGCCTCACTGATAACATATGTCGTCCCGCCTCACTGATAACATAATCGTCCCGCCTCACTGATAACATTTTGTCGTCCCGCCTCACTGATAACATATGTCGTCCCGCCTCACTGATAACGTATGTCGTCCCGCCTCACTGATAACATATGTCGTCCCGCCTCACTGATAACATATGTCGTCCCGCCTCACTGATAACATTTGTCGTCCCGCCTCACTGATAACATATGTCGTCCCGCCTCACTGATAACATTTGTCGTCCCGCCTCACTGATAACATATGTCGTCCCGCCTCACTGATAACATATGTCGTCCCGTCTCACTGATAACATATATTGTCCCGCCTCACTGATAACATTTGTCGTCCCGCCTCACTGATAACATATATTGTCCCGCCTCACTGATAACATATGTCGTCCCGCCTCACTGATAACATATGTCGTCCCGCCTCACTGATAACATATGTCGTCCCGCCTCACTGATAACATATATTGTCCCGCCTCACTGATAACATTTGTCGTCCCGCCTCACTGATAACATATGTCGTCCCGCCTCACTGATAACATATATTTCCCGCCTCACTGATAACATTTGTCGTCCCGCCTCACTGATAACATATGTCGTCCCGCCTCACTGATAACATATATTGTCCCGCGTCATTGATAACATTTGTCGTCCCGCCTCACTGATAACATATGTCGTCCCGCCTCACTGATAACATATATTGTCCCGCCTCACTGATAACATATGTCGTCCCGCCTCACTGATAACATATGTCGTCCCGCCTCACTGATAACATATATTGTCCCGCCTCACTGATAACATTTGTCGTCCCGCCTCACTGATAACATATGTCGTCCCGCCTCACTGATAACATATGTCGTCCCGCCTCACTGATAACATATGTCGTCCCGCCTCACTGATAACATATATTGTCCCGCCTCACTGATAACGTATGTCGTCCCGCCTCACTGATAACATATGTCGTCTCGCCTCACTGATAACATATATTGTCCCGCGTCACTGATAACGTATGTCGTCCCGCCTCACTGATAACATATATTGTCCCGCCTCACTGATAACATATATTGTCCCGCCTCACTGATAACGTATGTCGTCCCACCTCACTGATAACATATATTGTCCCGCCTCACTGATAACATATATTGTCCCGCCTCACTGATAACATATATTGTCCCGCCTCACTGATAACATATGTCGTCCCGCCTCACTGATAACATATGTCGTCCCGCCTCACTGATAACATATATTGTCCCGCCTCACTGATAACGTATGTGGTCCCGCCTCACTGATAACATATGTCGTCCCGCCTCACTGATAACATATGTCGTCCCGCCTCAATGATAACATATGTCGTCCCGCCTACCTGATAACATATATTGTCCCGCCTCACTGATAACATATATTGTCCCGCCTCACTGATAACATATATTGTCCCGCCTCACTGATGACATATATTGTCCCGCATCACTGATAACATATATTGTCCCGCATCACTGATAACATATATCGTCCCGCCTCACTGATAACAACGTATGTCGTCCGCCTCACTGATAAAAAAGAACATATATCGTCCCTCCTCACTGATAACAAGTAACATATGTCGTCCCGCCTCACTGATAACATTTGTCGTCCCGCCTCACTGATAACATATGTCGTCCCGCCTCACTGATAACATTTGTCGTCCCGCCTCACTGATAACATATGTCGTCCCGCCTCACTGATAACATTTGTCGTCCCGCCTCACTGATAACATATGTCGTCCCGCCTCACTGATAACATATGTCGTCCCGCCTCACTGATAACATATATTGTCCCGCCTCACTGATAACATTTGTCGTCCCGCCTCACTGAAAACATATGTCGTCCCGCCTCACTGATAACATATATTGTCCCGCCTCACTGATAACATTTGTCGTCCCGCCTCACTGATAACATATGTCGTCCCGCCTCACTGATAACATATATTGTCCCGCCTCATGATAACATTTGTCGTCCCGCCTCACTGATAACATATGTCGTCCCGCCTCACTGATAACATATATTGTCCCGCCTCACTGATAACATATGTCGTCCCGCCTCACTGATAACATATGTCGTCCCGCCTCACTGATAACATATATTGTCCCGCCTCACTGATAACATTTGTCGTCCCGCCTCACTGATAACATATGTCGTCCCGCCTCACTGATAACATATGTCGTCCCGCCTCACTGATAACATATGTCGTCCCGCCTCACTGATAACATATGTGTCCCGCCTCACTGATAACATATGTCGTCCCGCCTCACTGATAACATAATTGTGTCCGCCTCACTGATAACATATATTGTCCCGCCTCACTGATAACGTATGTCGTCCCGCCTCACTGATAACATATGTCGTCCCGCCTCACTGATAACATATGTCGTCCCGCCTCACTGATAACATATATTGTCCCGCCTCACTGATAACGTATGTCGTCCCGCCTCACTGATAACATATATTGTCCCACCTCACTGATAACATATATTGTCCCGCCTCACTGATAACGTATGTCGTCCCACCTCACTGATAACATATATTGTCCCGCCTCACTGATAACATATATTGTCCCGCCTCACTGATAACATATATTGTCCGCCACCTCACTGATAACATAATTCGTCCCGCCTCACTGATAACATATGTCGTCCCGCCTCACTGATAACATATATTGTCCCGCCTCACTGATAACGTATGTCGTCCCCTCACCATCGCCACTGATAACATATATTGTCCCGCCTCACTGATAACATATATTGTCCCCCTCACTGATAACATATTGTCCCGCCTCACTGATACATATGTCCCCCTCACTGATAACATATGTCCGTCACACCCGCCTCACTGATAACATATGTCGTCCCGCCTCAATGATAACATATGTCGTCCCGCCTCACTGATAACATATATTGTCCCGCCTCACTAATAACATATATTGTCCCGCCTCACTGATAACATATGTCGTCCCGCCTCACTGATAACATATGTCGTCCCGCCTCACTGATAACATATATTGTCCCGCCTCACTGATAACATATGTCGTCCCGCCTCACTGATAACATATGTCGTCCCTCCTCACTGATAACATATAATGTCCCGCCTCACTGATAACGTATGTCGTCCCGCCTCACTGATAACATATATTGTCCCACCTCACTGATAACATATATTGTCCCGCATCACTGATAACATATATTGTCCCGCATCACTGATAACATATATTGTCCCGCCTCACTGATAACATATATTGTCCCGCATCACTGATAACATATATTGTCCCGCATCACTGATAACATATATTGCCCCGCATCACTGATAACATATATTGTCCCGCCTCACTGATAACATATATTGTCCCGCATCACTGATAACATATATTGTCCCGCCTCACTGATAACATATATTGTCCCGCATCACTGATAACATATATTGTCCCGCCTCACTGATGACATATATTGTCCCGCATCACTGATAACATATATTGTCCCGCATCACTGATAACATATATTGTCCCGCCTCACTGATGACATATATTGTCCCACATCACTGATAACATATATTGTCCCGCCTCACTGATAACATATATTGTCCCGCATCACTGATAACATATATTGTCCCGCATCACTGATAACATATATTGTCCCGCCTCACTGATGACATATATTGTCCCGCATCACTGATAACATATATTGTCCCGCATCACTGATAACATATATTGCCCCGCATCACTGATAACATATATTGTCCCGCATCACTGATAACATATATCGTCCCGCCTCGCTGATAACAACATATGTCGTCCGCCTCACTGATAAAAAAGAACATATATCGTCCCGCCTCACTGATAACAAGTAACATATATCGTCCCTCCTCACTGATAACAAGTAACATATATCGTCCCGCCTCACTGATAACAAGTAACATATATCGTCCCGCCTCACTGATAACAAGTAACATATATCGTCCCTCCTCACTGATAACAAGTAACATATATTGTCCCGCCTCACTGATAACAAGTAACATATATCGTCCAGCCTCACTGATAACAAGTAACATATATCGTCCCGCCTCACTGATAACAAGTAACATATATCGTCCCTCCTCACTGATAACAAGTAACATACATTTTCCCGCCTCACTGATAACAAGTAACATATATCGTCCCGCCTCACTGATAACAAGTAACATATATCGTCCCGCCTCACTGATAACAAGTAACATATATCGTCCCGCCTCACTGATAACAAGTAACATATATCGTCCCCCTCACTGATAACAAGTAACATATATCGTCCCGCCTCACTGATAACGAGTAACATATATCGTCCCGCCTCACTGATAACAAGTGGTATTAAACTAATTTCTTTCCAAAAATGTGAATTATTTTTAAAGATTTATACAGATTTAATTACTAATTTTTTCACTGAGTGATCGTGATTGATGGCTGCCTGGCCAGCCATCTCAGATTTTGAAAATTTAATAAAAATGGTGGAGTGTGACTGCTGAAATTCTTCTGTAAATAATTAATGAATTATTTCGCATGTATACATTTGCCACAGAAGTGGATTCAACAGCAGGAATCACAATAACAGATTTGTACACGGGTCGTAATAACAGTGTTATTATTTTACCAAAGGTAAAACTGAGCACTTAATATGCACTCAAAATACGTCCAGGTAAGTGAAATATTAACCATCAACACTTAAAAAAATGGCTTATTGCACTAGGGAAGCGATATATATCTAAATATATTTAGAACTGAATAGAGTTTATTACTGAACAAAAGCCAGTGAACTCTCTAACGAGTCAAATACTTATTACTTAGATAATGAGGAATATTTATATGTTACAGTGAGTGAGAAAATATTTTATACAGTGTGGGAATATAAATGGTATATGTATGATACGAGTTCACACGATCTAAATATCCACAATACGCTATATAATCTAAGACAGACACAGCGGTGTAAAATTAACACCTTGACCAACAATAGCAAACATAGAACAACAATAGTGACCGTAAATACCCTAAAATGGAGGCACAGCGATCTTAAAACCAAAGTAAAACCAAAGTAAAACCAAAGTAAAATCCAAATTACAACATTAAAAAGGTTTAATTTCCAGGTGTCTCGACTCTGTCAGTGCACATAAATAGCCATATACCAAAAGTATCTAGAACCAAACTCTGGTCAGAAAAGTATCATGAGTGGAATATCCTGCAACTATCCACAACAGAGACATATGGACCCTATCTATAATCCTTAGAAGATAAGCCCACAAGAACACTATTACAAACTCTGACTCACCTAGAGAGGTGAGTCAGAGTGTGTACTCGTGTTCGTGTACTCTACATAACCATGTAAGAACTCTTAGAAACAAAAATATGAGAAGTAGAGAGCCAACAGCAGTATTTCCATACTTAACCATACTTTTGTTTAGATAAATGGCTTTATACAACAGTGAACAATGACACTCACATATAACACAGATATAACACACACTTTAATAGTCTCAACTAGTAGGTAAAAGCACAGGAAATTTCAGAAGACAATTACACTTGTGAGTCTGGCCAGTTGTTTCTTCTTCACCTTCCTCAACAAAATTAACAAAATTAACAATATAAAATAAAATACATAAATCTTGCATCACACAACCACTAATAAAAATATTGTTATTGTAATTTTGTATTGAATGACAATACAGTTTCTTATATTAAAAAAACATGTCTTGTGCACAATATAAATCACACACACACACACACACACACACACACACACACACACACACACACACACACACACACACACACACACACACACACACAGACACACACACACAGACACACACACACAGACACACACACACAGACACACACACACAGACACACACACACAATATATATATATATATATATATATATATATATATATATATATATATAATATATATATATATATATATATATATATATATATATATGTGTGTGTGTGTGTGTGTGTATATGAATAAAATGAGCTCTTTATGTCATCCTCTGCATGCTTTAACTGAGTAAAATTTGAGTTAATCTGGCCATATGGATTTTTTTAGTGAGGAGACACTTGCTACCATCCGCAAGTGTCTGGAACCTACGCTAGACCTGCTTGTTCTAAGGTCTTGTTTGACTTGGGGTCTCTTGGACTGGATGGCTGAAAGAAAATGCGGTTCCATTAGTATTTCATGCCATGGTGGCACACTACCCATGGAAGGTGCCTAGTCCTGCCTATTAAAGCCCTTTTGGGGTGGGGGTGTTGCATACTAAGAATATGTGAGTAGATTTTATTTGGCTTACGTTACACTCCCACATAGGCAAGCCTCCCAACCAGCGAACCAGGAGCTAAGTGTTTTAAAGAACAGAAGCTCCGTAGTCATACCAGTACCATAGACCAACTAGCCAATCACAAGGAAAAACACCAAAGTTGTCAAGCGATGTGGTACACTTGTCAAACAACTTTCGCAGACGCCTTCCCTGCTGGTCGCTTGCATTTCCCTCAAAATTTTTTTTTTGTATTTTATTTAAAACTTCATGTACAGATATACATAGGTACATATATCAATATGTAACACTGACACTGGTGATGAGCAATAAACATTCACTAAACAATCTACTGAATAAGCATATACATAAAGACATTAAAGTAAGTTTAACACAACTTACAAACTGCTTCTACGTACGTTGTTTCACAAGTACACAAGTACACAAGGGTTCGTAGATATAATGAATCCTACTCATTATTGCTTACACTCCCCCCCCCCCCCGCAATGAGTACATTCCACATTCCCTTGTTTACTTAAAATTCAAAAATAACTTGAACAAGGACAACATCAATAACACAATATATAAACACATAACAATCCAGGCAACATCTGACACTATACTATATACAAGTTTTTAAAACATATCACAATTCAAGAAGTAATAAAAGTATAATAATAAAGGCCACAAAATGGCTATAAACAAAACTCATAAATTACAACCTCAACACAATAATAATGCACCAAACTTAATGACAATCACCCGTAATACAACTCGCAACAAATTACACAAGACCCACAATATACATTATTAAGAAACCTGTGTTGCAACACAAGTGACCCATCATCCCTTCCCTCCACTCACACAACACAGGTGACCCATCATCCCTCCCCTCCACTCACACAACACAGGTGACCCATCATCCCTCCCCTCCACTCACACAACACAGGTGACCCATCATCCTTCCCCTCCACTCACACAACACAGGTGACCCATCATCCCTCCCTTCCACTCACACAACACAGGTGACCCATCATCCCTCCCCTCCACTCACACAACACAGGTGACCCATCATCCCTCCCCTCCACTCACACACACATTGAAAACTAACCCCATCATCAATCTGAATAATCATGAAATAAATTATCCTCAATTTAGGAATATCATGGCACATGTCACTTGAGGAAAGATTATTTACAACCATAGATGGTACAGGACTACCAAAAATCACAATACCTTAAATAAGACTAACTCAATGTGAACATTACATTTCAAAACACATGTATACAACTACCAATAAAGTTGGTGTTACCGTTAATGACTTAATTAAACTTATTACACATTAATTACCCCCTTCACCCGGAAATAATATGACCGTTATCACCAACTTATTGACTTAACATCCTAACTTGACATATATGAATAAACTTAAGTGGTAATTATATAAGTACTGGTGAAACAGTAGCACCAAAAACACAGTACATTTAATAACAAATATTAACATAAGGGAAACATAACCAAGTCTTATACATTGACACTTAAACCAGGTTAAGATACACTTCCAGTGCTTAACAAGTCCAGGAACATTGCCACAATGAAGTTCAACCAATCCTTAATCCCAACAGCGTATCTAAGGTGCACGCAGGCGCAGACAGCCACAACTGTGTATGTGCCGTTACACATCACATACACACTGGTTCATACACATTCACACATTACATTATTCCAGCTCTCTCTCCACACTAAAGTCGCACACATTCTTTGCAACTGTCCAACCCCAAGGAGGCGACCCCATTTCTACCCCTGATATCCCATCCTACAGTAGCATTTACCATCCCTACCCTGCCCCTCCCACCTGATTTACAAATCTAATAAAACCTCTAACATAAGTTCTCTATATCCCTCTGAGAAAGCCCGCTCCCACCTTCTCCCATAAATTTCCCTGTTACGGCACAACGTTTTATAAAACGTAACCGCTAAAACCCGCCTCTTCACCTCACTAACCCCTTTCCCCCTCATTCCCCACGATATGTATATATAATCTACCATAATGTATCCCACAGCCCTAATGATACTCTCATCCAATCCCCACACGTCAAGACTTTAAGCTCTCAGAACAGAAATCCTTTTTTTTATATTTTATTTAAAACTCAGGTACAAAAATATATGGGTACATAATCAATATGTAACAAGATACAGGCAGTGAACAATAATCAACTGTGACTACACAGTACTGAAGAAGCACATATATAATGACAGAACTGACTGCTGCACTCAAATCAAACACCGCTTGTACGTACTGTGCTTCACATGAAAATGTGGTCATATAAAAACGATAGAACCTACCCAGTAATGCTTACACTCTCCCCCCCCACCATGAAAACGTGCCACTTTCACCTTAGATACACAGTGACAAATCTCTTATACTTATACATTTGTGAAAGCATTAAAAACTTCAATGACAAAATATATAAACACAATCCAGCCAGCTAAACGGCTGACACTATAATACAAGGAATGTCTGAACCTGATGGCTCACATCCACCATAGAACACAATCCACCCTACCCGCATATACCCTATGGTAATAATTAATATCGTGCACGGTGGTGGATTTAAGACACTACCGCTGACACTTCAACCCCCCCCCCCCACATGCCTAGTAACTGTGTCTGCCGTCACCACTCATAACCACCAACAGTCATTGATGGTAATTAACGTCTTATAATATATATCACCCTAAAACACGCTATATACATAAACCTACCACAATAATAAATTTACACATTATTCCCTCCAGCAGACAGATTATTTACACTGTCGGAGATAATCTATACATCACATCCTACAGAGAATGGACAACATTAGACATCTAAAATAATATGACATGTGTATCACATGACCTGCTATTGCAGAGATTACTTACACTCCATCCCCCCCCCCCCGAAGTGAAAACTGACCAGTTTCACCTGGCTATACACAAGATCAAAAACTCATTCACTTGAACATATATAATGACAATGTGAAAAAAACATCTGTTACAATATATAAGCAAAAACACCCCAGGCAAGATCTTACATTATATACAATACCAGAACGTTCCACTAGTTAAAAAAACAGGTATGAAACCTCATTATTATGACAAGTTACATTGCTCATATATAGGTAGACATGTAAAATTAGGTATAATCATGTATAATGTAGGTAGTAGGTTGGTAGACAGCAACCACCCAGGGAAGTACTACCGTCCTGCCAGATGACTGTGAAACAAAAACCTGTAACTGTTTTGCATGATGGTAGGATTGCTGGTTTCTTTTTCTGTCTCATAAACACGCTAGATAACAGGGATATCTTGCTACTCCTACTTACACTTTGGTCACACTTCACAGACACGCACATGCATATATATATACATACATCTAGGTTTTTCTCCTTTTTCTAAATAGCTCTTGTTCTTCTTTATTTCTTCTATTGTCCATGGGGAAGTGGAAAAGAATCTTTCCTCCGTAAGCCATGCGTGTCGTATGAGGCGACTAAAATCCCGGGAGGCAATGGCTAGTAACCCCTTCTCCTGTAGACATTTACTAAAAAAGAGAAGAAGAAAAACTTTATAAAACTGGGATGCTTAAATGTGCGTGGATGTAGTGCGGATGACAAGAACAGATGATTGCTGATGTTATGAATGAAAAGAAGTTGGATGTCCGGCCCTAAGCGAAACAAAGCTGAAGGGGTAGGAGAGTTCAGTGGGGGGAAATAAATGGGATTAAATCTGGAGTATCTGAGAGAGTTAGAGCAAAGGAAGGGGTAGCAGTAATGTTAAATGATCAGTTATGGAAGGAGAAAGAGAATATGAATGTGTAAATTCAAGAATTATGTGATTAAAGTAAGGTTGGATGCGAGAAGTGGGTCATAATATGCGTGTATTCACCTGGAGAAGAGAGGAATGCAGAGGAGAGAGAGATTTTTGGAGATGTTAAGTGAATGTATAGGAGCCTTGAACCAAGTGAGAAAGTAATTGTGGTAGGGGACCTGAATGCTAAAGTAGAGAAACTTTTAGAGAGGTGTGGTAGGTAAGTTTGGGGTGCCAGGTGTAAATGATAATGGGAGCCCTTTGATTGAACTTTGTATAGAAAGGGGTTTAGTTATAGGTAATACATATTTTAAGAAAAAGAGGATAAATAAGTATACAAGATATAAGTAGGGCGAAATGACAGTAGTTTGTTGGATTATGTATTGGTAGATAAAAGACTGTTGAGTAGACTTCAGGATGTACATGTTTATAGAGGGGACACAGATATATCAGATCACTTTCTAGTTGTAGCTACACTGAGAGTAAAAGGTAGATGGGATACAAGGAATAAACATCAGGGAAGAGAGAGGTGAAGGTTTATAAACTAAGAGAGGAGCAGTTAGGTAAGATATAAACAGCTATTGGAGGATAGATGGGCTAATGAGAGCATAGGCAATGGGGTCGAAGAGGTATGGGTAGGTTTAAAAATGTAGTGTTAGAGTGTTCAGCAGAAGTTTGTGGTTACAGGAAAGTGGGTGCAGGAGGGAAGAGGAGCGATTGGTGGAATGATGATGTAAAGAGAGTAGTAAGGGAGAAAAAGTTAGCATATGAGAAGTTTTTACAAAGTAGAAGTGATGCAAGGAGGGAAGAGTATATGGAGAAAAAGAGAGAGGTTAAGAGAGTGGTGAAGCAATGTAAAAAGAGAGCAAATGAGAGAGTGGGTGAGATGTTATCATCAAATTTGTTGAAAATAAGAAAAAGTTTTGGAGTGAGATTAACAAGTTAAGAAAGCCTAGAGAACAAATGGATTTGTCAGTTTAAAAATAGGAGAGGAAGTTAGTAAATGGAGAGTTAGAGGTATTGGGAAGATGGAGGGAATATATTTGAGGAATTGTTAAATGTTGATGAAGATAGGGAAGCTGTGATTTCGTGTATAGGGCAAGAGGAATAACATCTTGTAGGAGTGAGGAAGAGCCAGTTGTGAGTGTGGGGGGGTTCGTGAGGCAGTAGGTAAAATGAAAGGGGTAAGGCAGCTGGGATTGATGGGATAAAGATAGAAATGTTAAAAGCAGGTGGGGATATAGTTTTGGAGTGGTTGGTGCAATTATTTAATAAATGTATGGAAGAGGGTAAGGTACCTAGGCATTGGCAGAGAGCATGCATAGTTCCTTTGTATAAAGGCAAAGGGGATAAAAGAGAGTGAAAAAATTATAGGGGGATAAGTCTGTTGAGTATACCTGGTAAAGTGTATGGTAGAGTTATAATTGAAAGAATTAAGAGTAAGACGGAAAATAGATAGCAGATGAACAAGAGGCTTTAGGAAAGGTAGGGGGTGTGGTGACCAGGTGTTTACAGTGAAACATATAAGTGAACAGTATTTAGATAAGGCTAAAGAGGTCTTTGTGGCATTATGGATTTGGAAAAGGCGTATGACAGGGTGGATAGGGGGGCAAGTGGCAGATGTTGCAAGTGTATGGTGTAGGAGGTAGGTTACTGAAAGCAGTGAAGAGTTTTTTACGAGGATAGTGAGGCTCAAGTTAGAGTATGTAGGAAAGAGGGAAATTTTTTCCCAGTAAAAGTAGGCCTTAGACAAGGATGTGTGATGTCACCGATGGTTGTTTAATATATTATAGATGGGGTTGTAAGAGAAGTAAATGCGAGGGTCTTGCAAGAGGCGTGGAGTTAAAAGATAAAGAATCACACACAAAGTGGAGTTGTCACAGCTGCTCTTTGCTGATGACACTGTGCTCTTGGGAGATTCTGAAGAGAAGTTGCAGAGATTGGTGGATTGAATTTGGTAGGGGTGCAAGAAGAAGGAAAATTAAAGTGAATACAGGAAAGAGTAAGGTTATGAGGATAACAAAAGATTAGGTGATGAAAAATTGAAATCAGATAGGAGGAGAATTAGTATGGAGAAGTGTGAATGTATTCAGCATATTTGGAGTGTACGTGTCAGCGGATGGGTCCTATGAAAATGAGGTGAATCATAGAACTGAAGAGGGAAAAAGAGTGAGTGGTGGCCCTTAGTAGTCTGTGGAGACCAAAGAACTTTGTCCTTGGAGGCAAAGAGGGGGAATGTATGAGAGTAAAGTTTTTTACCAACGCTCTTCATATGGGTGTGAAGCATTGGTGAATGAATGTTTGCAGCGAGGAGAAGGCTGAGATCAGTGGGAGAATGTTCATGTCTTGAGGGCAATGTGTGGTGTGAATATAATGAAGAGAATTCGTATTTTGAAGTTAGGGGGAGGTGGGGGTTTACCAAAACTTTTTGTCCACAGGGCTGAGGGGGGGTTGTTGGGGTTGGTTCGGACATTAGAGAGAATGGGCAAAACAGAGTACTTAAAGAGTGTACAGTCTGTAGTGAAGGAAGCGGGGAGGGGTCGGCCTGGGAAAAAGGTTGGAGGGGGGGGGAAAAGGGGAGGTTTTTGTGCGGGGGGCTTGGACTTCCAGCAGGCAGCGTGAGCGTGTTTGATGGGAGTGAAGGGGAGCAAAGGTTTTTAATACTTAAAGTGCGTTGGAGTGTGAGAAAAGAAAACATTTAAAAGGGGTTCGGAAACCGGCAGGCCGGACTTGAGCCGGGAAGGGGAAGTACTGCCTGCACCTAAAGGGGGGGGTGTTAATTTTGCATTTAAAAACTGTAGTGTTGGGCACCCTTTCTGCAAGACAGTGAGGAGTGAATGATGGTGAAAGTTTTTTTTTTTGGGGCCACCCTCCTTGGTGGGAATCACCAGGAAATAAATAAATAATAAATGTTAATTACGGGTTTAAAAATTTTCTTAATACAACACTTATGTACACCCTTTACAAAACAAAAGGGAATCCTAAAAAAATTTTAAAATCACGGTGTTCACAATAACACCAAGACTTACATTGAAACACTTTGAATATCACCTCAACATCCTTCCTCACAAAATTTCCCCACACACTCACAAAATCGACCTCGCAACACACACAACCCCCCCCCCCCCCGGGGGAAGCCAGCCCGTTCATCCCCTGACCCCCTTATAAAGACCATAAACCCCCAAAAAAAAGTTCCTGTACCCTCCGAAAACCCTTCCCCCTCCTACCATATATTTTCCCTTTTTGCACACTTTGTTCTAAAAAGGGATGCTGCTATGGCCATCCTACGTTCCTCCCCCCTTTGTCTCTATTCCCATGATATATACACAAAATAAACCAAATGCCACTGCCCTTTAAACCTTTACCCCAACCCACCTACATCTAACTGAGCGCCTCAAAACCGAAAAACCCTTCCCCCCACATACCGGATTATTTCCCTAACCATTTCCCCCCCAAAATCCCTAGGCTTCCAAAAATAAACTACATAAAAGCTGATTTTTCACCCCACAAACCTGACACTCCCCACCCTCCCTTATTCGCCTATTCGTAAAAAACCCCAGAGGGCAATTTTCCTAAAGAAACCTATCATACCCCCTCACGCAGGGCCGGATGCCTAACCCTTTTTTAATCGACCCCAAAATGTTTTTCCCAGCGAAGGGGTACACTCCTTCCGTTGCCATTACCACCCAGGCCTTTTTCTCTCCAGGACCCACCCACTTTTCTGGGATCTCTGACCACATAAATAACGCAACAACTCCTCACCTCCTAAATCTTGTCCCTTCCACCTCCCAAAGATCTCCCTGCAGCACCCCAACCCTCCACCCCTTCCCCCCCACCCCTTAGAAACCCCATGTTTCCATATACCACTTCAACCTTCTTTCCAAATGAATTAACCCCCCGCCCCCCCAAGGCCCCCGGGAAGTGTTACCACCTCCGTTTTAAACCCAATCACATCCCGAACCCCAATAAAAGGGAAAAAACTTGCTCAACAATCTCGGGCATCCCCATAACCCAAAGGGTACAAAGCGCCACATGCATATTTTGCGTACAAAGCACATTGACCACAATGACCCTCGGTGTAGCGTGGATTGTCCCCGCAATCCGAAATCCCCCCAAACTCTACTACCACCCCTTTTGAAAAACCTCCCTCGCCATCTGAGTTTACCCATATCACAACCCACAAATTTCACCCCTCCACGACACACCACTTAACCCCCCCCCGCCCCCCCCCCCATTTACCCAATCCATGAGCTTTATTTATCCATTCACTGCCATACCTTTTTGCCATCCCAAAAACCTATAACCTCTCCAGACCCTCCAACCCCTCCCTCCCACTATGGGACAGTCGTGTCATCAACATAACCAGATCCCGACCCCCACCTCGTTGTCCTCCCTTCCCCCCTCCTGTATCACCTTTCCACTGCCCTAAAAAGGGAAATTCTGTAAACACCCAAAAAATTTTTTGTGACAACGGGCATCCCTCCCCCCAATCCCCTCCCCTTTTTTCACATGCAGCCCCCCCCCCATTAATCTGTAAACACACACCCCCAGCTCCCCGATAAAAATACGTCCCATTTCACAAGTTCCCCCCCGAACCCCGCCGCTCCGATTCTCCACAGAGCCTTCCCCCTCGACACTGCATACCGTCTCCAATCCAACCCCAAACCCCGTTCCCCCTCTTGCAGCCCTCAATAAACCTTCAATAACTCCACCCCCCATACTTTTGTCTCCCCGGAATCCCATATTTACCCCTCACTATTACCTTTCCAAAACCTTTTTTATACGATTTCCCAAAAATTTTTGCAAAAAGTTTTGAGTCTGCACCTGAGTGATATCACCGGTAATTTTTCCTCACTGTGCACGACTTTCACCCTTTGGCACCAAAACTACTATGCTGTCGCCCGCAAAGGCCCCCAAAGCCCCCCCCCTTTTTTTGAATTAAATAATGCACCAAAAAAACTTTTAATCTCCCCCAATGCTGTATGTAAAACCCGCAGGGACCCTCTATCCCCGGGGCCTTAAACCCCCGCTCAACTCATTAAAGCCGTCCACACCTCTTTCCCTAAATAGGCCCCTGTAACTGTTTCCCCGTCGCCCTGTCCACACCTCCGCACCCATCCCCCTGTCTCTCTTAAAAACCCCCCCTCTCACACCCACACTTCTCAATATGCACTAAGCCAAGCATCAAAAATACCCTCCCTCCCCCCCCGCATCAACAAATCTGTCCCCCCCTATAACCCCCGAGTCCTCAAGAACTCTCAAACCCACCTTTTCCTTTCAACCCCGGCGCCCCTGCCCTCGCAGGGCCAAAGCCGAGGCTATCACCCCCATGACCTCCCCAACCCCCAAAAACCTTTGCCACATAAACCCTCTTTTTTCACTTCTATTAGGCGTTTCCCTTTACCCCTCAGTCAGCCACTGGGCTCCCCCCCCCCCCCCCCCCCCCCTTCCTCTCTCTAATACTCCCTTAACTGCCCCTCAAGATACCTAATAACCCATAAGCCAACTATTCTCGTCCGCCCTTCGGACATGAAATCTCGAATTCTCGTCTTCCCGTCACTCCCACCAAACTCAACCACCCCCTTGACTTCCACCCCTCCCAAAGCCTTTTCACCATTGTGCAAATAGGGCCCTCCCCCCAACATCTTGAAGCAACTGAACATTCAATTTCCCAAAAACCTTAACCTTTTTGGGAGACCCCCCCTCCCAAATCCACCAAAACCCTCTATGATCAAAAAAAAAGACATCCAAAACCCTTACAAAATCCGCACCACAGCTTCCTTGCAGTATACCTGTCCACCCCTGCGCATACCCCCCCCAAAGGTGTGCTGCACCCCCACGCCCCCCCTCCCCATCCCCAACCCCCCCCCCGTTAACAGGTCCCCAGAACGCCAAACAAATCCTGCTCCCCTGGTTCCCATCCTTGCGGCGTATAACGCAAATTTTAGTCCCCTCCCCCCGCAGCTAAGCTGGAAGCGACCTTAAGTGATACACCCAAAACTTCCCTACAAACTCACTTCACTCGACGTTCCCCCCGCCGACCATAAAAACACACAAAAGACTCTTATCTCCTTCCCCCTGCCCATCCATCTTTTAATCCTCCCCTCCCCCCCCCTCCTCAAAAGATGTCAGTAACGGGGACCCCCTCACCAAAATACCATCCTCCCTTTTAATCTCGTTGAGTGGCTCTATACAGTAACCCCTCAACATCAAAATACAACCCACTTGTGGTTGTGCCTTGCACAACACTACTTTTTCACCAACCCAAAGAGCATCTATGAAAACCCTAAACCCCTTTCTAGAATTTCTCAAATTAACATTTATAGAAGACTCTTTAATTTGTCAATGGAGGTTTTCCTTTATGTACTGCACCACATTTATTCCCCTTCCCCTTTATATGCCCTTGATCTTCAATCACCATTCTGTGATCTGCTTTCACATGCCCTTTGCCCCTGGACCCCCCAGGTCCATGCTCAACCACTTCAGCCCAAACCTTTTTGCCCGAACGCTGTGCTGGAGTGAGCACATCGCCCGCGTCCGAGGGCACTGCCGCTCTCTTCTGTGACACTCGAGCTTTTCTACCTGCCTCCACCCAGAAGCCATCCCCGTGCACTTCCACCACCACTGTGCCAATTTGCAATCCAGCCTTAACCTGGGTCTCTGACATGCCTCCCCCCCTCTCACCACATGGAACCCCAGCAGTATCCAGGGCACCCACAAGCCCCTCAACTGTGACCTCTCCTGGGGTCCCTAACAGGTCGTGGAGGACTGAATCAATGGTAGCCTCCACGGCCCTGTCCTCACCAAGTGACACCACATCTCTGGTCTCCGGTGCCTGCCCGGCAATGCATGACTCTCTCGGGAGAGTTACACACTCTTCCTCCCTCAAGGCCTCCTCGACCTCCACACTCCAAGCCTTGTTCAAGGAAACCGACTCAGGTCGTGCCAAATTCAACGTCTCAAGGTCCTCTGATGCCTCCTTATGCTGCTCCTTTGCCTGTGTACCCTGTTGTTTAACACACTGCGCAGCAATGTGATCATAGGCACCGCATAATCGACAGGTACGTCGTTGCCCTGCGTAAGTCACCATTACTTGAGTCCTGAAGTCTCCTAGGAAAATATAGGAAGGAATAGGATGCCTCAATGTAATTTTTAAGGAAAAACTTCCTTCAGGCATCCAAGCATACGATCCTTCCTTCCACTTCCCCAATGTCGCCATATGAACAGTCCCAAACTTCTCGAAGACGGCACGTAGGTCTGCCTCATCAGCCTCAAAGGGTGCATTTCTGATCTTCACCCACGTATAATGGCGGGACACATCATGTAGCCTTACCGTCACTGCAGGATTTACTGGTACACAAAGATCTTGGAACCTGGCGACTATGTCTTCGTATACACTTGCATTGCGAAATTTCACAAAAATTCTATATGCCCCGTTCAAGGCTCCATACAGCTCTTCGTTGGCAATGTCGTATGTGTCCCTGATGATGGCAGGTAATAAAACTTGAGCTGAGTGGGCATGCACAGCCCCACGCACCACTTCTATGCCGACAGTGTTTACCCTTCTTCTTGCCTGCTGCGCCATTTTGAGAAAACCAAGTTGTCACCGGCTGACAGCAGAGGGCAGGCTCAGCTCACGTCCGCTCATTGCAGAGGTTGAGTGACAAATGTCCTTTTACCCCCAATCTTACGGAGCACCCTACTCAACCAACCCCTGACGCTACCCATCCCCTCACAAAAATATACGACATGAAACGCCGACTCCTCACCTTCACATATTACACCCCCCCCCCGTCAACCACCCGTCTATCCCTCATAACCACACCCAACGGCAAAATCCCGTGCAGAAAACGATACATTACCTCACGTGCTCATGGTTGTAACCTCATCCTACTTAACCCATTCCATATACTTCCCCATGTAACATGGGGAAAATTCCCTCTACAGGCGCCACAACCCTCCCCACCAACAATAGACACATCGCACTTATTTTGACCTTCCCTGGATCTCGAACCCACGCCATAGCACTCAAAACAGTTTCACACTCCCGCAACTCCACTCCTGAATACATTCGTTTCAATCTTTCATGGATCCTGACCAGACCCCCCCACCCACACCTTCCCTCACCACCTCCCTTTTAATGAAGACACATTTGACCCTCCGCTTTAAGTCCAGCAATCCCAACACCCCTGCTGCACAGGTAACATTACCACGTCCCTTTTAAGCCAATCACATCCCGAACCCCACAAGAATTTAAAAACCCTCCTAAGTATGTCCACTATCAATGTCCCTGTTAATGGGAACACGGCCGCTACGTGCCATACTTTACTATACAATAAGACATTAATAACAATGGCATGCTGCACAAGGGTCAAATGACAAGGCCTCAATGCACCCAATCGCCCCTGAATCCTATCCACCAACATAATGGAGTTTTCCATCCGTGTCACAGCCAGATCGTCTGCATAGACAAGTCCACAAATTTTTAACAAATTCACCCGCCTCCCCACGACTGAACTACCCAACTCAACCCTCCCAGCCCAAGCTCCTAATCCCATGACCATGGACTTTTCTGAATTCACTCTCATACCTGTTGAATCCGAGAACAATTGTACTACTCCATCCAAGGTATCCATTGACATCCCCTCCCTAACCAGAACAGTAGTGTCATCTACATACCCTATTAAGATTGGCCAAACCCTCCCAATTCTACTCCCTTCACCCCCCCCCCGTATTGCACATACACTTCTCCATCATCCTATAAAAGGGGTCCTGTATGCATGCAAATAAAAGTTGTGACATAGGGCACCCCTGTAGAAGTTCCCTTTCCATTACAATCTTTCCACCCACTCTCCCATTAATCTGTACCCTCGCCATTGCACCACGATGCAAAGCATCTACCCATCCCACTATTTCTTCCCCTGTCCCCTGAGGATGGCTCTCAATGCTTCTCGTTCCACTCTTTCACATGCTCTCTGCCAGTCTAAAGCCACCAAACCCCCCCTCCCCCCTTTTGCTTCCACGAAATCTCTTAGGAACCCATGTCCCTCCAACATAGACCTCCCTGGCAACCCAAACTGAGTTCTCGATACTACATCTTGGCAAACAACTTATAATCTGTGCATAACAATGATATTGCCCGGTAGTCCTAAGTGTATGTTCCCCCTTACCCTTCGGTACCAATACTACTACAGCCGTTGCCTGCTTCTCTCCCAACTCTCCCCTCTCCTTCATTAATTTAATAACCTAACCGAAAAAAACCTCATTAGCTCCAAATGCTGTAGATAAAACTCTGCCGGGAGTCCATCGATTCCCTGAGCTTTGCCCATACACATTTCACTTAAAGCCTTCCATTTTTCTCCCTCAATTATTTCCCCTCCCAATGCTTCCCTATCACTGTTTCCCAACTGACATATCACATTCTCACACACCTGTTTTAAAACCCCAGCTCCTACTCCATCCCTTTGCCAATACTTTTCATACCACTTGCCTGCAAACACTCCCATTCCATCTGTGGCGTGTATAACCTGGCCCACCCTCTACCCACCTACCGACTCATGAACCTCCAACCATGGAATAGCTGTTGCCTGCTGTTGTTGCTTTTGCCTATGCAATACACACGACGAAGGCCTATCGCCCCATAACACCTCTTCCACGCCTGCCATTACCCTCCGCTTGGAACCTCTCATCCTGTACCTCGCGCAGCCTCCCGTTAAGTGCCAATATATCATCCATAGGATAAATACCCGCCACCGCCCCTTTCGCATAACAACCCCTTAACCTGTCCTCCAAATAGTTGGCCAGCCCATATTTTAAAGAATTAATTTGTTTCCCTTCTCTCACGCAATATTGCCTAATCCATTCTTTAGCCACACCATCCCACAATGATACCACATCATCCACCCCATGTACCTCCCCATTTAACCCCTCCCACAGTGCTGTAAATCCCTCCAACCCCTCCTCATCTCCTAACACACTCATGTTTAACTTCCAATAACCCCTAGAGATATCTGCCAGTGACTCCCATCCCATCTCTGCCACGACCGCCCTATGATCCGAATAAGCTACCTCTATTGTGCGGAAAAGCTTTACCAAGACCCATTGAGAAATGTACAACCTATCTAACCTAGCCGCATAACCCCTCCACACGAAAGTGTGCTTTACCTCCCACACTCCCCCTCCAACTGCATCCCTCAACTGAATATCCCTGAAGAGGTCTTGTAAGGCCGCCGACATGTGCCCTGCCCCTTTTGGTTAAACATCAGTGCTCCTGATAACACGTTCCAGTCCCCACCAACGATGGTCACCGCTGGTAAACCACGTAAGAAGAAAACTTGGTCATCACATACAAATTCCTGCTTTACTTTCACATCGTTCTCAGCTGGTGCATACACACTTACAAAGGTTACCCTCTGCCCCATCCACCACCCATCCACACGCAATACTCTCCCCCCTCCTCCCCCTCACATCGTATCAACACAAACGGGCTCGCCTCTCTGATCAATATACCCGCACCACCTTTCAGACATGCAGATGGCAGTCATGACCTGAAACCTCACCACCTCCAGCTCTCTCCCCTCCTTGAAATTGTGTTCTTGGATAAACATTACATCAACCCTATATTTACACAGAAACATTCGAAACCATTCCCTCTTCACAATATTACACAGTTCATTTACGTTCACGGTCATACACCTAAGGCCCCTATATAGTTTCCAACCCTTCCTCCTCTCTTCATTCCTCCCAGGGCCTCCTGCCCCAGAGCCTGCACAGGGCTTCACACCATCAACCCCCTCCCCCCCCCCGTTTCTTGCGATGCCTCTTATCCTGACTACCTCGACAATACTCTTCCTTCCTCCCAGACCGTTGCGTTGGTGTCAGGACATCATCTGAGTCTGATGCCGCCGCTCTCTTCCTCGTGATGCCCTCCACTGCCATGTTGTCTTCCGAGGATCCCTCACGATGAACCTTAACCTCCACCAGGCCTCATTCCATGGCACACGGTGACATCTCACGCTTACTGCATGTCCCGTCCTCCCAGCTATGGTTTTTTCTTACACCTGCCTTCTCAGGCATCGCCGTGTCTCTCACCAGCTAGGGAACAACTTCCTCAGCAGGCGGTGTCAATGTTCTCAACACCTCCTCAAGCTCTTTCTTGAGCGCAATTACCTCCTCCTGCACTTGCATTTCTACACTCTTCTCCTGCCTAGTAACAGTTCCTGTTATGGTACAGTTTGCTTCACACAAGCCAGTCTCCGTTATGGGGTGCTTCACCATTTCACTCCACAAGCGCCCACGGTCTTGCTTTCGCGTGGGGCTCTCAACAACGGCTTCCACACTGGGAACTGGTACTTCACCCGTCTGTGCAGGCTCCCTCCTCAGCTTCACACACGCTGCCGCTATATGGTCGTATGCCCCATATGACCTGCAGGTACGCCTCTGTCCAGCGTACGGTACCAAAACCTGCGTCCTGAAGTCCTCCAACATGATGTAGGATGGGATAGGATGTCTCAGAGTCATCTTCAGGGAAAATGTTCCCTCCAGACGGCCCATGTAGGCACCAGTTGCCCACTTGCCCTGTTGTGCCAGATGTACAGTCCCATATGCCTCGAAAACTCTCCTGATGTCATCCTCATCAGCCTCAAACGGGACGTTACGAATCTTGACCCACGTAAAGTGGCGGGATACGTCGATCAAGCGCACCTTGACAGCTGGAGTGGCGTCAAGACTCACATCTTGGAATCTCGTCACCAATGACTCGTACACAGACGTGGAATTCAGTTTGACGAAGATTCTGTATGCCCCATTCATTGCTACACCATATACCTCCTCATCCTGTACGCCATACGTCTCCCTAATGTGACTGAGGTAAACTTGTGCCGATATGGGCAAATTTTGCCCTGCATCAGCTCAATCCCAAAACATTCACAGACGCCTCACACTGGTCGCCATGTTGACAAGGGCTCGCCTGAACGAACAGCAGAGGGGGCAGACCCAAAACCGCTCTCCCGGTCGCAGCGATTATAGAACAGCTGAAAAAATACGTACCTAGGTTTATCGATGTAAATGGGAGCTTCTTTTGTGAAGGAAATGTATTAATATATTAAACCGCGTCTTTTTGAATATATATATTATATTTTTAAAAATATATATATATATATATATTTTTATATTATATAATTATAATATATATATATATTATATAAATATATTATATATATATATATAATAGTCTTTTTCCATGAGGAGGAACTTCCGGTTGGGCTTTCCCCGGAGCGAGGGAAATTCGGTTTGGGCCTTTTACAGAGCGAGGACTTCCCGGGTTTTGACCTTCCATGAGCGAGTTCCGGTCTAGGACCAGCCGCTGGGGGTCACCTTTTCACACCTGGTGTTACTTCCCGGTTTTGACCATGACCCCGCCCCCCGAGACTACCTCACCCCTTTACCCCCCAACCAAAAACCCCCGCCCCGACCCCCCCCCTTCGCGACCCCCCCCCCGTCGCCCGGGCCGCGCGCCCCCCCCCGCGCGCCCGCCCCCGCGCCCGCCCGCGCGCCCGCCCGCGCGCCCGCGCGCCCGCCCGCGCCCCCGCCCCCCCCCGCGCGCCCGACCGCGCCTTTGGCCCCCCCCCCGCGCCTTCTACTGCGCCTTCGCAGCGTCATCCGGATCCCCCCCCGCGCCCCGAAATTTTTTTTTCTTTAATTCCTTGGATCAAGGTTTTTTGGATTTCCCCCCTATGGGGTTTTCGAAATTCTCCATCTCCTTGGATCAAATTTTTGGGGACCCCCTCCTTTCACCCCAAAATTTTTTCGACAATACCCGACCCAACTCCCGGGTCAAGTTTTTTTTGGGTTTCCCCCCTATGGGGTTTTCGAAATTTTTTCCATCTCCCCGGGTCAAATTTTTTTTGGGTTCCCCCCTTGGGGGTTTTTGAAAACTCAATTCCCCGGGTCAGTTTTTGGGTACCCCCCCTTTAACCCATCCCCAAAAAATTTTAAAAATTTAAAGTTCCCCCTTCCTCGGGTCACCCCCCCACTTTCACCCCCCCCCCCAAAAATTTCTCGCAATACCTGACCCTCCCCGGGGGATAAAATTTTTTTGGATTCCTCCCTAGGGGTTTTTTTCCCAAAATTCCTCGGATCAAATTTTTTTGGAACCCCCCCTCGGGGGGAAAGCATTCAAAATAGACTCCTCCTATGGGGGCAGCTTACTACAGGTCTAAGAAGGGGGGGTTTACTTCGACGGTCATGACGTCAGGGCGATGACCCCCACACACACAGGCTAAATTCTTGTCTACCCTTTTAGTTAAAAAGGGGGAAAAGTACATCAGAAAGGCAAATTTTTTTTTTTCCCCGAAAATTTACCCAAAATTTTTCTTTAAAACCACAAGTCTAGCCCTTTTTTAACTTTTTCATCTGGGTTTCACCCCCCCACGAAGAAAACCTCCCCCCCCCTCCCAAACCCCTCACATCCACCCAAAACCACCTCACAATTTTCACTCAAAACCCCCCTTTTTTCCTCTTTTTTAACCCCTTTAGTTCTTTAAAATTTAAATAAGGGGACACAGTACATCAGAAAGTCACCACAATTTTTTATAACCATTTTTCGAAAAAAATTCACTAGCAAAATTTTTACATATTACAAAGTTAATCGCACACACCCTACTTTAAAACCCCCTTAAAAACACTCTCTTAAATCATTTGAATACTCAAAAAAATCCCTTTATCTTTTCCCAAACAACACTGAAATACTTCCCAAAACATATTCAAAACCCCCCCAAAACCCCCCCTTTGAATACCCCCAAACACCCAAAAGTACTCTTGCACATCTTTGAACCCCTTTTCAAAAGGTACTCTCATAATCTTTTTTACCCCTTTCAAAAAAAAAACCTTTGAATACTCACAAAAACCCCCTTAAACCCACCCTTTCCCAAAACACCTTTGAAAAACCCTCAAAACACCCTTTAAAACACCTTCAAAACACCTTTGAACACCTTTAAATTTTCCAAAAACACTATTTGGAGTACCCCCCTTTTACCCCAGGGTTTTATACAAAAAACACCGCAAAATTCAATAAAAAACACCCTTCAACCCCTTTCCAAACACCCTTGAACCCCTTTCAAAAAAATTTTTGAACCCCTTTAAAAAAAACCCCTTTGAACTTTCCCCAAATAAACTGAAACATTTAAAAACAAAAAAACAATTTGAGTACTTCCCAATGAAAAACCACGGGAATACCTACTAAAACACCGCTAAATTTAAATAAAAAACCTTTAAACCCCCCCCCAAACCCCCCTTTAAACACATTAAAAACCACTCTCATAACTTTGCCCCCCCCCCCAAACCCTTTAAATTTAACCCTCAAAAAAACCCTTTGAACACCTTCAAAACACCCTTGAACACCCTTGATCCCCTTAAAAAAAAACCAACTTTTGGGAACACACTAAAAAACACCTTTGAACCCCTTTTTTAACTTTTCCCAAACAACACTAAACATTTCCAAAAAAAAAAACCCAATTTAAATACTCCCAAAATAAGTTTTTGTCACTCTAATTTATTTTGAACTTACACTTTTTCTTTAAAATTAAAACCCTCATCCCTCAGTCTAAAGACAAAGGCATTTTTCCTTTTTTTAAACCCCTTTTAGTTCATTAAATTTAAATTAAGGGGCCCACAATAAAATCAGAAAAAAAAGCCCCAAAAAAAACCCAATAAACTTTATTTTTTAAAACCCCCCAAAAAAAAAACATCCTCTTTCCCTTTTAAATATTCACATAAAAACCCTTCAAAAACCTTCAAAACCCCTTTTGAAAAAACCTTCAAAACAACCTTTGAACACTTTAAAAACACCCCTCATAACATTTGAACCCCCCCCACCTTTGAATAACCTAAAAAACCCCCTTTGAATACCTTCAAAACCCCTTTGAACACTTCCAAAAAAACAATTTGAGTATTTCCCAATGACACCCCCTGAATACTACTAAAACACCGCTGAAAAATCAAAAAAACCCTTCAACACATTCAAAAACACCTTTAAAACCCCTTCCCAAAACCTTTAAAACACCTTCAAAAAACCCCTTTTGAAACTTTTCCAATAACACTAAAAAACATTTCCCAAAAAAAAAAACACAATTTTAACCCCAAAATTTTAAGATTTGTCATCTTAATTTATCTTCACTTACACATTCTTTAAAAATACAACTCATCCCCTTCTCCAGATGGGCATTTTTTTTTCCCTTTTTTTTAAACCCCTTTTGGGTTAAAAAGTTATTAAGGGGACACAATCCTCAGAAAAAAAAGTCACAAAAAACTAATAAATTTCACTTTACTTTGAAAACCCCCAAAAACACTCTCAAAATCTTTTTAATACTCCCCAAAAAACCCCCTTTCCCAAACACCTTAAAAACCCACCTTTAAAAACCCCCTTCAAAACCCCTTTTGAAAAACATTAAAAAACACTCTCAAAAATTTCATTTGAACACACTCAAAACCCTTTTGAATAACCTCAAAACACCTTTAAAACACCTTAAAAAACCCCTTTGAACATTTCCCAAAAAAAAAACAATTTGAGTACCCCCAAATTTTCCCCCCACTAAATTTATACTAAAACACCGCTAAAATTCCAAACCCAAAACCCTTAAACCCCTTCAAAACCCTTTGAACACCTTTGAACACCTTCAAAAAAAACATCATTTGAACCCACTCAAAAAAACCTTTAACACCTTTGAACTTTTCCCAAAAACAACACTGAAACATTCCAAAAAAAACCATTTGAGTATTTCCCAAATACACCACTGAATTAAAACACCACGGGAATCCCTAAAAAACCCCAAACCAAAATCCCCTTAAAACTAGTTTCCAAACACCCACATCCCACAACCCCCACAACCCAAACACCCAAAAATTTTTTCTCTTTTTTATCTAATTTCATCAAAAATTTAAACAACACCCCCCACCTCCCTTTTTTTTTCCCTCGTTTTAACCCTTTTAGTTCTTTAAAAGTTAAGGGGGGGAACCACACAAAACATCGGGAAAATTCCCAACAAAAAACCCACTTTTTAACTTTTTTTTTTTCGGTATCTCAATTTCACAACAACACCAAAAACACCCACCCACCCAAAAAACCCCCTGAACTTTTCCCAAAAACACTATTTGAGTACCCCAATTACACCACTGATTACTAAAACACCGCTGAATTCAAATAAAAAACCCCCCTTTCAACACCTTCAAACCCCCTTGAACACCTTCAAAAAAACCCCTTGAACATTTTCAAAAACCCCCTTTAAAACATTTCCAATCAACCCAAAACCCCCCAAAAAAAACAATTTGAGTACTCCCAATTACCCCCACTGATTATACTAAAACCCCCGCTGAATTCAATCAAAACCCCTTTGAACACCTTAAATAAAACCTTTGAACACATTAAAAAAACCTCTCATAATTTTTAAAAAACCCCACTAAAAACACCTTTGAAAAACCCTCAAAAAAACCTTTGAACACCTTAAAAACCCCCTTTGAACACCTTGATCACCTCCAAAAAAAAAACAACTTTTGAACACACTAAAAAAAACCTTTGAACCCCTTTAAAAAACATTTCCAAACAACACTGAAACATTTCCAAAAACACCTTTTGGGAGTACTCCCAATACCCCAAATGAATACTAAAAAAACCACTAAAATACACTCAAAAAAACCACCAAAAACACCAAAAAAACAAAGACCCAACACCCCCCATCCCACAACACCCACAACCCACAAAAACCACAATTTTTTCTCTTTTTTATCAAATTTCATCAGAAAGTCCAACACCCCCCACCTCCCCTTTTTTTTTCCTCTTTTTAAAACCCCTTTTAGTTCATTAAATTTTAAAAAAGGGGCCACACTACATCAAAAAAATTCAAAAAAAAACCAACCCACTTAAAAACGCCCTTTTCGGTATCTCTATTTCGACAACAACACCCACCCCCAAAATCCCCCCCACATCCCAAACACCCCCCCACACCAACAGACACACACACACACACACAAAACACATCCCTAACCTAGCCAAACCTAACCTAATTTAATAAAAAACCAACCCCTAACCAAACCTAACCAAACCCTAATTTACCCAAAACCTAGCCAAACCCTTTAACCCTAACCTTACCTAAATTATCCAAACCCTTTAAACCTAACCAAGCCAAAACCCTAACCAATTTAACCTAACCTAACCTAACCTAACCAAACCTACCCAACCAAACCTTTACCAAACCCATAACCTAACCTAGCCAAAACCTAACCTAACCTAATTTAAACCAAACCCCAACCTAACCAAACCCAAACCTAGCCAACCTAACTTAACCAAAACCAAAACCTAACCTCCCCTTTAACCCTTTAATTTTTTCCAAACCAAACCTAACCTATTTAAACCCTTCCCTTAAAAAAAACCACCCCAAAACCAAACCCAACCCAAAACCAAAAAATATTAGAACATTTCCAAAAATAAAATTAGATTTACTCCAAAAATTTGAACACCTCCTTTTTTTTGGTTTTTTTTCCCCAAAAGTAGTTTTAAAAAACTTTATCGTAAAATGGGAACTTTTTTTCATTTTGGGAAAAACACACTCAATGGTAGAAATATTTACTCGATTTCCGAATAGAAACACTTTCCTCGCCGGAGACTCATTGGGGTCACCCCTTCCCCCCCCAAAAACCACTGGGGTAATGCGGTTCCCCCAACCCAAGGTAGCCCATATCCCCTGGGGTCCAACTCAGGACAGACGACGCCATAAAAATGGGGGTTAACACCCAAAGGGGTAGAATATCATCTTTTTTCCAGCCCAAACGGGTCTATCCAACCTAACCAACCCTAACCAAATTTTCCTAACCTAACCCAACCTAAACCAAACCGAACCAAACCTAACTCCCCCAAATAAACCTTATCCTAACCTAACCTAACCAAAACCAAAACCCAAAACCTAACTCCTTTCAAACACCTCTATCCAAACCCTAACCAAAACCTTTCCAAACCCAAAACCAAATTTCCAAAAACACCTCGAAAACTACCAAAATTAACCAAAACCTAACCTTCCCAAACTCCCGAACCAACCAAAAACCTAACCTAACCAAACCCTTTCCCCCAAACCCGGGCCCCAACCTAACCAACCTACCCTAACCTAACCTAACCAAACCCAAAAACCCTAACTTACCCAAAGTTTAATTTCACCAAACCCAAATAAAAACCCTTTAAACCTATCCTAACCTAACCTAAACACTAAATCCCCTTTGAACCAACTCTGAACACCATGATCTTTTTAAAAAAAAAATGCTCTGCACATCATTTAAACACCTTAAAAAAAAACACCATAAACCCCTCCGAATTTTCCCAAAAAAAAACACTATAAATTACTCCCCCAAACCCCCCACTGAATACTACCAATCACCGTAAAAAATCACCAAAAACAAAGTTTAAACATCCCCATCTAACATCCTTTTTATAGAAACCCCCTTTAAAATCACTTTTAAACCAAGAACTCCTCCCCTTTTGGGCGCATAAAAAAAAGCATGAACACAAACCCAAAACGCAAACCCCCTTTGTTTCAAAGATACCATCAACGGGAAAAAAAATTTTTATACAAAACACCATAAAAATAAGACAATCCCCCAACTACAATCCCCCCATGTTCATTACCTCAAAATTTACTAATAAAAAAAAAAAACAAAAATTTTTATAAAAATTTCACACCCACACACCAAAAAAAAAAAAACATATTTTACCAAAAAACCCCCAAGGCCCCCACTCCAAATTAACCCACCCAACAACGATTTTCCCCCACCTCCCCAGGACCGACGAGCCACCTCCAGTGACGCACACTCCCCTTTGTTTACTTGGTGGTTGGGAAAATCACACCCCAACCCCCCCCTTTTTTTCCCAAACCCGTTTTTAAACCCCACCCTTTTCTAAGAACCTATATCCAAACGATTAAAAAGATTTTTTGATCCCCAAAAACCAAGATCACAGAAAAACCAAAACAGAGCTGTTTAAAACCCCCACGGAAACCACCCCCGACGTAGGAGCCAGAGTGGGAGTAGGTTTGGGGTTGAGGAAATGGTGATGGTTTTCCCGGCTCCTACTCGTGATGGAAACCGTCGGGGTTTAAAAAAAGCTTAGGAGATATAAAGGAAGAATAAGGGGAAAGGGAAATTTTAGGGGGATGTGTTTGGGCTTAGTTGGAGGTGAAAAGTATTTGATTTGGTGTTTTATGTTTTCATGTCTTTTTAAATTTCAATTGAAATGTATAATTTGTGGGTGGGCTTTTTGTATTACTTTTTTTTTGATAGTGATATGTTATTTGCTCATGTTATGTTTTAGATGTTTGGGGGAAGTGTTTTTTGGAAATTTTTTGATGTCTTATTTTTGTGCGAATGTTTTAAAAAAAAAGTTTTTTTCAGTGTCATAGTAGTTTTGAGATGCATGTCTTAGATTTTTTTTTGGTGAAAACTTGGGGATTAGTGTTGATAGATACGGGAAAAAATGATATGGAATTGGTGATCGTGTTTTTTGGTGAATAATTATAAAAAAGTTGGGGTTTTCTGTGATCTTGGTGTTGGGGATCATAAAATTGGGAAACGTCTTGGGTATAGTGTTCTTAGATAATGTTGGGTACAAAAGGTTGAAACAAGGGGGGGTTTGGTGTGTTTTTTACCAAAACCCCAAAATAACACAATGGGAGTGTGACGTCACTGGAGGTGACCTCGTCGGTCCTGTGGGGTGGGACATCGTGTGTTGGTGGTAGGAGGTTTAGTGCGCTTAGGGTATTGTCAAAAATGATTTTTTTTTTTTTTTTTTTTGTGTGTGTGTGTGAAATGTTTTTTAAAAATTATTGTTTTTTTTGTGATATTAGTGATTTTGAGGTAAGTGAACCTGGGGGGATTGTAGGGTTGGGATTGCTTATATTAGTGTGTGTGTATAAAATATGTTTTTTCAGTTGATTTTGATCATGTACAAAATGTTTTTCGTATTAGGGTTTTTGTTCCCTGCTTTTTTTTTTTGCCCAAATGGGGAGGGAGTTTTTTGGTTATAGTGATTTGAGGGGATTTCTATAAAAAGGGGGGTTAGATGGTGATGTTAAAATTAGTTAAGGGTGATTTTGACGGTGATTTTGGGGAGTATTTTAGTGGTGATTTGGTAGTAATCGTGTTTTTTTTGGGAGTATTTGGAGGTTTTGATGGGGGTTTTTTTAAAGGGGTTCAAATGAGTGAGAGCCCTTTTTTGAAAAAGATCAATGGGGTTCAAAAGTTGGTTCCAAAAATTTGTCAGTGTTTTTGGTTAGGTTAGGAAAAGGTTTTGGGTTTGGATAAGTTAGGTTTGGTTTTAAGTTTGGATAAGTTAGGTTAGGTTAAAGGGTTTTTTTAGGTTTGGGTAGGTTAGGGTTTGGTTGGGACAGGTTAAGGATAGGTTTGGGTTAAAGGGTTTGGTTAGGTTCGGTAATTTTAGGTAAGGTTAGGTTAGGTTTAAAGTTAGGTAGTATTCGAGGTGTTTTGGGTGGAAATTTTGGTTTGGGTTTGGATAGGTTAGGTTAGGTTAGGGGTAGAGGGTTTGATGGAGGGTTTGGTTGGGTAGGTTTGGTTTGGGTTTGGTTAGGATTTGAGGTATTTAAAGGAGTTTTGGTTTTGGTTCGGGTTTGGTGAGGTTTTGGTTAGGGTTTGGAATTAGGTTAGGGTTTGGTTTTTTGGTTTTGGGTAGACAGTTGGTCTGGAAAAAGATGAATTCTACCCTTTTTTGTTACCCGCTTTCATGGCGTTGTTTTGTCCCGAGTTGACGGGTGATATGTTCTACCTTGGGTGTAAAACCCCATTACCCCCAAATGGTGGGGGGGGGGGGGGGGAAGGGGGGACCCCAAAAATGAGTCCTTTAGAAACGAAAGGAAAAATGTTTTCTTTCGGAAAAACGGAGAAAAATTTCTACCCTTGATTGGGGTTTAAAAACATGAAAATAATGTTCGATTTTTCGGTAAAGTTTTTTAAAAAATAAATTTTTTGGGAAAAATCCCAAAAAAATGGGGGTCGTTCAAAATAATTTGGAGAAATCTAAGGGATTTTGGGGAAAATGTTCCTTTTATATTTTAGGTTAAATTTAGGAAAAGGTTCGGCTAGGTTAGGGTTTTTGGGGAAGGTTAAAAATAGGTTAGGTTTTGGGGTTAAAGGGTAAAAATTAGGTATAGGGTAGGTTTTGGTTAAAGGGTTTTGGTTAATTAGGGGTTTGGGTAGGTTTTGGTTAGGTTAGGGGTTTGGGGTTTTGGGTTTAAATTAGGGTTTGGTTAGGTTAGGCCCAGGTTAGGTTTGTTAGGTAAGGTTAGGTTAGGGTAGGGTTTGGGTTTGGTTAGGTTGGTTTTGGTTTAAATTAGGTTAGGTTAGGCTAGGTTAGGTTAGGTTAGGAAATTTAGGTAAAGGGGGGTTTTTGGTTTTGGGTAGGTTAGGTAAGTTAGGTTAGGGTTTGGTTTGGTTAGGTTAGGTTAGGGTTTGGGGTAAAATTAGGGGTTTGGTTAGGCCCAGGTTGGGATGTGTGTGTGTGTTTTGTGTGTGTCCCGTGGGGTGTGTGGGGATGTGGGATGTGGGTTTTGTGGGGGTGTGGGGGGTTGTTGTCGAACTAGAGATACCGAAAAGACGTTATAAGTGGGGTTGTTTTTTTTGGGCTTTTTTTTGATGATGTGGCCCCTTATTAACTTTAATGAACTAAAGGGGTTTTAAAAGAGAAAAAAAAAGGGAGGTTTTGGGTGTTGTGACTTTTTGATGAAATTAATTAAAAAAGAGGGGAAAAAAATTTTGGGTGTTGTGGGGTTTTGGGTGTTTTGGGGTGTGGGTGTTTTATCTTAGTTTAAAGGTGATTTTGGTTGGTTTTTTTGGTGTATTCATTGGTGTTTTTAGTATTCAAATGGGGTAATTTTGGGGGTAAATCAAATTGGGTTTTTGGGGAAATGTTTCAGGGTTGTTTTGGAATGTTCCCAAGGTTGTTTTAAAAGGGGTTTTGAGTGTTTTCAAAAGTTTTTTTTTTTTTGAAGGGGATTCAAAGGGGGTTTAAAATCAAAGGGGTTTTAAAGAAAGGGATAAAGGTGTTTTGAGGTTAAATTCAAAGGTGTTTTGAAGGGGTGTTCCCCCCAAAAGATTAAGAGAGTGTTTTGAAAAGTGTTCAAAGGTGTTTTTAAAAGGGGGTTCAAAGGGGTTTTTTATTGAATTCCGGTGTTTGTAGTAATCAGTGGGGTAATTGGGGAAATACTCAAATTTTGGTTTTTTTTTGGGAAATGTTTTTCAGTGTTGATTTTGGGAATGTTCAAAGGGGGGTTTTTTAAAATGTTTCAAAAAGTTTTTGAAAGGGTTCAAGGGGGTTTTGGGAAGGGGTTGAAGGGTGTTTTGGGTTGAAATTTTAGCGGTGTTTTAGTAGTAATCAAGTGGTGTAATTGGGGAGTACTCAAATAAATTTTGGAAATGTTTATGGGTGTTGTGGGGTGTGGGTGTTTTTGGGTTTGTTGTTTGAAATAGAGATTTCCCCAAAAAAAAAAAGTTTTAAGTGGGGGTTTTTTTTTTTTTGGGGACTTTTTTGATGTAGGTGTCCCTTAAATTAAAATTTAATGAAACTAAAAAAGGGTTTTTAAAAGAGGAAAAAAAAAGGGGGGGTGTGGGTGTTGTGACTTTCTGGGTTTAAAAATTTGGGTTTAAAAAGAAAAAAATTGTGGGGGTTGTGGGGTTTTGGGGGGTTTTTGGGGATGTGGGTGTTGAAACTTAGTTTTTGGGGGGATTTTGTGGGTTTTGGTGTATTCGTTGGGGTTTTAGTATTCAGTGGTGGGGGTTTTGGGGGTACTCAAAAAGGTGTTTTTGGAAGTGTTTTCAGTGTTTTTTTTGGAAAAGTTCCAAAGGTGTTCAAAGGTGTTTTGAGTGTGTTCAAAAAAGATGTTTTTTTTTTTAAGGTGTTCAAAGGTGGGTTTAAAGGGGGTTTTGAAAAAAGGTTTTTTGAAAGGGGTTTTTGATTTTAAATTTGCGGTGTTTTTGAGTATTCATGGGGGTATTTGGGAAATACTCAAATTTTGTTTTTTTGGAAAGTTTCAAAAGGGTTGTTTTGAAAAGGGGTTTTTAAAGGTGTTTTGAGGTTATTCAAAAGGGGGTTTTTGAGTGGTTCAATTTGAGAGCGTTTTTGATGTGTTCCCCAAAAGGGTTTTTTGAAAGGGGGTTCCAAAAAGGGGTTTTGAAGGTTTTTTAAGGGTTTAATGGAGAAATTTAAATGATTTTTGAGGTGTTTTTGGGGGGGGTTAAAGTAAAGTGATTGAGTTAAATTTTTGGAAATTTTTTTTTTGATTTTATTGTGTCCCCTTAATAACTTTAATGAACCCAAAAGGGTTTTAAAAAAAGAGAAAAGCCTATCTGGAGACCCGAGGGAAAGAGTTGTTTAATTTTAAAGAAATGTGTAAGTGCAGATAAATTTTGAGATGCAAATTTATTTGGGGGGTACTCCAAAATTTTGGGTTTTTTTTTTGGAAAATGTTTTCAGTGTTGATTGGGAAAAGTTTTTAAAGGTGTTTTTGGGAAGGGGGTTCAAAAAGGGGTTTTGAAGGTTTCAAAGGTGTTTTTAATGTGTTGAAGGGTGTTTTGATTGATTTTAACGGGTTTTTAGTAGTATTCAGTGGTGGGCAATTGGGGGGGACTCAAATTGTGTTTTTTTGGAAGTGTTTTAAAAGGGGTTTTTTTTTTTTTGGGGGTTCCCAAAGGGGTTTTAGGTTATTCAAAGGTTTTTGATGTGTTAAATGATTATGAGAGGTTTTTGAATGGTTTTAAAAAGGGGTTTTTTTTAAGGGGTTCAAAGGTGTTTTGAAGGTGTTTTAAGGGGTTTATGTGAGGGCAAATTTAAATGATTTTGAGGTTTTTTGGGGTGTTCAAAGTAAAGTGATTGATTTGGGTTTTTTTGACTTTTTTTTCTGATGTATTTTGTCCCCTTTAAAAACTTTAATGAACTAAAAGGGTAAAAACGAGAAAATGCCCAGTCGGGAGACTGAGGGATGAGTTTAATTTAATGAAATGTGTAAGTGCAGAAAAATTTTAGGAGAAAAATTTTTTTTTGGGAGTACTCAAATTGTTTTTTTTTTTTTTGGAAGTGTTTCAGGTTTTTGGAAATTTTCAAAGGTGTTAAAAAAGGTGTTTTGAGTGTGTTCAAATGTTTTTTTTTTTTGAAGGTGTCGGGGTTTTCAAGGGTGTTTTGAAGGTGTTAAAAGGGTTTTTTTTGAGGTTATTCAAAGGTTTTGAGTGTGTTCAATGATTAAGAGGTGTTTTGATTGTTCAAAGGTGTTTTGAAGGTGTTAAAAGGGTTTTTTGATTGAATTCAGCGGTTTTTTAGAATTCAGTGGTGTCTTGGGAGTACTAAAATTTGGTTTTTTTTGGAAGTGTTTCAGTGTTGATTGGAAATTTTAAAGGGTTTTTTTTAAAGGTTTTTCAAGAGTGTTTTGAAGGTGTTAAAGGGTTTTTGAAGTGTTAAAGGGTTTTTTGATTAAATTTCAGCGGTGTTTTAGTAGTTCAGTGGTGTAATTGGGAGTATCAAATAGTGTTTTTTGGAAATTTCAAAGGGTTCAAAGGTGTTTTGAAGGTGTTAAAAGGTTTTTTTGGGGTTATTAAAAAGGTTTTTGAAGGTGTTAAAGGGGTTTTAGTGGTATCAAAGGTGTTTTTGAAGGTGTAAAAAATTTTATGAAGTACTATGAAGGTGTTTAAAAGGGTTAAGGTACTTATAAAGGTTTTCCTGGGGTATTCAAGGTGTTTTTTGGGGGTGTTCAATGATTTTTGGAGTATTTCAGTTTGTTTGGAAATGTTAAAGGTATTTTTGTGAGTATTCAAATAAATTTAAGAGAGTTTTTGAAGGTGTTCAAAGGGGGTGTGTGTGCGTTTTAACTTCGTAATATGAAAATTGTATATAAATTTTTAACGAAAAGGGGTTAAAGTGTTGTGGTGACTTTTGATGTACTGTGTCCCCTTTTAATTTTAATGAACTAAAAGGGTTAAAACGAGAAAAAGGGGGGTTTGAGTGAAAATTGTGAGGTGTTGGATGGAGTGTGAGGTTTGGGAGGGTGGGAGGGGGTTACTTCGGGGGGGAGTGACCTGAGATGAAATATTTAAAAAATGTTGACTTGTGTTGTAAAGAAATTGTGGGTATTAACAAAAAAAGGGCCCTTTCTGATGTACATACCCCCTTATAACTAAAAGGGAAACAAAACAGCCTGTGTGTGTGGGGGTCATCGCGTGACGCACGACCGTCGAGTAAACACCCTTCATTGACCTGTAGTAAGCATGCCCCCCATAGGGGGAGTCATTTTGAATGGGTTACCCCCCGAGGGGGGATTCCAAAAAATTTTATCCGAGATTTTGAAAAACCCCCATAGGGGGGGAATCCAAAAAAAATTTCCCAGGGGATGGGTCATGGTATTTGTGAGAAATTTTTGGGTTGGGGGGGGAAAGTGGGGAGGGTGATCCGAGGGAAGTGGGACTTTTAATTGAGAAATTTTTTGGGGGTGGGGGGTGAAAGGAGGGACCCAAAAATTATCCGAGGAATTGGAGAATTTTGAAAAACCCCTAGGGGAATCCAAAAAACTTGATCCGAGGAGATGGAGAATTTCGAAAACCCCTAGGGGGGAATCCAAAAAAATTGATCCGAGGAGTGGAGTCAGGGGATTGTCGAGAAAATTTGGGGTGAAAGGAGGGGTACCCAAAAAATTTGATCCAAGGAGATGGAGAATTTCGAAAACCCCCTAGGGGGGGAAACCAAAAACCTTTATCCAAGAGACAAAGAAAAAAAAAATTCGAGGGGGCGGGGGGGACCCATGACGCTGCAGAGGGGGAGTAGAAGGCCGGGCGGGGGTCGCGAAGGGCGCGGTCGGGGGCGCGGGGGGGGCGGGGCGCGCGGGCGGGCGCGCGGGCGCGCGGGGGGGCGCGCGGGGGGGGCCCCGGGCGGGGGCGCGGGCGGCCGCGGGGGGGCGCGCGCCGCGACGGCGGGGGGTCGCGAAGGGGGGGGTCGTGGGGGGGGGTATTGGGTTGGGGGGTCAAGGGGGGGTAGTCTCGAGGGGGAAAGGGCATGGGCAAACCGGAAGTAAACCAGGTGTGAAAAGGTACCCCCAGCTCTGGTCCCAGACCGGATACCTCGCTCCCTGGAAGGTCTAAACCGGAATCCTCGCTCTGAGAAGGCCCAAACCGGAAATTCCTGCCCGTTGGGAAAACCCCAAACCCGGAAATTCCTCGCTCAGTGGAAAAAACGACTTTTTTTTTTTAATATATATATATATTATATATATATATATTATATATATAATATATATATATATTTTATATATATATAATATATATATATTATATATATATTAAATTAAATTAAAAAAAATATCAAAATGAAGCTTCTTTTGTTTGAGGAGAGAAAGTTGCTGGATCAACTTTCTTGCCCCACACAGAGAAAGAGCAAGTGTGAAATTTTATCTCGAGAGATCCCGGAATTAAAAACTTATTTGAGAAGTTTTGACTCACAGGGGCAAGGAAGAGAAAATCATGGTCCAAAGTATCAGTGATTAAATTTTAAACACGGATGTTTTACTCAAGGAGTGCGAGTAGTGGAGGGGACAGTGAGAGTGTTAGCAGTGCTGAGTGTTAGCAACTGGTGTTACCTGTTTATGTGAGCATGCTGAGGTGAGCATGGGTGGTGCTAGCGTTGGGTGTTGGCAGAGCTGAGTGTGAGCAGTGCTAATGTGAGCAGTGCTGAGGTTAGCATGCTGAGGTTAGCAGTCTGAGTACTATAGGGGGTGTTTGAGTGTT
>NC_069415.1:63633039-63641422 GCF_026875155.1 Cherax quadricarinatus | reverse complement strand
ACAAACTACTGTACTTTTTATCCTCTGGGGTCTGTATTATTAGTATCGGGGTGAAAAAAGCCCCAGGGAGCGAAAGTGTCACATAATAATGTTTAAGGAATGTCAACTATTAACCAATACCTCTTTTGTGAAGAATATATTTTCGATTCAGAAAAAAAGATCTTTCTGCACCTTGAAACTTGCAAGGAGTCTAACAATAGATTATACCTGTGGTCTCTGGCCATCCAATCCTTAAATTTCACATTATAATAACGTTGGTTGAATTACCGACAATATGTGAGGTGTAATGCGAAACGTTGCCACAATAAAAGTCACTTTAGTTGCACTTGTGTCCTTTTACCTAACAAATTTCAGATCGTTTATTATTATTATTATTATCACACCGGCCGATTCCCACCAAGGCAGGGTGGCCCGAAAAAGAAAAACTTTCACCATCATTCACTCCATCACTGTCTTGCCAGAAGGGTGCTTTACACTACAGTTTTTAAACTGCAACATTAACACCCCTCCTTCAGAGTGCAGGCACTGTACTTCCCATCTCAGGACTCAAGTCCGGCCTGCCGGTTTCCCTGAATCCCTTCATAAATGTTACTTTGCTCACACTCCAACAGCACGTCAAGTATTAAAAACCATTTGTCTCCATTCACTCCTATCAAACACGCTCAAGCATGCCTGCTGGAAGTCCAAGCCCCTCGCACACAAAACCTCCTTTTACCCCCTCCCTCCAACCCTTCCTAGGCCGACCCCTACCCCGCCTTCCTTCCACTACAGACTGATACACTCTTGAAGTCATTCTGTTTCGCTCCATTCTCTCTACATGTCCGAACCACCTCAACAACCCTTCCTCAGCCTCTGGACAACAGTTTTGGTAATCCCGCACCTCCTCCTAAACTTCCAAACTACGAATTCTCTGCATTATATTCACACCACACATTGCCCTCAGACATGACATCTCCACTGCCTCCAGCCTTCTCCTCGCTGCAACATTCATCACCCACGCTTCACACCCATATAAGAGCGTTGGTAAAACTATTACTCTCATACATTCCCCTCTTTGCTCTCCAAGGACAAAGTTCTTTGTCTCCAACAGACTACTAAGTGCACCACTCACTCTTTTTCCCTCACAATTCTATGATTCACCTCATCTTTCATAGACCCATCCGCTGACACGTCCACTCCCAAATATCTGAATACGTTCACCTCCTCCATACTCTCTCCCTCCAATCTGATATTCAATCTTTCATCACCTAATCTTTTTGTTATCCTCATAACCTTACTCTTTCCTGTATTCACCTTTAATTTTCTTCTTTTGCACACCCTACCAAATTCATCCACCAATCTCTGCAACTTCTCTTCAGAATCTCCCAAGAGCACAGTGTCATCAGCAAAGAGCAGCTGTGACAACTCCCACTTTGTGTGTGATTCTTTATCTTTTAACTCCACGCCTCTTGCCAAGACCCTCGCATTTACTTCTCTTACAACCCCATCTATAAATATATTAAACACAACCACGGTGACATCACACATCCTTGTCTAAGGCCTACTTTTACTGGGAAAAAATTTCCCTCTTTCCTACATACTCTAACTTGAGCCTCACTATCCTCGTAAAAACTCTTCACTGCTTTCAGTAACCTACCTCCTACACCATACACTTGCAACATCTGCCACATTGCCCCCCTATCCACCCTGTCATACGCCTTTTCCAAATCCATAAATGCCACAAAGACCTCTTTAGCCTTATCTAAATACTGTTCACTTATATGTTTCACTGTAAACACCTGGTCCACACACCCCCTACCTTTCCTAAAGCCTCCTTGTTCATCTGCTATCCTATTCTCCGTCTTACTCTTAATTCTTTCAATTATAACTCTACCATACACTTTTCCAGGTTACACTCAACAGACTTATCCCCCTATAATTTTTGCACTCTCTTTTATCCCCTTTGCCTTTATACAAAGGAAACTATGCATGCTCTCTGCCAATCCCTAGGTACCTTACCCTCTTCCATACATTTATTAAACAATTGCACCAACCACTCCAAAACTATATCCCCACCTGCTTTTAACATTTCTATCTTTATCCCATCAATCCCGGCTGCCTTACCCCCTTTCATTTTACCTACTGCCTCACGAACTTCCCCCACACTCACAACTGGCTCTTCCTCACTCCTACAAGATGTTATTCCTCCTTGCCCTATACACGAAATCACAGCTTCCCTATCTTCATCAACATTTAACAATTCCTCAAAATATTCCTTCCATCTTCCCAATACCTCTAACTCTCCATTTAATAACTCTCCTCTCCTATTTTTAACTGACAAATCCATTTGTTCTCTAGGCTTTCTTAACTTGTTAATCTCACTCCAAAACTTTTTCTTATTTTCAACAAAATTTGTTGATAACATCTCACCCACTCTCTCATTTGCTCTCTTTTTACATTGCTTCACCACTCTCTTAACCTCTCTCTTTTTCTCCATATACTCTTCCCTCCTTGCATCACTTCTACTTTGTAAAAACTTCTTCATATGCTAACTTTTTCTCCCTTACTACTCTCTTTACATCATCATTCCACCAATCGCTCCTCTTCCCTCCTGCACCCACTTTCCTGTAACCACAAACTTCTGCTGAACACTCTAACACTACATTTTTAAACCTACCCCATACCTCTTCGACCCCATGCCTATGCTCTCATTAGCCCATCTATCCTCCAATAGCTGTTTATATCTTACCCTAACTGCCTCCTCTTTTAGTTTATAAACCTTCACCTCTCTCTTCCCTGATGCTTCTATTCTCCTTGTATCCCATCTACCTTTTACTCTCAGTGTAGCTACAACTAGAAAGTGATCTGATATATCTGTGGCCCCTCTATAAACATGTACATCCTGAAGTCTACTCAACAGTCTTTTATCTACCAATACATAATCCAACAAACTACTGTCATTTCGCCCTACATCATATCGTGTATACTTATTTATCCTCTTTTTCTTAAAATATGTATTACCTATAACTAAACCCCTTTCTATAACAAAGTTCAATCAAAGGGCTCCCATTATCATTTACACCTGGCACCCCAAACTTACCTACCACACCCTCTCTAAAAGTTTCTCCTACTTTAGCATTCAAGTCCCCTACCACAATTACTCTCTCACTTGGTTCAAAGGCTCCTATACATTCACTTAACATCTCCCAAAATCTCTCTCTCTCCTCTGCATTCCTCTCTTCTCCAGGTGCATACACGCTTATTATGACCCACTTCTCGCATCCAACCTTTACTTTAATCCACATAATTCTTGAATTTACACATTCATATTCTCTTTTCTCCTTCCATAACTGATCATTTAACATTACTGCTACCCCTTCCTTTGCTCTAACTCTCTCAGATACTCCAGATTTAATCCCATTTATTTCCCCCCACTGAAACTCTCCTACCCCCTTCAGCTTTGTTTCGCTTAGGGCCAGGACATCCAACTTCTTTTCATTCATAACATCAGCAATCACTGTTTCTTGTCATCCGCACTACATCCACGCACATTTAAGCAACCCAGTTTTATAAAGTTTTTCTTCTTCTCTTTTTTAGTATTGTATACAGGAGAAGGGGTTACTAGCCCATTGCTCCCTGCATTTTAGTCGCCTCATACGACACGCATGGCTTACGGAGGAAAGATTCTTTTCCACTTCCCCATGGACAATAGAAAAATAAAAAAGAACAAGAGTTTATTTTAAAAAAAGGGAAAAAAACCCTAGATGTATGTATTAAAAATTTGCATTTTCCCGTGTCGTAAAAGTGTGCCCCAAAGTGTTAGTGGGGAGTAGAAAAGATATCCCTTTTATTTTTTTAGGTGTTTATGAGACAGAAAAAGAAACCAGCAACCCTTCCAAACCATGCAAAAAAATTTAAAGGGTTTTTTTTTTCCAGATTCTGGCAGGAGGGAGTACTTCCCTGGGGGGTTTTCCCTGCTACCAACCTACTCCCCTCAATGGGTTTTATATCCTTCCAAAATTTTCTATTTCCGCTTTTTTTCCTGATATACCCCGGAGGCTTCGAATCTCCCCTTTCTTCTCAGCTTCTCCTGGCTATGTATGTCCCTTGGTGTTGGGGTTTTTTCCTTTTTCCAGCCAATTTTTATTGCAAAATGCCCTCTGGGGTTATATCTGTATTCATAAGTAGTGTGTATTTTTAAATTTTGAAAGTGATGAAATAAGATTTTTAAATTAGCAAAATTAATGTTTATTTAAAAAAAAAGGCAATATTTCGGGAATTAAATTTAAAATAAAAATTGATTTACCCTTTGCAAATTTCCTTTGGCAAAAATCGATAAAACGTTAAAACATTTTTTGGGAAAATTTTCTTCGTCGGGGGTACCGGGGTCCTAATAACAGCAATAATTAGCTTCTCCATATTTGGGAACAGCCCCTTTTTTGCGATGTTGCTTTTTGGGTATTGCCTAAAAATTCTAAATTGGGTTGGGGTTTCAGGGGGATTTTTTAAAGGGCCCAAAATTTTAGTGCTTCCCCCAATTCTTATCGAAAATTCAGCTTTTTTTCTGGAACTGTGGCATGGAGCAAATCCTGCTGGAAAATGCCTTCTTTATCGGGAAAGTCTTTTTTTTCACAATGGGAAAAAAATATTTCCATGATTGCTTTATATTTGTTACTAGTAAATCGTTCCCTAAAAACAATAAAAGCCGCCCAAAAAGCCTTTTTTATTGGTGGGGTTTTTTTGGAGCTTTTTTGACTGTGCCCATTCCAAAGAGGTTCCCCCTTTAAATCCGTTTAAACCTCCCTTTATCTGTCCCCCAGAATTTTCAAAATGCCCACATTGATTGAGCGCCCACCGCAGCCGTTTTTTCATAGCAACAGCCCAAAAAAATGTTTTTTTTACGGGCTTTCTGGAATTTTTAAAAACCAAACTTCGGGGGAGCCTTTCTCGAACAGTTGTTGAAGAACCATCTTGCCCACCACTGAAGAAAAAATCTCTCTGTAGATTTTTAATTTGGTTTTTTCTTTGTATCCAAATTTTCGCGATCGGGGCAATCCCTCAAATCGTATGTTTTTAAGGCTCCCAAAATTTGCAAGCTTTTTAACGGGAAATGACACCCCATCACAAATTTTCAGCAATAATCAGGGAAATAAAGGGAAAAATTTTTGGGCGAAACCAATTCAAACCCAGGGAGCAACCCTTGCAAATTGCATTACAGAACGGCTGCTTTTTGCAGCACTGACGTGAGGTCGTGGGAAAACACCACAGCGATACGTGAAAAGTCGGGGGGAAAACTCTCCTGAAAAAAAACTAAAAACTACATTATTTTAAGGCCCGGACACTAAGAGATATTAGAGATAATCACAAAATTTTTTTCCTGTCCCCTTTAATTTGTCACTACTATATTTGTCATCTTTTGTTTTTTTTTACTCTAGATTACAGTATTGTTGTTTTTAAAACGTAATTTTTTACTCACTTTTTGCTTTGGCTTTAAATGCAGCTTGATGTAAAAAAAGCATGAAAATACAGAAATACGTTCTTCATTTTTTATTATCCCCAACCCCAAAAATTTTTGGGTCTGATCCTCCAGACGTGAATTATTGTCCTAAACCCCGGGTTTGGGGTGACGGGCCCTTGGGAAGGGGTTTTTCATTAAAAGTTATCGTGTACGGGCACCCTTTCACTTGATATACAACTCATCTGCTGATGCAAAATATGTAGGGTATTTTTTTCCCAAAATTAGGATAATTGAACAACCTGCCAGCGAATAATGCAAACATGGGGCCGGAAAGGTTTTCAATTACTTTTGGGTTTTAAAAGTAAGTACATAGGTCCCTTTTTTTAAAGGGTTTTTTCCCAGTAAAATATCAGACATGTTTTTAATAAGTCTGCCCTGAAATTTGAGTTATTCTTGGGGGTCTTTTGTTATGAATCATTTAAATTAAACGACTCAGTGTTGCAGACCTGTAGCTAAACCAACAACACCTCACTGTAGATAGCCCAAAATGGAGCCTTCCTTTTTGGGACCCTTTTTTTTTTGGGGTTCCAAAAAGTTTTTTGTAGGTTGTTTAAAAAATACCTTTTTTTCCATCTCTTACTTTTCACGGGTTTTGATTTAAATGTTTTTATTTCCCAAGGGCTTTTAACGTTTTGTACGAGCTTTTGTTTTTTTAACCCCCCCCCTCGGTATGCGGAAGTTAACAGACGAGGGGGTTGTCCTCGATTTTTTAAGGTTTTATCTCCGAAAAGCCGAATCCTTCCTCTTGACAAAGGCCCCACCTCCTTCTTTGTTTCTAACACCTTGAAAAGCATCAAAAAAAGCTTTCAATCAAAAATTTTTGCACTCTTTTTAAAGCTTTTACCCCTTGACTATGTTTCTTTTTCAGTTTTCTTAAAGTTATCTATCTCTCTCTCCCCTTCTCTATCTATCTACAAATTCTAATGGTCTTTCAAAAATTTCCACCAGCCATTTCTCTTCAACCCATCATTCCCTTTACGGGCTCGATTTTAAACCCTTCTTGTTTTTCCCCTTGGCAGACTATAAATTTTCACTTTTTTTCCCCGGGTTTTTCTTCTCCTTGCTCCGTCTCTCAGTCCCCACTAAACTGCTTGGGCCCAAACATCCAACCGGGAAGAGGCTAATATTGCCCGTTAAGTCTCTTTTTAAACCTAAGTTCCTCAAAATGATGTTCTCACTTTTTTCTCAGAGTAAAAGGCCATGAAGTGCTATTACTTTCTCTCTATACTAACTCATGTCTGTTTTTTTTGACCTTCTTTCTTTTTAAGCGGGCAACTCTTTTATTTTTTAAATGATAAAATTTTTTTTTCTAAAACCTTTGTTTTTTAAAATTTCTCTTCTCTCCCAAACGTTTTTTCTAATTTTTTCCTTTGAAAATTTCCCCAAAACAAATTAAAATTTTTCTGCTTTTTTTAAAACTTTTTAAAACCCAAATTTTTTTTGGGGGATGCATTAAAAAGTGTACTGCCGGAGTTTGGTATTCCAAAAAAAAAGGGAAAAAAAGGGTTATTTCCCGGGTAATTTTCCCAAAGGGCCCAAAGAATGGGCCCCGGATGCTTTTTAAAAAACCTGGGGCTCGTTCCTTGCTGGCCCCAGTATAAAATATTCGATTAAAATTAAAATTTTTAAATTTTATATTTTCTAAATAAATTATATATATAAATTATATTTAATATATATATATATTAAAATTTTTTTTTTTTATAATATATTATATAAAAAATCATCCCCGAATAGGCGAACTTGCGATTTTGGCTAAATAGCAACGCTCATCTTGCCTTTATGGCAAGTAAAAAATTTTTTTGTAGGAAAATTTTTTCCCGCCAAAATTTCATTCTGAACCAAAAGAAAAAAATTTTTTCCTTCTGTTTGTTTAGTTTTTTAAGTTTTTTGTAAACAAATCAAAAAATATATTTAGTTGCTTTTGGCTAAAATAAATTTTTCCCTTGGGTTTACAATAAGGTTGGAAATTTTTTCTAAGATTTTTTTTGGAGCAAAATTAAAAATTTTTACTTTAAAACAAAATGAAAAAAAAATTTATCTTTAAACGTATAAGAGAAAATTTTTTGAAAGGACTTAATTTTAAATGAATCTTGCTAATTGACCATTTTACATATTCGGGGACGACATAATTATTTTTATATAATATTTTAAATATATATATAATTTTATAAATATTTTATATATATATTTTTTATATATATATTTAATAATTTATATACTTAAAATTTTTTTTGACAAGTCGGCCGTTTTCCCCCGAGGGAAGGGTTTTCCCCCAAAAAGAAAGAAAATTCCCTTTAAAAAAAAAGGCATTCATAAACATTCAACACTTTCCCCTTTACTTTTAACCCCATAAAAACCCGTTTTTTTAAGAGGTGCTCAGAATACAAAAATTAGAAACCCAAAACGTATAAAAAATACACAAATTTTCCCTCCCAAAAGCCAATATCCCCCAAAACCCCCCTTTAAAGTGCAAGGGGATTTACTTTTCCCCTTTTCCCCGAAACCCAAATCGATATATAAAAAAAACCCGGGTTTTCCCCGAAAACCCCTTTACTAAATAATTTTCCCCCGCTCACCTCCAACAGATCGTTTAGGTTTCCCAAATTTTTAAATTTGGCCCCCTTCATTTTCCCAACAAACACGGGTTTATGCACGCCTGTGGGAAGTTTAAAACCCTTTTGCCCCCCAAAAACCCCTTAACCCCCTTTCCTTTTCGCCCTTTTTTGAGGAAAAACCCCTACCCCGCCTTTCCTTCCCACTTTCAGGGTTTAAATGCTCTCCCCTGTCATTCCCCCCCCCTTTGATTCATTCTCTTAAAAGACCCAAAAAACCCCCTAAACAACCCCTCTTCTTTCCCTTTTTGCTTTTAAAACTTTTATTAAA
>NC_069415.1:63625539-63628039 GCF_026875155.1 Cherax quadricarinatus | reverse complement strand
CTGCTCTCTGTCTTACTCTTAATTCTTGCAATAATAACTCCACCATACTCTTTACCAGGAATACTCAGCAGACTTATCCCCCTATAATTTTTACACTCTTTTGTCTCCTTTGCTCTTATACAAAGGAATTATGCATGCTCTTTGCCAGTCCCAAGGTACTTTCTCCTTTTCCACACATTTATTAAATAAAATCAACAAACATTCCAGAACTATGTCCCCATTTACTTACTTTTAACAATTATATCTTTATCCCATCAGTCCCAGTTGCTTTACCCCCCTTTTTTTCTACCCACTGCCTCACGCACCTCTCCCACACTCACAACAGACTTACTTCTACAAGATGCTATACCTTCCTGGAGGTAAATACATTACCCATCAAATGTTGAAAAAGACACTTCCACATCCTGTCAGTCTCACAATACCATTTTTCACCATTAAATATTGAAGTCATTCTGAAAGGGTAAACTGAAATGCATTAAACGTGATTTAAGGTGAATAAAACACTTCCACTTTTTTTATAAATATAAAATGATCAAATTTGAACAATAAATAATTCACTAGTCCAGAATTCATGTATGAAGAAATCTCCAAAATTTATGAAAAGTTAATGACCTAAAATACCTAAGAAACTTAAAATTAATACATCCTTTAAAATTGCCAGAAATACTTTTTACAGATTAAAAAGGGAAAACTAACCTTATTCAACTAAAAATATGTTGGTTCTCCCTTACCATGAAAACTTGGTTGATATGCCTTCTCGTCTTAAGACTTTTAATATCAAAGTTGAATTTAAAAATCTTGATACAGTAAAAAAAACTTTTGATAAAGAATTCCCCTCAAAATGCTGACGGATGTGTCTATAAGATTCCTTGTAAAATTTGCGATAAAGTTTTTTACGGTCAAACTGGTAAAAGTCTCGAACTAAGATTAAAACAACATAAATATAGCATTAGAACTGGACAAGATTCCAATGCTCTATTTATTTATGTAAGAGATTTTAACCATCCAGTTGATTTTAAAAACGTTGAGAAAGTTGTATCAATCAAGTCCATGGTCGACAGGAATGTTTTATAGAAAGCAGTTTTGAAAATAATATGAATATTTCCTTTGGTTTATATAAATTGGATTCATTTGTAATTAATGAAACATTAGACAAGTGATAAATCGTAATCGTAATTCTTTGGTAGAGTATCAGTTGTGTTTCACAGAGTCAGGTTTTCACAGTGGTTCCTCTGCATATATATATATATATAATATATATATATATATATAATATATATTATTATATATATATATATATATAATATATATATATATATATATATATATATATATATATATTATATAATATATATATATATATATATATATATATATATATATATATATATATATATATATATATATATATATATTAATATATATAACATATAATATATATACATATGCAAAACAACCACTCTGAAAGAATAGAGAAATTCCAAGCGCTTTCGTGACTACTCACATTATCAAGGAACTATGAAAGTAAAGCATCCAAGGAAGCTATATAAGGGGTCTGGCCAGCACCTCACTATCAGGTCCCACAACGGTTAAACACCTGACGCGCGCCGACCCAACTTGGATAGGTCCTTTGCACAACTCACCCACAAACTATTCTACCTAAGAAAATTTAAAAATTATTATTTGTCCAGTGTATTATTAAATTCTTCCCAAATTCTATTAATTATAAATGGATCTAATTTATATAAACCAAAGGAAATATTCATATTATTGTCAAAACTGCTTTTTATGAAACAAGATTCAATTATATTCCTGTCGACCATGGACTTGCTTGATACTACTTTCTCAATTTTTTGAAAATCAATTAGATGCTTAAAATCTCTTACATGAATAAATAGAGCATTGGAATCTTGTCCAGTTCTAATTCTATATTTATGTTGTTTTAATCTTAGTTCGAGATTTTTACCAGTTTGACCGTAATAAACTTTATTGCAAATTTTACAAGGAATCTTATAGACACATCCGTCAGCATTTTCGGGGGAATTCTTCATCAAAAGTTTTTTTACTGTATCAAGTTTTTTGAATACAACTTTAATATTAAAAGTCTTAAGAAGAAAAGGCATATCAACCAAGTTTTCAAGGTAAGGGAGAACCAACATATTTTTATTTGAATAAGGCTGGTTGTCCCTTTTTGGATTGTAAAAAGTATTTCTAGCAACTTTAAAAGATTTATCAATTACATTTCTTGGGTATTTCAAATCATTACCTATTTCATAAATTTTGGATATTTCCTCATCTATGAACTCTGGACTACAAATTCGTAAAGCTCTCAAAAACATTGATGAGAAAACAGACAGTTTAACTCTATCTTGATGGGAAGAATAATAGTGGACACAGGAACAGTTATTTGTAGGTTTTCTGTAAATTTTAAATTTGAATTCATTATTTCCCTTAATAATTAAAACTTCTAGAAAAGCAATGAGTTATTTTCTTCAAATTC
>NC_069415.1:63481233-63620039 GCF_026875155.1 Cherax quadricarinatus | reverse complement strand
AAAATTAATTTTTCTAGGGATTCTAAAACTAACCCAAAAAGTTTTTCCAGGTCTATAGAACAAAGGTTAGAGATAAGATAGGCCCCCTTAAAAATAACTATGGGCATCTTACTGACAAAGAGAATGAAATGTGCTCGATTTTAATAATTATTTTCTCTAGTTTTTTACACAGAAGACACTAACATATTTAGTAATTAATTTTTATAGGGCTAGAAAAGATAAATTATGTAACATCACAGTCACTAGTGAAATGGTTGTGAAGCAGATAGACAGACTGAAGCAAAATAAGTCGCCGGGTCCTGATGAGGTTTTTTCAAGGGTTCTTAAGGAATGCAAAATGGAACTCTGTGAACCATTAACTAATATTTTTAATTTATCTCTTCAAACAGGTGTAGTGTCTGATATGTGGAAGATGGCTAATGTAATTCCTTTTTTAAAACAGGGGACAAGTCGTTACCGTCAAATTACCGCCCAGTAAGCCTGACCTCAATTGTAGGCAAATTACTAGAGTGAATTATAGCTGAGATTACAAGAAGCCATCTCGATAAGCATAGCCTGATTAATGATACTCAGCAATGATTCACAAGAGGCCGGTCTTGTCTAACTAATTTATTAACTTACTTCAGTAAAGCTTTTGAGGCTGTTGACCACGATAAAGAATTTGATATTATTTACTTAGATTTTAGTAAGGCTTTTGATAGAGTTCCGCACCAAAGACTGTTGAAGAAAGTGGCAGCTCAAGGCATTGGGGGAAAAGTGCTCTCGTGGATCGAGTCATGGCTCACAGACAGGATGGAGTTAAATCCGAGTGGGGATCTGTAACAAGTGGCGTTCCACAGGGATAAGTCTTGGGCGCCCGTTGTTGTTTATAATATGTATCAATGACCTTGATGAGGGAATTACTAGTAATATGAGCAAATTCGCCGATGACACAAAAATAGGTAGGATAATTGATTCAAACGTAGACGTTAGGGAACTTCAGGAGGATTTAAACAAGCTATATTCTTGGTCAGAAAAGTGGCAGATGCAGTTCATTGTAGATAAATGCAAGGTTCTGAAGCTCGGGGGTGTCCATAACCCTAGCACTTATAAGTTAAATGATGTAGAGCTTAGCCATACAGATTGCGAAAAGGACTTGGGGGTTATGGTGAGCAGCAACCTTAAACCAAGACAGCAATGCCTAAGCGTACGTAATAAGGCAAATAGATTATTGGTATTTATATCAAGAAGTGTAAGCAACAGAAGTCCAGAGGTCATACTGCAGCTTTATACATCATTAGTAAGGCCTCACCTAGATTATGCAGCTCAATTCTGGTCTCCATATTACAGAATGGACATAAATTCGTTAGAAAACATTCAGCGTAGGATGACTAAATTAATACATAGCATTAGAAATCTTCCTTATGAAGAAAGATTGAAGACTCTTAAGTTACATTCACTTGTAAGACGAAGAATGAGGGGAGACCTGTTCGAAGTGTATAAATGGAAGATAGGTATTAATAAAGGGGATAATAAGGTCTTGAGGATATCTCTACAAGAGAGAACCCGCAGTAATGGATTTAAATTAGATAAGTTTAGATTTAGAAAGGACACAGGAAAGTATTGGTTTGGAAATAGGGTAGTTGATGAGTGGAACAGTCTACCTAGTTGGGTTATTGAGGCTAGGACTTTGGGTAGTTTCAAATTTAGGTTGGATAAGTACATGAGTGGGAGGGGTTGGATTTGAGTCGGACTTTCACATCAGAGCTTATTTCTTGGGTAGCATTGAAAATTGGGTTGGTCAAATGTTTTGTTAGTGGGATGAATTGTAAAGGATTTGCCTAGTATGGGCCAACAGGCCTGCTGCAGTGTTCCTCCTTTCTTATGTTCTTATGTACCACAATGGTCACACACAAGGCTGGCAACTCCCTGACCACTGCACGATCCTTCAAGCTGAGCTGGTGGCGATTCAGCAGGCATTGTCACATGCCCTATGACATTGACTCCAACCTGTCATGTTGATTCCACCTCTGCAATCAATGCCTTCTCCCATCCTCAACCACAGGACAATGTTCACCTCATCACAGCGATCCTGAGCATAATGAAAGGCTTAGAAGTTCAGGGTAACAGATCGACATTGAACTGGATCCCCAGCCATGCTGGCATCCGGAGAAATGAGGCAGCAGATGATGCAGCCAAGGCAGCAACAGACTATCCACATGTTGGGATTACTGTCCCCATCAGCCTACAACAGACCAAACTGGTGGCTGCCAGAGCCATGAAACTTATGGGGGAGGTCTTAGGTAATACCCCATCTCAAGAGTGGTACCGAGCAGTGACTCGGGGAGAACCCCCTCCATATGATAGAAGCTGGTCCAGAGCGCAGTGTACCGCCATCCATCGGCTTCGTTTGGGCATTCCCACAGCCAAGATGGTGGTAGACAAGGCTGAGGAGATGTGCCAGTACTGCCAGCACATTGTCCAGCGCCCCCTACCACACTATCTTCTGGAGTGCGAAGTTACTGAGACACTCCGCAGGCAACTAGGATTGATATTCCCTCCTGAAGAGGACCCAGAGATGACTGCAGCCACACTAGTGTACCATGGAGTCAACTTACCAGACAAGCTGTTACCCGTGATAACGACATATCCACCTCCTCGCTAGTGTCCACAGTTAGGAGTACATATGGTGTTGTTGCTTATGAGATGCACCAGTTGAACTGACCAGAAGAGTACTTGAGCAGCATATGTCGCATCATTGTAGAAACTTTTCTCCCTCGGGAGCCAGAGACGGGTCATCGCAAGATGACCAGGACTATGGTCTTGGCGAACATTATTCATTCGTACACCCAGGTAGATCTGTTTGTGACTTGAAAAAGCCCACTATGTGGGCGAAACGTTGTCAATAAAGGATCACATTATACTGCATGTGTTTATATTTCCATTGTGTTGGTATTTTATACCATTTATTTCCACCCTTCTGGGAAGATTGTTCCACACATCCACAACTGTTAGAAAACCAGTACTTACCTATGTCCTTTATAAATCTAAATTTATCCAACTTAAATCCATTATTCCTGGCTCTTACCTGGTTCGACACCCTCAGTACTTTATTAATATCTCCTTTGTTTATTAAGCTGGTCATCCACTTATACACTTCAATGATGTCTCCCCTCATTCTACATCTCTCCAGGGAGTGGAGATTTAAGGCTTTAAGTCTATCTTCACAGTAAATCATTTTAGTCATTCTTCTCTGTATGTTCTCCAATGAGTCTATATCCATCCTTTAGTAAGGAGACCAAAACTGAGCGGCATAATCTAAATGAGGCTTCACTAGTGATGTATAGAACTGTAGAATAACTTTTGGACTTCTGTTACTTACACTTCTTGAGATAAATCCAAATAATGTTAGCCTTGTTGTGCACTAAGGCACTGCTGTCTTGAAGAATTGAGACCTTATGCAACACATGGGAATCTTTATTGAAGAAACGTTTCACCACTCAGTGGCTTCATCAGTCCAATACAAAGTAGAAATGGGATGACGACCTACTTACACTAGTGGCAGGTCCCACTGTGATCCCGCCTCCTCCTGCTTGGACTCATCTCACCGCAGTATATAAGCCACCTCTCTGGCCCTGTGCTGCACTTCCTACAAGAGTGATGGACTGAACACATCGATTCCAGGTTGAGGGACTGATTACCTCAAAACTTCTACTCTCCTTACCCATTTCTACTTTGTATTGGACTGATGAAGCCACTGTGTGGCGAAACGTTTCTTCAATAAAGATTCCCATGTGTTGCATAAGTGTCTCAATTCTTCAACTTGTCGGTTTTCAAAACCATTCATCACAACTGCTGTCTTGGCTTTAGATTTCTGCTTACCATGACTCCCAAGTCTTTTTCACATGCTGTATGATCAAGCTCTACTTCACCTAGTTTATTGCTTCCAGGGTTATTTTCATTACCGAGGACTAGTACCTTACACTTACGTTAAATTAGAAACATGTGCAACTCTTGGGTATCTTTATTGAGGAAACGTTTCGCCACACAGTGGCTTCATCAGTCCATACAAAGGATAAACTTGAAGAACAGGAGGAGAATGAGGTAATCAGTCCCTCAACCTTGAGTTGATGTGGTCAGTCCATCAAGATTGAGGGACTGACCACATCGACTCAGGTTGAGGGACTGATTACCTCATTCTCCTCCTGTTCTTCAAGTTTATCCTTTGTATGGACTGATGAAGCCACTGTGTGGCGAAATGTTTCCTCAATAAAGATACCCAAGAGTTGCACATGTGTCTAATTTAACAATGTGTCAGTTCTTTGAACCATTCATCTGCAAACCTTACACTTATCCACATTGAACTTTTGCCATTTTTCAGACCAAGACATTAATTTGTCCAAATCCTCCTGGAGTTCATTGCTATCCTCCTCAGAATGAATCATAAGGCCTATCTTTGCATCATCAGCAAATTTGCTCATGTCACTCGTGATCCCTTCATCAAGGTCATTACATAAGAACATAAGAACATAAGAAAGGAGGAACACTGCAGGAGGCCTGTTGGCCCATACTAGGCAGGTCCTTTACAATTCATCCCACTAACAAAACATTTGCCCAACCCAATTTTCAATGCCACCCAAGAAACAAGCTCCGATGTGCAAGTCCCACTCAAATCCAACCCCTCCCACTCATGTGCTTATCCAACCTAAATTTGAAACTACCCAAAGTCCTAGCCTCAATAACCCAACTAGGTAGACTGTTCCACTCATCAACTACCCTATTTCCAAACCAATACTTTCCTATGTCCTTTCTAAATCTAAACTTATCTAATTTAAATCCATTACTGCGGGTTCTCTCTTTAGAGATATCCTCAAGACCTTGTTAATATCCCCTTTATTAATACCTATCTTCCACTTATACACTTCGATCAGGTCTCCCCTCATTCTTCGTCTAACAAGTGAATGTAACTTAAGAGTCTTCAATCTTTCTTTATAAGGAAGATTTCTAATGCTATGTATTAATTTAGTCATCCTACACTGAATGTTTTCTAACGAATTTATGTCCATTCTGTAATATGGAGACCAGAATTGAGCTGCATAATCTAGGTGAGGCCTTACTAATGATGTATAAAGCTGCAGTATGACCTCTGGACTTCTGTTGCTTACACTTCTTGATATAAATCCCAGTAATCTATTTGCCTTATTACGTATGCTTAGGCATTGCTGTCTTGGTTTAAGGTTGCTGCTTACCATAACCCCCAAGTCCTTTTCGCAATCTGTATGGCTAAGTTCTACATTATTTAACTTATAAGTGCTAGGGTTATGGACACCCCCGAGCTTCAGAACCTTGCATTTATCTACATTGAACTGCATCTGCCACTTTTCTGACCAAGAGTAGAGTTTGTCTAACTCCTCCTGAAGTTCCCTAACATCTACGTTTGAATCAATTATCCTACCTATCTTCGTGTCATCGGCGAATTTGCTCATATCACTAGCAATTCCTTCATCAAGATCATTGATATATATTATAAACAACAACGGGCCCAAGACTGATCCCTGTGGAACGCCACTTGTTACTGATCCCCACTCTGATTTAACCCCATTTATGGACACTCTCTGCTTCCTGTCTGTGAGCCATGACTCGATCCACGAGAGCACCCTTCCCCCAATGCCATGAGCTGCTACTTTCTTCAACAGTCTTTGGTGCGGAACTCTATCAAATGCCTTACTAAAATCTAAGTAAACAATATCAAATTCTTTATCGTGGTCAACAGCCTCAAAAGCTTTACTGAAGAAAGTTAATAAATTAGTTAGACAAGACCGGCCTCTTGTGAATCCATGCTGAGTATCATTAATCAAGCTATGCTTATCGAGATGGCTGATACTTGTGGAATGCCACTATTGACTAATCCCTATTCAGATTTGACCCCATTAATGGAAACTGTCTGCTTTCTATTGGTAAGCCATGGCTCTATCTATGTTAGAACTTTACCTCCTGTACCATGAGCTGCCACTTTTCTTAGAGTCCCTTGTGAGGTACTCTATCGAAGGCTTTACTAAAATCCAAATAAACAATATAATAACATAAGAAAGGAACGAACATCAAAATGGTATACAATACCGACTTTAAGGGTGATGGACTGATTACATCGTCTTCTCTACTGTTCCTGCCTACTTTCTGTATTCGACTGAAGAAGCCTACTGTGTAGGCGAAACGTTTCGGAATAAAGTTGCCTAACTGTTGCCTATGTGTCTTACCTACCATAAGAAAGGAACACTGCAGCAGGCCAGTTGTCCCATACTTGGCAGGTCCTTAACAATCCATCCCACCAACAAAACATTTGCCCAACCCAATTTTCAATGCCACCCAAGAAATAAGCTCTGATAACTCTATCCACTCTCATATGCAAGTCCCACTCAAATCCAACCCCCTCTCACTCATATATTTATCCAGCCTATATTTGAAACTACCCAAGGTTTTAGCCTCAACCAAACTAGGTAGACTGTTCCACTCATCAACTACCCTATTTCCAAACCATTACTTTCCTACATCCTTTCTAAATCTAAACTTGTCTTATTTGAATCCATTACTGTGGGTTCTCTCCTGGAGAGATATCCTTAAGACCTTACTAATATCCCCTTTATTAATACCCATCTTCCACTTATACACTTCAATCATGTCTCCCCTCATTCTTCGTCTAACAAGTGAATGCAATTTAAGGGTTTTCAATCTTTCTTCATAAGGAAGATTTCTAATGCTATGTATTAATTTAGTCACTCTTCACTGAATGTTTCCTAACGAATTTATGTCCATTCTGTAATATGGAGACCAGAACTGAGCTGCATAATCTAGGTGAGGTCTTACTGAGGATGTATAAAGCTGAAGTATAACCGCTAGACTTCTGTTGCTACGCTTCTTGATATAAATCCCAGCAATATATTTGCCTTATTATGCACGCTTAGGCACTGCTGTCTTGGTTTAAGGTTGCTGCTTACCATAACCCCCAAATCCTTTTCGCATTTTGTACGGCTAAGTTCAACATTATTAAGCTGGTAGGTGCTAGGGTTATGGACATTTCCGAGCTTTAGAACTTTACATTTATCTACATTGAACTGCATCTGCCACTTTTCTGTGAGATATCAACGTCTGAATCGATTATCCTACCTATCTTCGTGTCATCAGCATATTTGCTTGTCACTAGTAATTCCCTCATCAAGGTCGTTTATATATATAAACAATGGGCCTAAAACTGATCCCTGTGGGATGCCACTTGTTACAGATCCCCACTCAAATTTAACCCCATTTATGCACACTGCTTCCTATTAGCAATGACTCGATCCATGACAACATTTTTCCCCCTGTGCCATGAGCAGCCACTTCAACAGTCTCTGATCAGGTACTCTATCAAAAGCCTTACTAAAATCTAAATAAACAATATCGAATTCTTTATCCTGATCAACGGCCTCAAAAGCTTTGCTGAAGAAGTTTAATAAATTAGTTAGGCAGGAATGGCCCCTGGTAAAACCACGTTGAGTATCATTAATCAAATTATGCCTATCGAGATGGCTTCTTATATTATCAACTATAATTGACTCTAGTAATTTGCCTATAATTGAGGTTAGGCTTATTGGGCAGTAATTTGACGGTAACGACTTGTCCCCTGCTTTAAAAATAGGAATTACATTAGCCATCTTCCACATATCAGGCACCACACCTGTTTGAAGAGATTAATTGAAAATATTAGTTAAAGGTTCACAGAGTTCCATTTTACACTCTTTAAGAACCCTTGAAAAAAGTTCATCAGGGCCCAGGGATTTACTTTGCTTTAACTGGTCTATCTGTTTGATAACCATTTCGGTAGTGACTGTGATATTGCATAATTTATCATCTTCAAGCCCACTATAAAAATTAATTACTGGGATATTGTCAGTGTCTTCCTGAGTGAAAACAGAGAAAATAATTATTAAGAATAGAGCACATTTCATTCTCTTCGTCAGTGAGATGCCCAGAGTTATTTTTAATGGGACTTATCTCTAACTTTTGTTCTATAATCTTTTTCACTGTCTACTGCCTCAGATCTGTGAAGATCTGTCCAGTGTGTCATGAAGATCTGTCCAGTGTGTTCTCCGTGAATCTGAATAAAATGTCATCTCTTGAGCAACTCTACCAGCAGCTAAAAGAAGAGCTTAGGGTTGCTAAGCTCGAGATACGGCGACTGACGGAGGAAAACGAGAGGATTCGAAGTAATCCTCCTGTTGCGAGTCCTCAGGTCAAGAAAGGAACCTGGTCAGTGGTGGACACAACAAAGATCCAGAAGACTGCTGTGGAGACTTTCAACCCATTTTCGTTGTTACCAGACGAATGTGTGTTGTCTACTGGAAATGCTGCAATGAGTACCAAGGAATCAATGGCAGAGCAGAGTTAGTCGACATCCCTTGAAACCCCAACGAAGACTATCGAAAACGTCACTATGAACTCCACCAGTGAAGGTAAGAACATTGTTTTAGTTGGGGACAGTCAAGTGAAATTTATGGATAGGGCATTTTGTCTTAGGGACAGGAAGAGGAGGCAGAGGATATGTTTTCCTGGGGCTGGGATGGGGGATATTGTTAGCCGTCTGGACGACATGAAAGGTAATGGGAGCAATCCTATTTGCTTCATTGCGGGAGGCAACGATGTTGGCAGACATGGGAGTGAAGGCCTGATTAGCAGGTATAGGACAGCAATAGAGATAATTAGGAAGAAGGATGGGAACTCTGTGATATGTGACATTTTGCCCAGGAGAGGAGATGGAAATGAATGGTTGTCCAGGGCAATTGGTGTCAACTGCTGGCTGGACAAACACTGTAAGGAAAATGCAGTGACATTCATAGACAACTGGGACCTCTTCTATGGCAGAAATGACATGTATGCCAGGGATGGGGTTCACTTATCTAGGTGTGGGGTGGGAGCACTGGCCAAGGCAGTGGAGGGAGCTGTTAGGTCTTTAAACTAGAAATAGTGGCATGGGTTTTTGTGGAAAATCAGTGTATTTGGAGTGTAGCGATAGTGTGAGTTTTAAGGAAACCAGTTATAGGAAGATATTTATTGTTAATTTTTTATTAACACACTGGCCGATTCCCACCAAGGCAGGGTGGGCCGAAAAAGAAAAAGTTTCACCATCATTCACTCCATCACTAGCCAGAAAGGTGCTTTACTCTGCAGTTTTTAAACTGCAACATTAACACCCCTCCTTCAGAGTGCAGCCACTGTACTTCCCATCTCCAGGACTCGAGTCCGTCCTACCGGTTTCCCTGAATCCCTTCATAAATGTTACTTTGCTCACACTCCAACAGCATGTCAAGTATTAAAAATCATTTGTCTCCATTCACTCCTATCAAACATGCTCATGCATGCCCGCTGGAAGTCCAAGCCTCTCGCACACAAAACCTCCTTTATCCCCTCCCTCCTACCTTGCCTAGGCCGACCCCCTACCCTGCCTTCCTTCCACTACAGACTGATGCACTCTTGAAGTCATTCTGTTTCGCTCCATTCTCTCTACATGTCCGAACCACCTCAACAACCCTTCCTCAGCCCTCTGGACAACAGTTTTGGCAATCCCGCACCTCCTAACTTCCAAACTACGAATTCTCTGCATTATATTCACACCACACATTGCCCTCAGACATGACATCTCCACTGCCTCCAGATTTCTCCTCGCTGCAACATTCATCACCCATGCTTCACACCCATATAAGAGCATTGGTAAAACTATACTCTCATACATTCCCCTCTTTGCTTCCAAGGACAAAGTTCTTTGTCTCCACAGACTCCTAAGTGCACCGCTTGCCCTTTTCCCCTCATCAATTCTATGATTCACCTCATCTTTCATAGACCCATCCGCTGATACGTTCACTCTCAAATATCTGAATACATTCACCTCCTCCATACTCTCTCCCTCCAGTCTGATATCCAATCTTTCATCACCTAATCTTTTTGTTATCCTCATAACCTTACTCTTTCCTGTATTCACTTTTAATTTTCTTCTTTTACATACCCTACCAAATTCATCCACCAACCTCTGCAACTTTTCTTCAGAGTGTCCCAAGAGCACAGTGTCATCAGCAAAGAGCAACTGTGACAACTCCCACTTTATGTGTGATTCTTTATCTTTTAACTCCACGCCTCTTGCCAAGGCCCTCGCATTTACTTATCTTACAACCCCATCTTTAAATATATTAAACAACCACGGTGACATCACACATCCTTGTCTAAGGCCTACTTTTACTGGGAAATAATCTCCCTCTTTCCTACATATTCTAACTTGAGCATCACTATCCTCGTAAAAAACTCTTCACTGCTTTCAGTAACCTACCTCCTATACCATAGAATGAGGAAGAATTATTGGTGAACATAGGAAAGCCAATGGCATTAGGTGATAAGGAGAGTAACAAGCATAGTGGAGGAATAGAAATCAGCAGGAAGAAAAAAGGGAAGGGAGGGTTTCTGAAAATATATTATACTAACAGTCGTAGTGCGGGAGTAAGATGGACGAATTGAGATTAGTTGCAAGTGCGGGTAACATTGATGTTTTTGCCATAACTGAGACTTGGTTTAATATGAAAAATAGGGACATGCTGAATCTCACATTCAGGGTTTTAAATTGTTCCAAGTAGACAGAAATATCAGAAAGGGGGGTGGGGTGGCACTCTGTCCGAGATCGTTGAAATTGTTGCATAAAAACTGGTATAAAGTACGAAACACATACTGAGTCTGTTTGGGTAGAATTTTCAGATGGGCATGAAAAATTGATTTTAGGTGTGATATACCATCCCCAAAACTTGGATAGAGACCAAGGAAGACTACTGTGGGAGGAAATTGTTAAGGCCACAAGGCACGATAACGCGATTCTAGGAGACTTTAACTTTAGTCAGATTGACTGGAATTTTTTGACAGGGAATTTAGAATCTAATGCCTTTTTAGAAGTAGTTTGGGATTGTTTTTTGAAGCAGTTTTGTGACAGAACCTACAAGGGGTAATAACCTGCTTGACTTGGTTCTGGCAAACACGGAATCACTTGTTAATAATTTAGAAATTTCAGAGGAACTTGGCACAAGTGACCACAAATCAATTACCTTTAACATTGAATGGAAGTATGATATTAGGGATAACTCAGTAACAGTCCCAGCATAGCGATTACAAGGCTCACTCTGTATGGGCGAGTGATTATCAATGGGCTCTAATGCAGAACAATTCTTAGATTAGTCATGTGTGGAAAAACTCTGGGCAGAAAAAGTAGCCACAGAGGTGACCTGGAGTTAGGAGGGTTTCGGGTCATCGCCATATCCGGAGCTGTTCTATAGCTCATGTGAACAGATGCCGTCAGAGAACAGCTTTACTGTCTGCTATGCACAAGACCATAGTACGAGCACATGCCCCTGTCAAACGGTGAATAAGTAGGTCAGGCCAGTAGATATCTGTTGTAATAGGACTGAAAGGAGTGAAGTCTCCTCATATGTAGGTCTCTAATCAGAACGAGGTGAGGATGGTCATCTTATGAATTAGTATATTGACATTAAGAGGGACATTGAAAAGGGGATAAGAAAAGCTAAACGGGACTATGAAATTAAAGTTGCTAAGGATTTGAAAACTAACCCGAAAAGTTTTTTCCAAGTTTATAGAACAAAAGTTAGAGGTAAGATAGGTCCTTTTAAAGATAACTCTGGGCATCTTACTGATAAGGAGAATGAAATGTGCTCTATTCTTAATAATTATTTTCAGTTTTCACTCAGGAGGACACTAACAATATCCCAGTAATAAATTTTTATAGTGGGCTTGAAGACGATAAATTATGCAATATCATAGTCACTAGCGAAATGGATATCAAACAGATAGACCGACTGAAGCAAAATAAATTCCCAGGCCCTGATGAACTTTTTTCTAGGGTTCTTAAAGAGTGTAAAATGGAACTTCGTGAACCATTGACTAATATTTTTAATATTTCTCTTTAAACAGGTGTAGTGTCTGATATGTGGAAGATGGCTAATATAATTCCTATTTTTAAAGCAGGGGACAAGTCGTTACCACCCAATAAGCCTAACCTCAATTGTAGGCAAATTACTAGTCAATTATAGCTGATAATATAAGAAGCTATCTGGATAAGCATAGCTTGAGTAATGATACTCAGCATGGATTCACGAGGGGCAATTCCTGCCTAACTAATTTATTAACCTTCTTCAGTAAAGCTTTTGAGGCTGTTGATCATGATAAAGAATTCGATATTGTTTATTTAGATTTTAGTAAAGCTTTTAATAGAGTACCGCACCAGAGACTGTTAAAGAAAGTGGGAAAAGTGCTGTTATGGATCGAGTCATGGCTCACTCATAGGAAGTAGAGAGTATGCATAAATGGGGTTAAATCTGAGTGGGGATCTGTAACAAATGGCATACCACAGAGATCAGTCTTAGGCCCATTGTTGTTTATATGTCAATGATCTTGATGAGGGTATTACTAGTGATATGAGCAAATTCATCGATGACACAAAGATAATTAGGATAGTTGATTCAAACATAGATGTTAGGGAACTTCAGAAGGATTTAGACAAACTCTGTTCTTGGTCAGAAAAGTGGCAAATGCAGTTCAATGTAGATAAATGCAAGGTTTTGAAGCTCGGGAGTGTCCATAACCCTAGCACTTATAAGTTAAATAATGTAGAACTTAGCCATACAGATTGCAAAAAGGACTTGGGAGTTATGGTAAACAGCAACCTTAAGTCAAGACAGCAGTGCCTAAGCATACATAACAAAGCAAACAGATTACTGGGATTTATATCTAGAAGTGTAAGCAACAGAATTCCAGCGGTTATTTTACAGCTTTATACATCATTAGTAAGGCCTCACTTAGATTATGCAGCTCAATTGTGGTCTCCATATTACAGAATGGACATAAATTCGTTAGAAAGCATTCAGCGTTGAAATAACAAAAAAGGCACAATACCGTGATTGGAACGGTACACAAATAACCCGCACATAGAAGAGAGGAGCTTACGACGACGTTTCGGTCCGACGTGGACCATTTACAAAGTCACATTAACCTTAAGTACAAACGAACGAACGAAAGTTCAGGTAAGATCCCAAATGGGATGAGCGGGGAAGACGGGACAGACGAAGAGCAGTGCTGGAGAGGAGTGTTCTTAGTCATAGAAATAGAGCCAGGGCTTAACCCAGCAGTGAGGCGATCGTGGGACAGATATTGAGAAGAGAAATTCAGGCTCTTCTGTTGGGACTCCGGTGGGGCGAGCGGGAAGGAAGGGACATGCGACGTTTAGAGCTAGAGAGGAGTGTAGAACTGAGCCAGTCAAAACCCAAAGGGAAAGGGCAAACTGGATCAGAGAAGGGTACCTGTCATAAAGGGGACTTCCGGAAAACCCAAGGGTTATTTGAAAAATGGGTTAGGAGGGGACATCAAGGAGAGAAAGGTGTTTTGGGTTTTTGTGGCTGCGAATGTCTTCGTCAAGGAAGAGGTCCAGTCAGCGTGTCACGGTTTGTCGTCTTCCTAAATTTTCCAAAGTTTCACCAGGGAGTCGTCAAAACTGGCATTGAACTCCATGGGGCGAAGTACTCCCTCTGACATCAAGCACCCAGCGCACGCCTTGTTCGGGACACGCTGCGTTTAAGTAAGTTTTTTTTTTGCTGAAAGAGAGGGGGCTGAGGAGATAATTATCAGAGGACGTTAAGGGATTTGTAGAGGTGTAGTTTGGTCGTTGAGAGGATTTTCAGCTTTTAGAGGCCCAAAAAGGGCTTACTATTTTGCCCTTGAGTGAATGTGTCCATGAAGCGTGAAGGTACCCAGATTAACCCAAGGACATGAAAGATTGTGTCAGGGGGATGTAAGTGGGGTTTCAGCTGTTCTGAGCTCGACAGGTAAGGAGGATCACGCTTTCTGTAGTTAAAAATGTGAATGCGGTTTGCTGCTGGTTTTGACCTCCATTTGGGGGGCCCAAGGCTACCTGTTCGACCTCATTTGTTTTTGTGTGTGGTGTTCTATATTGGCATGAGTGATAATTGTGTAATTCCCGTCTGCATGGGCTAGTGTGAGGGAGTTTTGGTATACAGGTGTTGGAATGTCGTTTGTTAAAATGAAAGGGGGTAGGGGAGGGGACAGATCCCGGGGGTATTCCAGCTTTTAGTGTGAAGTACAGAGTAACCCTTGGAATTTGATTCCAGGTACGGCCTCTAGAGTTGCAGGGGGTTTTACGATAAAAAGGGGCGGGTTAAAAGTTATGCAAGTTGATTTGACCCCTTGGGGCCAAAGTGTAAAAAGCTTTTTCAACGTCTTTTGCAACCAGGGTTTTCCCTGTTTCTTTGTTCTTGTTTATGTGGTGTATTTTGAAATGATGTTAATGGCACTTGTGTGGTCTGTGTTTCTGAACCCAAATGACCATCAAAAGTAAGATTTTTCCAGGTATCGCGAAGGCGATGGTTGATGAGTTTTTCAAAGAGTTTACCAAAATTTTCGAGGAGGCTGATAGGGCGATAGTTTTAATCAAGGGGTTTTTTTGGGGTTTAGGAGGGGGTAGCAGTAGCACTTTGAAGGGGAAGGGAAGTACCCAGAGGCAAGGGGGCATTGAGGAGGTTGTGTAGGCAGAAAGTAGAGTCGGGAAGGTGTTTTGTTTAATATGGTTTGGGGCCAGAGGCCCCAGGAGCCTTTGGGAGGAAGGTGTTGAGAAGGTTTTAATGCGGGTTTTTGGTTAAAGGAGTGTCGAGTTCTTGGGAGGGGGAAAAGGAGTCAGAAAATGTGCTATCGGGTGTTGTATCTTGTGTGTGTGCAGTGTTCCAAGTTTATTTCAAATGTGTTGAATAACTTAGGGGGGGGTCGGTGGGGTGGAAGAGTTCTCCAGATGTGTTTGAAGATGTTGGAGCAGCCTGGGGGTTAAATGTGTGTGTTTTTTTGGGGTGTTTTTTGAATTTTTGGGGGAGTAGTGCCTCTTATTTTTTTGATAAATTCCCCCAGAAGGTTTTAGTGTTTTTAATACCTTTTTTTGTCAGCTTTTTGTTGAGTTGGCCCAGTAAATTGTTTGGTCTTGGCTAGCGGTAAAATGTTGTTTCAAAGGGTAAGTGGATCTAACGAACTTTTTAAAATCGTGTGTGTTGAGAGGAAGCGGTTGGGAGCAGTAATTATCTTCTTGTTTGAGTGAGGGTTTGAAGGAATAACGATGGTGTGATTTTTTCGGTATTGCGTTTTGGGCTGTTTGTGAAAATGGGTCCGGAGAGATCAATTTGAGTATCGATTCAAGATGGGTTTTTTGTTATAGTAAATGGTGAGGTTAAAATTTTTCATGTGTTGTTTAAAAGCATCCCATCAGCGTTCTTGTAGGAAAGGAAGGTGGGGTTTGGAATGAGGATAGGGTTGGGGGTGCAAGTTTCTGGGTTGATAAAGGCCTTTAAAGGGGCCGGGGAAAATTAGTGTTGAAATAGAGAACGGGCTCTTTTTGCCGAAGATGTCGGTTTGCCTGGCCCGTGTGATTGAAAAGGTATTGAAGTCTGGGCCGGATAATTAGGTTTTTATGGTTAGTAAATTTTGAGTAATTGGTGCCCAAAAATTTGGTTTTTACTGGTTATGAAAGGCGGGTTTTTGGCTTTTCATGTCAGCAGTAGGTATGTTGTGAGTTGAAGACTAAGGAAAGGCGTGTATTTGAAATAGGTTTGGGTAAAGATAGGGGGAAAAAGAAAAAGGGGCCGGGGGTGTGTTTTTGACTGCAAGACAGTGTTGGTAAATAAAAAGGGTTTGGGAGAGTTTCTGTTTTATGTTGGATTGAAAAGGGAGGGAAAACCCCATCGTGGGGATCATGGGGGGACTGAGTGCATAAAACCATAATGGCGGATATTTTGAGGGGCTTTGAGGCGGTACTTTTTAGCAAAACAATATCGGGGTCTCCGCTTCAAGGAGGGGCCCAGTAGGTGTCTAATTGTAAGTAAAAACGTACTTTTTGAACGAATCATTTTAAAACAGTTTTAAGGGTTTTCGTCATAGAAAAAATTTAAATGTGGGGAGTTTGGTTTAAAAAACCCGTGATAGTGGTGCCACATGGATGCGAGTTTGTAGTGTTAGGACCCTTTTTCCTGGAGGGGGGGGAAAGAAAAATTTTTTTTAGTTCTTTTGTATGTTCAAATTTGGGGGCATTTTGGGTTTAGGGATTTTGTCTGGGGAGGGGGGATTTGGGACCTGGATAAAATTTTTGGGTTGGGGTAGGATGGGTAAAGGGAAATTTAAAGGGGAAAGTGGAAGTTTTGGTGGGGGATGGGGAAAAGTGGAAGCTGGTATTTGGGTAAGGAAGGAAGCTTTTTTGGGGATGAAAGTGGGGAAGGAGGTGGGGGAGGGGTGGTCGAGCAGCAGCAGAAAGGGTGTTTGGGGGGAGGGGAAATAGTGAAGAGGGTGGGGGGGGGGAGACTGGGGGGTGTAGGAAATGGGGGGGGGGGAGAGGGGGGGGTAGAGGTTGTAGGGGGTTAGAAGAGAACAGGGAAGGGGGGGATAATTTAAAGGGGAAGATTGGTAGCGGAAAATTAGGGTTAAGGACAGTGATGTCTGATTGGTAGGCTTGAGAGATTCCATCGCAAGTGGGCAGCAGTGGCATTACATTTGTTTTGTATCTAGTGTGGGTGTAGGGGTAAAGGAAGGTGATGTGTCTGGTGTTGGGGTTTTAAATGTGTAGAGTAGAGGGGAGACCAAGTGCTGGGTTAACCCGGGGATTGGGGGGAGGGGGGGGAAGGTATTGTAGGAGGGGGAGGTGCGGGAAAGGGGGTTGGGGGGGGGGGGAGGTTGGCTTTCCGAGGGTGGAGAGAATGTTTCAGTGGGGAGGAATTTGCAACTGCAGGTGACCCACTGCAGTTTTAAAAAATTTAAGGGGGGGGTTGCAAGTGTTCCAGAAGGGCCAGTTGCTAACATCTGGGCAGGGTTTGTGTGGAATGCAAAGAGATTTTGTCGTGGCCGAATTTTTTGCATTTCAAATTGTGTATGGGGGTAAAGTTTTTGGGGTGAAAAGGGGTTTGGGGAATGCGGGGGTCTTGGCAAGGGTTTTCCGATTGAAGAGTGTAGGGCACAGAAGGAGTTGAACGCATATTTGAGGGTGGTAGGTTTCAGGTCTATAAATACGTCCCCAAAAGGATGTTTTATACTAAAAGTCTTTGATTTGTCTTTTTTTGTCTTTCATAGGAGTCAGGGGGAGAAAGCTACGTGTTTTGCGATCACTGGCATTTGGCGCGGGGCTCAGGGTCCAAATAATAGTGAAGCCTGCATTGAGAATTTTGTCTGGGGCTCGGGTTTAGGGGTACATTTCGTAAGAATGTCTGTCAAAATAGTTTGAATCCAGGTTGGTTTTAAAGACTTTATGCGAAGTGCCAGTATCTGGTACAGTAAAAATTTTCCAGGACAGATATGGCAGACAATTTGGTATTTAGGTTAACGGAAAAAATGGGGCTTTTGGAAGAGGGGGGGGCAGGAGGGGCCCTTAAAGCAGGAGTAGACAGATAAGGGGGGGTTTGGGGTAGAGGAGTGGTAAGGGGAAAGGGGGTGGGAAGGCATTGCAGGGATCGTAAATTTGATTGGGGCCAATCCTGTAAAAAATTGGGTAGCAATACTGTGGTTGACACACTACTTGCCTGGTTATAACTTTAAAGTTTCTTGTGGAGTCCGTCTCTGGAGGCACAGGACACTGAGGAGGTGAGCGTACTTTGAGCATGTATGCCCCGAAAGGCTGTAAGCGGCAGACCACCGTACGGGTGAGGCATGGAGATTCAGCGCAACAGGAGTGCAAGGGGGAAACTTCCCCGCCCTTAGGTAGGCACACCTACGCACCAAAACCCGATGGTGAAACGAAAGGGCCAGTAAAACCCCCACTCGGTAAGGAGCAACTTGGCTGTGAGCGATGAGGAGAGCCAAACTAGCGAATGGCGACAGCTACACATACACTGAGGTTGGGACTTCAGACAGCAACAGGATGCAGAGAGAGGCTTCCCGCCCCTTTGGGAGGCAGCCAAGACGCACCAATCCTATGGGTGAAGACGAAGGTCCCGTAACCACCACTCGGTGAAAGAACAAAATCTGGGTGTGAGCGATGGGAGACCAACACAGCTGAATGGGGAAGACTTCACATACAGGGTGTGGCGTGGAGACTTCAACAAAGGCGAGGGAGGGAACCTGGCTGTATAGCGTGTAGACTACACGTACAGTTGGAGCTGGGGGCAAGATAGCAACAGATGCGAGGGGGGCTTCCCCCCCTTGGGGAGGCAACCCCGCGACCAATCCTGAAAGGGGAAGAAAGGTTAGAACCACCTTTTAGGGGTAGTCAAACTCAACAGGGTAAATTTAAAAGGCGAGTGTTCGTCGTGGGGCTGTTGTCCATGAATGTCCCTTAAAAGGGGGCACGACGGCTATATATAGCAGGAAAGGGAGTTTGGTTGTGTGAGTGGGGGAACTAAGGGGAGGGCCGTCAAATTAAAGACAGGGGACACTGCAAGGGAGCAGGTCCCACAGAGGGGGAACCCAAATGCAAGAGGTGGGGGGGAAGGGAAGTGATGAAATAAATAATGAGGAACAAAACACGTGACAGAAGAAAAAAAAAAAAAAGGGGGGAAAAAGGGGGAAAAAAAAAATGAGGAATCTGGTTAGTCACGGGTGTTCAGTTTGGAGCATTTTACAATGTAGTGGGAGAGGGAAAGGGATCTACAAAGAAGCCAGGGCAAAAATTCATAAAAGGAAAGTTGTTATTAAGAGGAATTTAACAAGACAGCAACTTAAAGTTGAAGTAGGGGAAAAAAGTTTTAGCAGAGACCATCTATAGGGTGGCTGGATCTCTGATGTGACAGAAAAGAGCATTGTTAGTGTCACAAGCCTAAACACTTTTTTGTGCTCCCTAAGTCTGCGAAAGAGATCGGCCATTTCCCAAAAGTAGAAGAGGACGGAGGGGCAAAAAATAAGTAACACCAGGAACTCTGTAGAGGGAGAGAGGCAGAAAGATTAGTTTTTATGCGGTTTCTGAACCTGTCTCCAGCATTCCACTGTTACATCCCGGCACCAAAAACTGGCCACAAAAATGTTTTCTCATCACCCCGTGAACAAAGAAGGGGGAGTGGTCATCCTAATTTCAGTCAGACTACGCTGTAAAAGGGAATTTATGAATGAGCCAAACAAAAACGTTTTTTATCCCCCACTGCTTGAAGAAAGAAAAGATTCCCTTTTTCAGTAAGACTCAACTACTCAAGAAAAAGGAAGAAAGGGAAAAAGCTCTTGCACCCTCCCTACCAACCCCAATCAGCAAGACTTTATGGGTTTTCCAAAGACCCCAAACCAATGTCCTATGAGACCCATTACATCTGGAATCGCAGTGCCCCACATAGCCTGGCAGGAGTTTTGGGGAAATATTTGTCTATGCTCCTGGGTACAATCAGTCAGGCTCACCTGAAGCAGTCAGGTGACCTCCTTAACTGTATCAGGGATCTCAACATGAGTGACAAGAAGCTTGCAAGTTTTGACGTGACTGTCTTATTCACCAATTTCCCAGTTGATCAAGCCATTGATCTTCGCAGGTTGATTAACGATGATACAGAGTTACCTGTACCCCGCCAAGATTTTGTGAGCCTTGTCGAACTTTGTGTTCGTTATAACTGTTTTAGGTTTGAGGACAAGAAGTACAAACAACTCTGGGCTAGCCATGGGATTCCCCCTTAGTGCAGTTCTTGCCAATTTATATATGGAGGACCTGGAATCCAGACGGATCCTCAGTAACATCCCTTGTTCAGTTACATGGATGCGGTACGTTGATGATATTTTGGTCATTGTACCCAAAAATCTAGAAGTACGTGGCATCCTCAACACCACCAATGCTCTAGAACCTACTATTAAATTTACACTAGAGGAGAAGGAGAACCAATTACCTTTTCTCAATGTTCTACGCACTGGGGAAAATAGACTTTTTTTTTAAAGTCTACTGGAAACCTACCTACAAGAACGATCTTCTACATTTCTTCTCTCACCATGACACCAGAACTAAAAGAGGGGTAGTTATTGGCTTCTTTCTGAGAGCCTACAGAATTTCCAGTCTGCAGTTCCTCGAAGAAGAATGCACATATATCACCAACTCTCTTAGCTCACTACACTTTCCCCTACACTTCATGCGTGACTGCAGGAAACGTGCGACAGGTATCCTCAACAAGACCAAAGCCAATCAAGTTGAAGAAAAGCCTCCAAGTTACATCGTTTTACCAGTCAGCAACGTTGCCACTAATGTTTCAGAAATGTTTGACAGAAAACTGGCTAAAATATCTACCAGCTCTTCAACTACTATTAGGAACCTGATACAAAAACCCAAGCATGATTCTGGCACAAGTGCAGGAATTTACACTATACCATGTGGGGGTGTGACAAAGTATATGTAGGGGAAACAACCAAATCTCTGGACATTAGGATCGCAGAACACTAAAATGCTTGCAGAAACGATGACCGCAAAAACGCGTGTGTTCAACATAGGGACGATGTTGGACACCTCATGAAATTCAATGAAGCTAAACTAGTGATTAAAGAAGAAGACTTAAGACGGATAAAATGCATTGAAGGTGCACTAATTGCTGTCAATAACACTATAAAGCAAAAATCCGGTAGTTACAGTATCTCAAAATTGCTAATCAACAGGATATTACCCATTCTGGAAACTGCTGTTACATGATGTCAGCAGGTCCCTCTCTAGCCATCCATCTCGCCTCCTTAGTTCCACTACTACTACTACTACCACCAGCTCTACCCACAAGTCACTTCACCTGACTTCTGCCACTATATATATGCATTTTCTTAGTTTTCTCTGTATTAGGACTGAAGAAGCCACTCGTGGTGAAACGTTTTAGATCATGCAGCTCAGTTCTGGTCTCCATATTACAGAATGGATATAAATTCGTTAGAAAACATTCAGCGACTAATGACAAAATTAATTCACTTCATCGGAAATCTTCCGTATGAAGAGAGATTGAAGTCCCTTAAATTACATTCACCTGTAAGACAATGAATGAGGGGAGACATGATCGAAGTGTATATGTGGAAGATGGGTATTAATAAAGGGGATATAAATAAGGTTTTGAGGATATCCCTCCAGGAGAGAACCTGCAATAATGGATTCAAATTAGACAAGTTTAGATTTCAAAAGGATGTAGGAAAGCATTGGTTTGGTAATAGGGTAGTTGATGAAAGGAACGCTCTGCATAGTAGGGTGATCGAAGCTTAAACCTTGGGTAGTTTCAAATTTAGGTTGGATAAATACATGAGTGAGAGGGGTTGGATTTGAGTGGGACTTGCACATGAGTAAATAGAATTATCAAAGCTTATTGCTTGGGTAGCACTGAAAGTGGGTTGAATAAATATTCTGTTAAGTGGGTTTGGGTACGAGAAGGACCTGCCTGATATGGGCCAGTAGGCCTACTACAGTGTTCCTCTCTTACGGCTTAACGTGACTGGGATGTATATATGGGGGGGGGAGGCTGCAAATAGCAATAGCCTGGTTGAACAGTCAGTAGAAAAGACTGACTCAAAGCAGAGCTGCGAGAATTCTTGCCACTTGTGAGAGGAATGTCAGAGGTTGGTGTGGGCAGTGAAAGTTGTGTACAGTCGCTTGGTTATGTTGTCAGACTTGCCTTATATGTGGCTCTCAGTGGTGAAGTCAGTCCCTCATCCAGGGTATGTAGTGGAGGACTCTTGTGTACAGTTCCTTTCACTACTGGTAGCGTCCTTCCACCATTGTCACCCTCCCTCCTCCACTGGTAGCCTCCTTCCACCACTGGTAGCGTCCTTCACCATTGGCAACGTCCCTCCACCACTGGAGTGTCCCTCCACCACTGTCACCCTGCCACCATTGGAGCGTCCCTCCACCACTATCACCCTCCCTCCACTACTCTCACCCTCCCTGCCACCGCTGGAGCGTCCCTTCACTGTCACCCTCCCTGCCACCACCGGAACGTCCCTCCACCACTGTCACCCTGCTACCGCTGGAGCATCCATCTACCACTGTCACCCTATCGCCACTGGAGCGTCCCTCCACCACTGTCACCCTATCACCGCTGGAGTGTCCCTCCACCACTGTCACCCTGCCACCACGGGAGGGTCCCTCCACCACTATCACACTCCCTGCCACCGCTGGAGCACCACTGTCACCAGTCCCTGCCACCACTGGAGAGTCCCTCCATCACTCTTATTCTCCTTTCCACTACTGGAGCATCCCTTCATCAGTGTCACCCTCCCTGCCACCGCTGGAGCACCCCTCCACCACCACTGTCACCCTGTTAGGTAAGACACATATGCAACAGTTAGGTATCTTTATTTCGAAATGTTTTGCCTACACAGTAGGCTTCTTCAGTCGAGTACAGAAAAGTTGATAGAAGCAGAAAATACTTGAAGACGATGTAATCAGTCCATCACCCTTGAAGTTTTGAGGTGGTCAGTCCCTCAGTCTGGAGAAGAGTATTGTTCCATAGTCTGAAACAATATGGAGTTGAAGTGACAGGATGGAGCCTTATATAACGCCAGACTATGGCGTTATATATTGTTTCAGACTATGGAACAATACTCTTCTCCAGACTGAGGGACTGACCACCTCAAAACTTGCATGATCCTGCTCCTAACCCTATTTACAAATAACCTTGGATTCTCTGACAGGTACCATTCTCTGACCCACATTTGCCTTAGCATGGCTCAGTTCTACACTCCTCTCTAGTGCTAAACGTTACATGTCCCTTCCTCCCCGCTCACCCCACCGGAGTTCCAACAGAAGAGCCTGAATTTCTCTTCTCAATATCTGTCCCACGATCGCCTTCGCTGCTGGGTTAAGCCCTGGCTCTCTTTCTACGACTTAGAACACTCCTTTCCAGAACTATTCTTCGTCTGTCCCTTCTTCCCCTTCCCCGCTCATCCCATTTGGGATCTTACCTGAACTTTCGTTCATTCGTTTACTTCAACTCCAGTCATTCACGGTGCTGCATTCCTCGTTTGTGACTTAGCTCGATTGGTGAGGTGTGCTTACCTAACCCATCACTAACACATTGACGATCTCGCCTCTCTCGAATTACCCCATATTGGGAGAGACTTTGCTTAGAGTAGTGCTTGTTGGACCTTCGTCTTCCTCTCCACCATCAGGATTGGTGCGTCGGTGGTTGCCTACCCAAGGGCAGGAAGCCTGTTGCTGCCTGAATTCTCTTTGCCTGCTGACTGCACGCCATACAGCCAGTCTCGCCGCCACTCAGGATATACAGGGCTCCATGAAGCTACAGTTCACCTCCTCACTGTCCTGCGCCAGGCAAGTACGTGTGTATACTTACACGTACTTGCCTAGCTGAGTACTCTCACTTTTTGGCCGATTGTCACCACCAATTTCATCTTTTCGTAATTAGATGATGCCTTCGTTGACTTCCACCTCCCACCCCCCTTCCACTCTCCCCCAACCGCCCACACCTGCCTCTGCTTCTAAATCCAATTCCTTCTCGACCCCAACATTATCGTCACCACCGCCGACAAAGGAGGTGGAGTTGTCATACTCAACACCAGTGACTACAACACTAAAATGATGGACCTTTTGAATGATCAATCTACATACGAACCCATCAGCACTCAACAGTGGGAGACGCTCACCAAAGATTTTCTATACAAAACCAGACAAATACTCAAACGCACCAGAGAAGGGAAGAAACTTCTGTACCTGTTACCAAGCAACCCTAAACCAGCACACATGTATGGTTTACCCAAGACATAAACACAACATTCCTCTCAGACCAATCACGTCAGGAATAGGCAGTGCTCCACACAAACTAGCCGGAGTTCTTGCCAAACATCTTTCCTGCCTTTTGGGGACCATCAGCCCCGCTCATCTTAAACACTCAGACGACCTTCTCAGCTGCATCCGAAACCTCTCCATCCGTAACAAGAAACTAAGCAGTTTGGACATGACTTCCCTCTTCACAAAAGTACCTACCACAAAAGCCATCGAGGTTCTATGACGTAAAGTCAATCAGGACCTTAATCTTCCTCTACCTCCCGGAGATTTTGTTGACTTGATTGAACTCTGTTAATTTCAACTGTTTTTCTTTCAATAACAAGCTCTACAAACAAACCTATGGCATGGGAATGGGGTCCCCCATCAGTGCCGTCTTAGCCAACTTATACATGGAACACCTAGAGTCTGAACACTTTGCCAACATCATTCCTTCAAGCGTCACTTGGTTAAGTTACGTGGACGACGTCCTCATAATAACTCCCAAACGTTTTGATGTACGGAATCTTCAGGCAAGGCTCAATGCAGTTGAACCGGCGATCCAGTTTACACTAGAAGAAGAGTCCAATGACAAGCTACCTTTCCTCGACGTCCTCATTCACAAAGTAGACAACAACCTAAGATTTCAAGTTTATTGGAAACCTACCAATAAAAATGATCTCACACACTTCTATTCCAGTCAAGATACCAAGACCAAAAGAGGCATCATCATCGGGTTTTTCCTAAGAGCATACCGAATTTGTTGTCCTGAGTTTCTTGATGAGGAATGTACATACATTCACCAAACATTCACTGAGTTACATTTTCCTTCCTTTTTCATCAAAGACTGCAAGAAAAGAGCTCTTCAGATCCTTAATTCTCCACGCACCAACACCACTCCCAACAAAGTTATAATTCTTCCCAACAGCCAGGTTGCACTGAACGTTTCTAAAGTACTTTCACAAGCTAACACCAGAGTCGCCATCGCTTCTAGCACTTCAGTAAAGGATCTAACCAGGACAAAATCAAAGCACCGTGAACCAGTCAATGCAGGAGTTTACACTATACCCTGTGGAGGCTGTGACAAGATTTACGTTGGTGAAACAGCAAGAAACCTCGACACCTACCTCAATGAACACATTTACGCATGTAGGAACGATAACTTGAACAACGCCTGTGTACACCGAAATTACACCAATCATCTCATGAAATTCAGGGATGCCCAATTAGTGATCAAAGAAACTAATATCTGCAGACGCAAGTGCCTCGAATCAGCACTGATAGCTGTTTTGAATACAATTAAACAAAACAAAAAGGCAGCTTCAACATCTCTGAAGTCTTAGCAAGAATCCTCCTGAAAACAGTAAACCCTGCCATCACATAGTCTATCCTGTTATACTACACGAAGCATATTACAGAGAGTGAACACTGAAACAGGCTGCCTCTATCCAGTCTATATTTGTCCAACCTATTTTTATGTTACCCAAGTAATAGCTTTTATATCCTTTTACTCATGTACGAATTAATTGCTCTACCATATTGTATTATTACTACTACAACTTTTGTCACTATTACTACTACTACCACTACCACTAGTATTGCACCTCACTCTGAGCCTATATATACCCTCTGTGTCCATGCATTGTCTGTAATGGCTTGATAAAGCTCCTGGAGAGCGAAACGTTGCCACAATAAAATGTCACATTAGTTGCACTTGTGTCCTTTTACTTAACATATTGTCGGTAATTCTACCAACTTTATTACTAACATCTTCAAACACATCTGGGAGAACATCTTCCACCCTCACCCACCCCACACTAACGTTATTCAACACATTCAGAACATAGAACACTGGAACAATGCGTGAGCACACACACACACACACACACACACACGGCTAGAGTGGCCAGAAGAGCTCATGCATGCAGGGCAAAGCTCCTGATCATGGGTGACTTTAACCACAAGGAGATCGATTGGGAGAACTTGGACCCACATGGGGGCCAAGATACATGGAGGGCTAAGATGATGGAGGTGGTACTGGAAAACTTCATGTGCCAACACGTAAGGGACACTATAAGAGAGAGAGGAGAGGATGAACCAGCAAGGCTGGACTTCGTATTCACCTTGAGTAGTGCAGATATCGAGGACATCACATATGAAAGACCCCTTGGGGCCAGTGACCATGTGGTTTTAAGCTTCGAATACACAGTAGAGCTACAAGTGGAGGGAGAAGCAGGAAGGCCAGGACGAATGAAGCCAAACTACAAGAAAGGGGACTACACAGGAATGAGGAACTACCTGAACGGGGTTCAGTGGGACAGAGAACTGGCAGGGAAGCCAGTTAATGAGATGATGGAATATGTAGCAACAAAATGCAAGGAGGCTGAGGAGAGGTTTGTACCCAAGGGTAACAGGAATAATGAAAAAGCCAGGATGAGCTCATGGTTTACCCAAAGGTGCAGGGAGGCAAAAACCAAGTGTACTAGGGAATGGAAGAAATATAGAAGGCAAAGGACCCAGGAGAATAAGGAGAACAGTCGTAGAGCCAGAAACGAATATGCACAGATAAGAAGGGAGGCCCAAAGACAATATGAAAAATGACATAGCAGCGAAAGCCAAATCTGACCCGAAACTGTTGTACAGCCACATCAGGAGGAAAACAACAGTCAAGGACCAGGTAATCAGGCTAAGGAAGGAAGGAGGAGAGACAACAAGAAATGACCGTGAAGTATGTGAAGAACTCAACAAGAGATTCAAAGAGGTGTTCACAGAGGAGACAGAAGGGACTCCAGAAAGACGGAGAGGTGGGGCACACCACCAAGTGCTGGACACAGTGCACACAACCGAGGAAGAAGTGAAGAGGCTTCTGAGTGAGCTAGATACCTCAAAGGCAATAGGGCCAGATAACATCTCCCCATGGGTATTGAGAGAGGGAGCAGAGGCGCTATGTGTACCCCTAACAACAATATTCAATACATCTATCGAAACAGGGAGATTGCCTGAGGCATGGAAGACAGCAAATGTAGTCCCAATCTTTAAAAAAGGAGACAGACATGAAGCATTAAACTACAGACCAGTGTCACTGACATGTATAGTATGCAAAATCATGGAGAAGAGTGGTGGAACACCTAGAAAGGAACGATCTCATCAACAGCAGCCAACATGGTTTCAGGGATGGGAAATCCTGTGTCACAAACCTACTGGAGTTCTATGACATGGTGACAGCAGTAAGACAAGAGAGAGAGGGGTAGGTGGATTGCATTTTCTTGGACTGCAAGAAGGCGTTTGACACAGTTCCACACAAGAGATTGGTGCAAAAACTGGAGGACCAAGCAGGGATAACAGGGAAGGCACTACAATGGATCAGGGAATACTTGTCAGGAAGACAGCAGCGAGTCATGGTACGTGGCGAGGTGTCAGAGTGGGCACCTGTGACCAGCGGGGTCCTGCAGGGGTCAGTCCTAGGACCAGTGCTGTTTCTGGTATTTGTGAACGACATGACGGAAGGAATAGACTCTGAGGTGTCCCTGTTTGCAGATGACGTGAAGTTGATGAGAAGAATTCACTCGATCGAAGACCAGGCAGAACTGCAAAGGGATCTGGACAGGCTGCAGACCTGGTCCAGCAATTGGCTCCTGGAGTTCAATCCCACCAAGTGCAAAGTCATGAAGATTGGGGAAAGGCAAAGAAGGCCGCAGACGGAGTACAGTCTAGGGGGTCAGAGACTACAAACCTCACTCAAGGAAAAAGATCTTGGGGTGAGTATAACACCAGGCACATCTCCTGAAGCGCACATCAACCAAATAACTGCTGCAGCATATGGGCGCCTAGCAAACCTCAGAACAGCATTCCGACATCTTAATAAGGAATCATTCAGGACCCTGTACACCGTGTACGTTAGGCCCATATTGGAGTATGCGGCACCAGTTTGGAACCCACACCTAGCCAAGCACGTGAAGAAACTAGAGAAAGTGCAAAGGTTTGCAACAAGACTAGTCCCAGAGCTAAGAGGTATGTCCTACGAGGAGAGGTTAAGGGAAATCAACCTGACGACACTGGAGGACAGGAGAGATAGGGGGGACATGATAACGACATACAAAATACTGAGAGGAATTGACAAGGTGGACAAAGACAGGATGTTCCAGAGATTGGACACAGTAACAAGGGGACACAGTTGGAAGCTGAAGACACAGATGAATCACAGGGATGTTAGGAAGTATTTCTTCAGCCACAGAGTAGTCAGTAAGTGGAATAGTTTGGGAAGCGATGTAGTGGAGGCAGGATCCATACATAGCTTTAAGCAGAGGTATGATAAAGCTCACGGCTCAGGGAGAGTGACCTAGTAGCGATCAGTGAAGAGGCGGGTCCAGGAGCTCGGACTCGACCCCCGCTACCTCAACTAGGTGAGTACACACACAAAACAACAACAGACAGCCACATCCATCTGGACTCTCTTACCTCCTCCCAAGAACTTGACACTCCTTTCACCAACACAGACGTTAAAACTCTCCTCAGACACCTTCCTCCCAAGGCCCCTGGTGCCTCTGGCCTAAACCATATTATCCAGAAACACCTTCCTGACTCTATCATTACTGCCTACCCAAACCTCCTCAATGCCTCCCTTGCCTCTGGATACTTCCCTTCCCTCTTTAAAGCTGCTACTGCTATCCTCCTTCCTAAACCCAATAAATGCCACTCTGACCCTAGAAACTATTGCCCTATCAGCCTCATCGAAACTTTAGGAAAACTCTTTGGAAAACTCATCAATCATCGCCTTTGCAGATACCTGGAACACAATTCTCTACTTTCTGATGGCCAGTTTGGCTTCAGAACACACAGATCCACACAGGATGCCATTAACATCATTCTCAACTACATCCACATAAACACAAAACAAAGAAACAGGACAGCCCTGGGTGCAAAAGATGTTGAAAAAGCTTTTGACACTGGCACGAAGGGCTCAAGTACAAACTCTGCACTAACTTTAACCTGCCTCTCACTGCTCGTAAACTCCTCTGCAACTTACTAGACGGCCATACCATGAGAATAAAATTCCAAGGCTGTTACTCTGACTACTTCACACTAAATGCCAGAGTACCCCAGGGATCTGTCCTCTCCCCTACCCTCTACATTTTATACACTAACGACATTCCAACACCTGTATACCACAACTCCATCACACTAGCCTATGCAGACGACATTACACAACTTATCACTCATGCCAATATAGATACACTCACACAAAACACAAAATGAGGTCAACAGGATAGCCATCTGGGAACAGAAATGGAGGATCAAAACCAATGCAGCTAAATCCAGCATTACGTATTTTAACTACAGGAAACGTGATCCTCCATTACCTGTCGAGCTCAGAACAGCTGACACCCGCACTTACATCCCCATCACACAATTTGTCACTGTCCTTGACGTTAATCTTGACTACCTTCTTCGTTTACATGGACACGTTCACTCAAGGCATGCAATAGCTAGTAAGGCCCTTGCGGGCCTCTACAAGCTGAAACGTGCCTCTCAACGCACCAAACTACACCTCTACAAATCCCTAATATGTCCTCTGATAACTTACTCTCCTCTAGCCCTCTCTCTTGCAGCAAAAACAAACTTACTTAAACTGCAGCGTGTCCAGAACAAGACGCTGCCCTGGGTGCTTGATGTTAGATGGGAGGACTTCGCCACAAGCAAGTCTCTCCATGCCCAATTAGACATCCCTGCGCTGAATCTGTGCTGGAAGACGCTCAGTGGCAGACAGATAGACAAACTTGAGACACGACATGACTACTGGACCTCTCTCCTTGACGAAGACATTCACAGACCCACAAACCAACACAACCTTTTCTACTCCTTGCATGATCCTGCTCCTAACCCTATTTACAAATAACCTTGGATTCGCTGACAGGCACCTTCTATGACAGGTACCATTCTCTGACCCACGTTCACCTTAGCTTTTGGGTTAAGACATGGCCCAGTTCTGCACTCCTCTCTAGCGCTAAACGTCGCATGTCCCTTCCTCCCCGCTCACCCCACCGGAGTCCCAACAGAAGAGCCTGAATTTCTCTTCTCAATATCTGTCCCACGATCGCCTTCGCTGCTGGGTTAAGCCCTGGCTCTATTTCTACAACTAAGAACACTCCTCTCCAACACTATTCTTCGTCTGTCCCGTCTTCCCCTTCCCCGCTCATCCCATTTGGGATCTTACCTGAACTTTCGTTCGTTCGTTACTTCAACTCCAGATTGTTTCAGACTATGGAACAATACTCTTCTCCAGACTGAGGGACTGACCACCTCAAAACTTCAAGGGTGATGGACTGATTACATCGTTTTCAAGTATTTTCTGCTTCTATCAACTTTTCTGTACTCGATTGAAGAAGCCTACTGTGTAGGCGAAACGTTTTGAAATAAAGATACCTAAATGTTGCATGTGTCTTACCTAACAACCTGTCGGTATTTTATACCATTTTAATGTTCACTGTCACCCTGCCACCGCTGGAGCGTCCCTCCACTGTCACCCTCTGTGCCACCGCTGGAGTGTCCCTCCACCACTGTCACCCTCCCTGCCACTGCTGGAGTGTTCCTCCACCACTGTCACCCTCCCTGCCACTGCTGGAGCGTCCCTCCACCACTGTCACCCTCCCTGCCACCGCTGGAGCGTCCCTCCACCACTGTCACCCTCCCTGCCACTGCTGGAGCGTCCCTCCACCACTGTTACCCTCCCTGCCACTGCTGGAGCGTCCCTCCACCACTGTCACCCTGTCACTGCTGGAGTGTCCTCTCCACCACTGTCACCCTCCCTGCCGCCGCTGGAGCGTCCCTCCACCACTGTCACCCTCCCTGCCACCGCTGGAGCGTCCCTCCATCACTGTCACCTTCCCTGCCACCGCTGGAGCATCCCTCCACCACTGTCACCCTCCCTGCCACCGCTGGAGTTTCCCTCCACCACTGTCACCTTGCCACCACTGGAGTGTCCCTCCACCACTGTCACCTTCCCTGCCACCGCTGGAGCGTCCCTCCACTGTCACCCTCCCTGCCACCGCTGGAGCGTCCCTCCACTGTCACCCTCCCTGCCACCGCTGAAGTGTCCCTCCATTGTCACCCTCCCTGCCACCGCTGGAGCGTCCCTCCACCACTGTCACCCTCCCTGCCACCGCTGGAGTGTCCCTCCACCACTGTCACCCTGCCACCGCTGGAGCGTCCCTCCACCACTCTCACCCTCCCTGCCACCGCTGGAGCGTCCCTCCACCACTGTCACCCTCGCTGCCACCGCTGGAGCGTCCCTCCACCACTGTCACCCTCCCTGCCACCGCTGGAGCATTCCTCCACCACTGCACTGTCACCCTCCCTGCCACCGCTGGAGCATTCCTCCACCACTGCACTGTCACCCTCCCTGCCACCGCTGGAGTGTCCCTCCACTACTGTCACCCTCCCTGCCACCGCTGGAGCGTCCCTCCACCACTGTCACCCTCCCTGCCACCGCTGGAGCGTCCCTCCACCACTGTCACCCTCCCTGCCACCGCTGGAGTCTCTCTCCACCACTGTCACCCTCCCTGGCACCGCTGGAGCGTTCCTCCACCACTGTCACCCTCCCTGCCACCGCTGGAGCGTTCATCCACCACTGTCACCCTCCCTGCCACTGCTGGAGCGTCCCTCCACCACTGTCACCCTCCCTGCCACAGCTGGAGTGTCCCTCCACCACTGCCACCCTCCCTACCACTGCTGGAGCGTCCCTCCATTAGTGTGGAGACAAAATAAGAGGACAGTAATATGGTATTGTTGAGTCATGGAGGACGGGCAGTGTTATGGTCGTCATGGTGGGCGGGCAGTGTTGTGGTCATGGTGGGCGGGCAGTGTTGTGTCAGGTGGCGGCATGTGTGGTCGTCATGGGGCGGCAGTGTTGTGGTCATGGTGGGCGGGCAGTGTTGTGGTCGTCATGGTGGGCGGGCAGTGTTGTGGTCATGGTGGGCGGGCAGTGTTGTGGTCGTCATGGTGGGCGGGCAGTGTTGTTGTCATGGTGGACGGGCAGTGTTGTGGTCGTCATGGTGGACGGGCAGTGTTGTGGTCGTCATGGTGGACGGGCAGTGTTGTGGTCGTCATGGTGGACGGGCAGTGTTGTGGTCGTCATGGTGGACGGGCAGTGTTGTGGTCGCTCATTTGGTTTGTTCTGCTAATGGCAACCACATCACCAAAACCTGGTGTGTGTGTGTGTGTGTGTGTGTACTCACCTAATTGTCGTTGCAGGGGTCGAGACTCAGCTCCTGACCCCGCCTCTTCACCGACCGCTACTAGGTCCTCTCTCCCCCTGCTCCATGAGCTTTATCATACTTCATCTTAAAATACGTATAGTTCCTGCCTCCACTACATCGCTTGCCAGACTATTCCAATTCCTAACTACTCTATGACTGAAGAAATACTTCCTAACATCCCTTTGACTCAACTGAGTCTTCAGCTTCCAATTGTGACCCCTTGTTTGTGTGTCCCATCTCTGGAACATCCTGTCTCTGTCCACCTTGTCTATTCCACGCAGTATTTTGTATGTCATTATCATGTCTTCCTTGACCCTCCTGTCCTCCAGTGTTGTCATACTGATTTCCCTTAACCTTTCTTCATAGGACATTCCCCTTAGCTCTGGAACTAGCCTTGTTGCAAACCTTTGCACTGTCTCTAATTTCTTGACGTGTTTGACCAGGTGTGGGTTCCAAACTGGTGCTGCGTAGTCCAGTATGGGCCTGACGTACACAGTGTATAAAGTCTTTAACAATTCCTTACTGAGGTACCGAACGCTATTCTCAGGTTTGCCAAGCGCCCATATGCCGCAGCAGTTATCTGGTTAACGTGTGCTTCTGGCGATGTACTCGGTATTATACTCACTCCTAGGTCTTTCTCCTTGAGTGAGGTTTGCAGCCTTTGGCCACCTAGCCTATACTGTCTGCAGTCTGCCCTCCTCCGATCTTCATGACTTTGCATTTGGCAGGGTTAAATTCTAGGAGCCAGTTTCTGGACCACACATCCAGCCTGTCCAGGTCTTTGTAGACCTGTGTGGTCCGCGTCTGATTTAATTCTCCTCATTAACTTCACGTCATCTGCAAACAGGGACACTTCTGAGTCTATCCCTTGCATCATGTCGTTCACATATACCAAGAATAGCACTGGTCCCAGGACTGACCCCTATTGGACCCCGCTCGTCACTGGCGCCCACTGTGATATCCTCATCACAGACCATGACTCGCTGTTCCCTCCCTGTTAGGTATTCTCTGATCCATTGCAGTGCCCTTCCTGTTATACGTGCCTGTTCCTCTAGCTTCTGTACTAATCTCTTGTGAGGAACTGTGTCGAAGGCCTTCTTGCAGTCCAAGAAAATGCAATCAACCCACCCTTCCCTCTCATTTCTTACTTCAGTTACCTTGTCATAAAACTTTAGTAGGTTTGTGACACAGAATTTGCCTTCCATGAATCCTTGCTGGCTGTCGTTTATAATCTTGTTCTGCTCCAGGTGCTCCACCACTCTCCTCCTGATAATCTTTTCCAAGACTTTGCATACTATACATGTCGGTGACACTGGCCTATAATTTAGTGCTTCATTTCTGTCTCCCTTCTTAAAGATGGGGACTACATTTGCCTTCTTCCATACTTCAGGTAGTTGCCCAGTTTCAAGGAAAGTGTTGAAGATTTTGGTTAGTGGCACACGTAGTGTCCCTGCTCCCTCTCTAAGGACCCATGGAGAGATGTCCGGTCCCACCGCCTTTGAGGTATCAAGGTCACTTAGGAGCTTCTCCACCTCCTCCTCAGTTGTGTGTAATTCATCCAACACTTGTTGGTATATCCCTTGTTGCTGTACGCCACTGTTTTGTCTTCCCGTTGTCCCTTCAGCCTCCACTGTGTGTGTGTGTGTGTGTGTGTGTGTGTGTGTGTGTGTGTTGGTGTGGAGGGAGGTGAATGGATACTGTCCCTGTGTGTGTGTGTGTTGATTGATTTTGATGGAGGGAGGTGATGGATTACCTGGTCCCTGTGTGTGTGTGTGTGTTGATTGATTTTGATGGAGGGAGGTGAGTGGATTACCTGGTCCCTGTGTGTATGTGTTGATTGTGATGGAGGGAGGTGAGTGGATTACCTGGTCCTTGTGTGTATGTGTTGATTGTGATGGAGGGAGGGTGAGTGGATTACCTGGTCCCTGTGTGTTGTGTGTTGTGTGTGTGTGTGTGTGGTGGTCTGTCTGTGTGTGTTTGTTTTGATGGGGATGTGAGTGATTATGGTCCCTGTGTGTGTGTGTTTGATGTTGGAGGGAGGTAAGTGGATTACCTTGTCCCTGTGTGTGTGTGTGTTGATTGTAATGGAGGGAGGTGAGTGGATTACCTGGTCCCTGTGTGTGTGTGTGTGTGTGTGTGTGTGTGTGTGTGCGCACGCACATGTGTGTGTGTGTGTTGATTATGTTGGAGGGAAGTGAGTGGATTATCTGGTTCCTATGTGTACTCACATAATTGTGGTTGCATGGGTCGATTCATAGCTCCTGGCCCCGCCTCTTCACTGGTCGCTACTAGGTCCACTCTCTGCTCCATGAGCCTTATACTTCTTAAAGCTATGTATGGATCCTACCTTCCACTACATCACTTTCCAGATTGTTCCACTTCCTGACAACTCTGTGACTGAAGAAATACTTCCTAACATTCCTGTGACTCATCCGAGTCTTCAACTTCCAGTTGTGTCCCCTTGTTGTTGTGTCCCATCACTGAAATATTGTCCCTACCCACCCTGTCAGTTCCTATAAGTATTTTATACGTTATCATGTCCCCTCCAACCATTCCTTCCGTCCTCCAGTGTTACCAGGTTGCGTTCCCTTAACCTCTCCTTGTAGGAAGAAAACTCCTCAGCTCCAGTACTAGTCTTGTTGCAAACCTTTACACTTTCTCTAATTTCTTGACTTATTTGACCAGGCGTGGGTTTCATACTGGTGCTGCATACTCCAGTATGTGCCTGATGTACACTGTGTACAGTGTCGTGAATAACCCCTTACGTAGATGTCGAAACACTGTTCTCAGGTTTTCCAGGCGCCCATATGCTGCCGCAGTTATTTGGTTGATGTGCGCCTCAGATTCTCTGGTCCTAGTCCTCCATCCATTCCCATAACACCTTCGAAGTCCACGGTAAAATAAAGCAGGAGCGCAGATACGGAGAAGCACTAAAGCTGTGATGGCCATGGAGAACCTGAAATTGGAAGGAAAGAGGTTCGCTTCTGCATACTAAAAGAGCTGTCAGGAAGGTGGAACAATCTGGAAAGTGAAGTAGTGGCTCCAGGATTCATACATAGTTTTAAGAAGAGATACGATAAAGCTTATAGAGCAGGGAGAGAGTGGACTTAGTAATGACCAACGTAGAGGCGGAACCAGGAGCTGTGAATCGACCCCTGCAACCACAAATAGTGCCCGAGGCAATACATTGGCCCCATAGGCATCTCTAAGGCGTGTGTACATCGTTTCGCATGACACTCCGTCCTGTATCTGTTTACCTTCAGTAGAGCTTCTGGAGCTGCTGGTGAATCTGTTCGTGGTTCATGCCGACCACTGACTAAAACCTGTCCATAATCTTCTGGATCCAAGAGCGTGCATCTCCACTTCTCAGCTTGGAAATAAACACAGAAGCCAGCGTGTTGAAACTAAAAAGCTGGTGTGTGATTATCTGCTGCTCATGTTGGAAAGGGCCAGAAGACTCTGCATTTCGACTCTTCCTTCAGAATCAAGAAAAATGTTGTGTATGTGAATTCAGTGAGGTAACATAATGGTCACCATGGGTAGGAGAGGTCGGTGAGGGGAGGCCTCATGGAGGAGGAGGAGGCGGAGGTTGAGGGGTAAAACTGTCTCCCCCCCTTACCCCTTCACCAAACAGGCAAGCATACACCTTGTGCTCGTGTTACAACAATGGAGTGTTTGTTCACCGTGTGTATAGTGTATATAGTGTATAGTGCGTATGTGCATGGTATGCGCATAGCATGTGTAGTGTATAGCGGTGTGTCGTTTATAGTGGGGGCTGTGCACAGAGCATAGTGGTGTATAGTAACAGGAGCACAGAGCATTGTGGTGTATAGTGACTTGTCCTGGGTGGGAGTGAGTGCCCTACTCTGCCTCATCACACATCTTCCACTCCTCCCTTTCCTCCACCGCCCACCACAAGGACGGGACACCCCTCTCCTCCCCCCACCACCACCATGAACTACATGTGGTATGTGCCATGCACCATTTTCCCTTCAGCCTGGGCTTACCACACAGTTTGAGGTATGGCAGATAATCAAATAAAATCAAGTTTATTCTCAATAAGGGTTACAATGTGGGGTTTACCTGGAGAGAGTTCCGGGGGTCAACGCCCCCGCGGCCCGGTCTGTGACCAGGCCTCCTGGTGGATCAGAGCCTGATCAACCAGGCTGTTACTGCTGGCTGCACGCAAACCAACATACGAGCCACAGCCCGGCTGGTCAGGAACCGACTTTAGGTGCTTGTCCAGTGCCAGCTTGAAGACTGCCAGGGGTCTGTTGGTAATCCCCCTTTAGTATGCTGGGAGGCAGTTGAACAGTCTCGGGCCCCTGACACTTATTGTATGGTCTCTTAACGTGCTAGTGACACTCCTGCTTTTCATTGGGGGGATGTTGCATCGTCTGCCAAGTCTATTGCTTTCGTAGTGAGTGATTTTCGTGTGCAAGTTCGGTACTAGTCCCTCTAGGATTTTCCAGGTGTATATAATCACGTATCTCTCCAGCCTGCGTTCCAGCGAATACAGGTTTAGGAACCTCAAGCGCTCCCAGTAATTGAGGTGTTTTATCTCCTTTATGCATGCTGTGAAGGTTCTCTGTACATTTTCTAGGTCAGCAATTTCACCTGCCTTGAAAGGTGCTGTTAGTGTGCAGCAATATTCCAGCCTAGATAGAACAAGTGACCTGAAGAGTGTCATCATGGGCTTGGCCTCCCTAGTTTTGAAGGTTCTCATTATCCATCCTGTCATTTTTCTAGCAGATGCGATTGATACAATGTTATGGTCCTTGAAGGTGAGATCCTCCGACATGATCACTCCCAGGTCTTTGACGTTGGTGTTTCGCTCTATTTTGTGGCCAGAATTTGTTTTGTACTCTGATGAAGATTTAATTTCCTCGTGTTTACCATATCTGAGTAATTGAAATTTCTCATCGTTGAACTTCATATTGTTTTCTGCAGCCCACTGAAAGATTTGGTTGATGTCCGCCTGGAGCCTTGCAGTGTCTGCAATGGAGGATACTGTCATGCAGATTCGGGTGTCATCTGCAAAGGAAGGCACGGTGCTGTGGCTGACATCCTTGTCTATGTCGGATATGAGGATGAGGAACAAGATGGGAGCGAGTACTGTGCCTTGTGGAACAGAGCTTTTCACCGTAGCTGCCTCGGACTTTACTCTGTTGACGACTACTCTCTGTGTTCTGTTAGTGAGGAAATTATAGATCCATCTACCGACTTTTCCTGTTATTCCTTTAGCACGCATTTTGTGCGCTATTACGCCATGGTCACACTTGTCGAAGGCTTTTGCAAAGTCTGTATATATTACATCTGCATTCTTTTTGTCTTCTAGTGCATCTAGGACCTTGTCGTAGTGATTCAATAGTTGAGACAGACAGGAGCGACCTGTTCTAAACCCATGTTGCCCTGGGTTGTGTAACTGATGGGTTTCTAGATGGGTGGTGATCTTGCTTCTTAGGACCCTTTCAAAGATTTTTATGATATGGGATGTTAGTGCTATCGGTCTGTAGTTCTTTGCTGTTGCTTTACCGCCCCCTTTGTGGGGTGGGGCAATGTCTGTTGCTTTTAGTAACTGTGGGACGACCCCCGTGTCCATGCTCCCTCCAGGATTTGGATGTTGTGTGGTTTACATGTTATAAAATACTAATTACAGAGGGGGCCACTAGGGCACCTAGCATGGCTAGGAATTTCGGGCATAATGAATGAAACCAGCCAGCCACAAAGCCAGGGAAACAGTAAACCCAACAATGAAAGAAGAGGCACATGTCAGGTGTGTGGAGAGTTTCGAGCACGCAACAGGGATGGCTGCATTCATGCACACAATGGGTGTGCGGGATCACATATGCCCCAGCAGAGAGCAGCCCACAGCCTCCACAGGCAGATGACAATTCCAGCGGCAACCTCCTCACTTGCAATAACCTTCTGTTGGCATTCAGATCCACTGCTAGCAGTACCCTATCCCACATCCCTAAAGCAGCTCGCCCATATGCAGCAGGGAAATTCACAGACCTTCTTAAGCAGGTGAATGGAGGTTCCACCAACTTAAAAGCCCGAGGCACCATCCAAGCATGGCGCAACCTACTCCTGTTCGGCAATGTCTGTTTTGCAGTTCCTGAGAGACGAGGCAAACTGCTAACCATGTCAGTTATCAAGGCAGTGCACAACTACCCAAGAACGGATAATTGTGTCACTCTGTCCCATCATTGCAGGAATCACAGAGGTAGACCCAAGAAAAGTCCCACTGAAAACAAAAAAAATTGTGCACAGGTTAGCAAAAAAATCGAAGGTAACACAGTGGGAGCAATCCGAATAATTACAAGTGACGACACTGTAGCCCCCAAAGATAAGACCACGGCCCAAGCACTAAGAGACAAGCATCCACCCAGGGACATCATAGCCATCAACAACCCTGAGGAAGACCCCATCACTGAACAATTAATTTTGCCAGTCTATATGGCGATTGTGTCATTTCCAGCAGGATCTGCAGGTTACACTGGAATTCGATCTCAGCACCTCAGAGATAGTAAATCCAGTAATCGGTGCATCTGCATCAGTTCTTCTCACCAAGTTGACAACTTTCGTCAGCAACTGCCTGGCTGGGTGAATCCGAGAAGAAATTAAACCTTTCTTTTTTGGAGCCTCACTATGTGCTTTGAAGAAGAAGGATAGGGGAATCAGACCCATTGCGGTTGGAAACACACTTTGCCGTCTCCTTGCCAAAGCAGCAGTAAGAAACATTCGCCTAGAAGCTGCCAGTTTACTCCAGCCACACCAACTGGGCTTTGGGGTCTCTCAAGGCAGTGAAGCCGCAGCTCATGTGGCAAGGGCCTACATCAGGGACCTACCAGAAGACAAGGCCATAGTCAAACTTGATTTTAGAAATGCCTTTAATATGGTGAAGAGAGATGCTGTCTTGCTAGCTGTTTGGGATCGGTTCCCCAGTCTTTTTCCCTTCATTTCAGCTGGCTACAGCAAACCCTCAATTCTTTTATTTGGAGAACATGAAATTCTCTCATCAGAGGGTGCTCAGCAATGTGACCCACTAGCTCCACTTCTCTTCTGCTTGGCAATAAGAGAACTAACTTCCAGCCTATGCAGCAAGCTGAACATCTGGTACCAGGATGATGGCACTCTGGCAGGTACTGAAGAGTCCCTGGTAGGGGACCTACAACTGGTGAAAACACAGGGAGAAGACTTAGGACTCATCCTCAATCCCTCCAAGTGTGAAATCATCACAGTGAACCAGGAAATAATCAATGCTGTGCGAAGAATCCTCCCAGAAGTCTCTATTACCACTCCGTCCAACAGTACCCTCTTGGGAGCACCACTGGGTCACCAGGCCATCGACACAGTCCTCAAGGGCAAATTGAATGACCTGATGAGAATGGAGGAGAGAATAAGCGATCTTGATGCCCATGATGCTCTTTATCTCCTCACAAGGTGCCTTACTATTCCAAGACTCGCTTCCTGAGGTGTGCACCCTCATTTGACAACCCAACACTCGACGAATATGACGCACACCTGAGGTCAACCTTTAAGAAGGCACCGAACCTGTCACTAGAGGATCAGCAATGGGATCAGGCAACTCTCCCAGTGTGACTGGGAGGTATAGGGGTGTGCAAAGCAACACATGTTACTTTACATGCTTTTCTGTCTTCGTGTTTGGCTTCCAGTGCATTAGTCAAGAAGATTGTTCCCGAACGCTTTAGAGACATGATAGGAGCTCAAAACCCCAGGTTTACTGAAGCAGCGATTCGGTGGGATACCCTTACAGATTCCTGCAGTAGACCAGTTCCACCCAAAGAACACAAACAGTCCCACTGGGACAAATCGATCATGAAAAAAATCGCCAACACAATGCTCTCCAACGCCTCAGGAAAGGACAAAGCTCGTCTCCTGGCAGTGAAGTCACCACACTCAGGAGATTTCCTGTTAGCTGTTCCCAATTCCTCCTTGGGCACTCGACTAGACCCACAGGCCATTCGGATTGGTGTTGCTCTTCACCTAGCCGCCCCCATGCTCACCGAACATAGGTGTATTTGTGGCAGGGTAGCAGCTGATCAATTCGGACTTCATGGTCACGTGTCACACAGCAGAAGGGAAGTATGCCAGACATGAGGAGGTCAGTGACATAAAGAGAAGCCTCGCCACAGCCCATTGCCCAGCTCAATGGGAACCCCAAGTGCAGAGGTCTGACGGAAGTCAAAAGCGTCCTGATGGAGCCACTATGCTACCTTGGAAGGATGGAAAGCAGATTGCCTGGGACTACACCTGTGCCGCCACATTGGCAGACACCTACCTGCCATACTCTGTAATGGAAGGGGGTGGAGCTGCCAGCCACAGGGAGACCCAGAAGATCCGCAGATATGAAGACCTTCCCCCTTGCTATAACTTCATCCCAATAGGGTCAGAGACCCTTGGAGCATGGGGCAAGTGTGATCTAAAGTTCCTCAAAGAGCTGGGTGAAAAGCTCATCATAGAAACCAAGGACCACAGGGCGACCAGCTTCCTCTTTCAGAGACTGTGTTGCAATCCAGAGAGGAAATGCATGCAGCATTCTGGGCACGTGGCCCACCGCTGGGGAGCTGGACGAAGTATTCGAGATGTAGCTCTGAGTTACCTATGTTGTTTTACTTTCTATTGTATCTTTGTGAATGTTTTGTCAATGTATTTTGTCTTATATATATATATATATATATATATATATATATATATATATATATATATATATAATATATTATATATATATTGAGAGCTTATTATACTGTCTATGTTAGGGATTATAGCATGTATTTCTACACAATATATATATATATATATATATATATATATATATATATATATATATATATATATATATATATATATATATATATTCAAACAATCGCAGACGGGCGATCTTAACTATGCAGGACAAGCCACGGGGGAGGGGGTGGAAATCTATAGCTCACGTACCTTCACACTTCTCAGTGCGTCATCAGGAGCTGTGCAATGTTGCAAGGGAGCAACCAAAGCAGGGAGAGAGGTCTCAGAGTAGCGTAGGTGTCACTGGCCACGGTTACCCTTAGACTGGGTTAGTGGTCGGTGCCAATCCCATCCTACCATCATCCACCTACAACCCATATGGGGTAGGAGGGTTTCTGAGGTGTCAAGCTTTTTCTAATCGTTTATAACAGGTCATGTGGTTTGAGAAAATAAGTTTCTCTTTAGATGCTGTAGACATGGATAGCTGCTATTCTGCGTGACCTTTTCAAATAATGAAAGAAAGGAATACAATGTGCTCTTTGTCCGTTTGAATGTCCTGCTCTGAGGTGCTCGAATGTTCTACCCATGTACTCAGAAGTATCTCTTCCTACATATTGTCTATTTTCTCAGTAGCTGTTAATATGCTGTACATGGGGACTTCTATGCTATCCATGTCTACGGTATCTAAAGAGAAACTTATTTTCTCAAACCACATGACCTGTTATGAACGATTAGAAAAAGCTTAGGGCTGGCTTTTTATCTTACAATTTTCTACTAGACACCTCAGAAACCCTCCTACCCCATATGGGTAGTAGGGGGATGATGGTAGGGTGGGGTTGGCACCGACCACTAACCCAGTCTAAGGGTAACCGTAGCCGGTGACACCTACGTTACTCCCTCTCTCCCTGCTCTGATTGCTTCCTTGCAACATTGCACAGCTCCTGATGATGTACTGAGAAGTGTGAAAGTACTTATATATATATATATATATATATATATATATATATAATGTATATATATATAATATATATATATATATATATATATATATATATATATATATATATATAAATATAGGGAGCGTAACGCTTCCCCAGCAAATGGCTTCTTGAGTCCAGTACAGTGAAAGGTAAAAGATGAGGAGGAGTTTGTGGTAATCAGTCCCTCAGCAGCCGGGAGTGTAGTAACGTTGAAGAGTCAGTTGAGAAACTTTAAAGTTAGCTTTTTTTGATAGACTGGTGACAAGTTGGATGAATATATAGCTGTGATGAGGCTAGGTTTGGGAAGGATATGGTCAGTATGGGCCAGTAGGCCTGCTGTAGTGTTCCTCCATACTATGACCCATTGTTATGTACGATCACCATGATGTTTCCTAGTCTAGTTAAAATTGTCCAGTGATTGGTAGTTACCCAGTACTCATGAGTAGAAACCACCCAACACCCATTCTGTGTGTGTGTATGTACTCGCCTAATTGTGGTTGCAGGGGTCGATTCATAGCTCCTGGCTCCGCCTCTTCACTGATCGCCACTAGGTCCTCTCTCTCCCTGCTCCATGAGCTTTATCATACCTCTTTTTAAAGCTGTGTATGGTACTTTCCTCCACTACCTCACTTTCCAGGCCATTCCACTTGCTGATAATTCTGTGGCTGAAGAAATACTTCCTAACATCCCTGTGATTCATCCGAGTCTTCAACTTCCAATTGTGACCTCTTGTTGCTGTGTCCCATCTCTAAAACTTCCTGTATTCCACTTGCTGATAATTCTGTGGCTGAAGAAATACTTCCTAACATCCCTGTGATTCATCCGAGTCTTCAACTTCCAATTGTGACCTCTTGTTGCTGTGTCCCATCTCTAAAACTTCCTGTCTCTGTCCACCTTGTCGATTCCTTTCAGTATTTTATATGTCGTTATCAGGTCCCTCATATCCTCCATTATCGTTAGGTCAAGTTCTCTGAACCTCTTCTCGTAGGACATGCCCCTTAACTCCAGGACTATCTCGTTGCAAACCTTTGCACTTTCTCTAATTTCTTGACGTGCTTGGCCAGGTGAATGTTCCAAACTGGAGCTGCATGTGGGCCTGACGTACACAGTGTACATGGTCGGAACGACTCCTTACTGTGTGTGTGTGTGTGTGTGTGTGTGTGTGTGTGTGTGTGTGTGTGTACTCGCCTATTTGTGGTTGCAGGGGTCGATTCATAGCTCCTGACCCCGCCTCTTCACTGATTGCTACTGGGTCCTCTCTCTCCCTGCTCCCTGAGCTTTATCAAACCTCGTCTTAAAACTATGTATGGTTCTCGCCTCCACTACGTCACTTTCTAGGCTATTCCACTACGTGCTTCCTAACATCCCTTTGACTCGTCTGAGTCTTCAACTTCCAATTGTGACCCCTTGTTTCTATCTCTCATCTCTGGAACATCCTGTCTTTGTCTACTTTGTCTATTCTGCACAGTATATTATATGTCTCTATCATGTCTCCCCTGATCCTCCTGTCCTCCAGTGTCGTCAGGCCAATTTCCCTTAACCTTTCTTCGTACGACAGTCCCCGTAGCTCTGGGACTAGTCTTGTTGCAAACCTTTGCACTTTCTCTAATTTCTTGACATGCTTGACTAGGTGTGGGTTCCAAACAGGTGCTGCATACTACAGTATGGGCCTGACGTAAATAGTGTAGAGAGTCTTGAACGATTCCTTACTGAGGTATCGGAACGCTATCCTTAGGTTTGCCAAACGCCCGCACGCTGCAGCAGTTATCTGATTGATATGCACCTCAGGAGATGTGCTCTGTATTATACTCACCCCAAGATCTTTTTCCTTGAGTGAGGTTTGCAGTCTTTGGCCACCTAGACTATACTGTGTCTGCAGTCTTCTTTGCCCTTCCCCGATCTTCATGACTTTGCATTTGGCAGGGTTAAATTCAAGGAGCCAGTTGCTGACCAGGCTTGTAGCCTGTCCAGGTCTCTTTGTATTCCTGCCTGATCCTCGACTGATTTGATTCTCCTCATTAACTTCACATCATCTGCAAACAAGAACACTTATGAGTCTATCCCTTCCGTTATGTCATTCACATATACCAAAAACAGCACAGGTCCTAGGACTGACCCCTGTGGAACCCCGCTTGTCACAGGTGCCCACTCTGACACCTCGTCACGTACCACGACTCGTTGTTGCCTCCCTGTCAGGTATTCTCTGATCCATTGCAGTGCCTTTCCTGTTACGTGTGCCTGATCCTCTAGTTTTTACAGTAACCTCTTGTGAGGAACTGTGTCGAAGGCCTTCTTGCAATCCAAGAAAATGCAGTCTATCCGCCCCTCTCTCTCTTGTCTTCTGTCACCTCTTCATAAAACTCCAGTAGGTTTGTGACACAGGATTTTCCTTCCCTGAAACTGTGCTGGTTGTGGATTATACACTTGTTTCTTTCCAGGTGCTCCACCACTCTCCTCCTGATGATGATCTCCATGACTTTGCATACTATGCACGTTAGTGACACAGATCTGTAGTTTAATGCCTCGTGTCTGTCTCCTTTTTTAAAATTGAGATTACATTTGCCATCTTCCAGACCTCAGGGAGTTGCCCAGTTTCAATGGATGTGTTGAAGATCTTTGTTAGTGGCACACACAGCATCTCTGCTCCCTCTCTAGGGACCCACGGAGAGATGTCTGGTCCCACCGCCTTTGAGGTATCAAGTTCACATAGCTTCTTCACCTCCTCCTCGGTTATGTGTACCTCATCCAGCACTTGTTGGTGTACCTCCCTGTTCTGATTTTCTGGAGGCCTACCTGTTTCCACTGTAAATACTTCTTTAAATCTCGTGTTGAGCTCCTCGCATACCTTTTGGTCGTTTCTTGTGAACTCCCCATCATCCTTCCTCAGTCTGATTACCTGGTCCTTGACTGTTGTTTTCCTCCTGATGGGACTGGACAACAGCTTCGGGTCAGACTTGACTTTCGATGCTATGTCATTTTCGGATTGTCGCTGAACCTCCCTTCTTATTTGTGCATATTCGTTTTTGGCTCTTCGGCTGATCTCTTTATTTTCCTGGGTACTTTGTCTTCTCTACCTTCATTCTCTAGTATACCTAGTTTTTGCCTCCCTACACCTTTGTGTGTGTGTGTGTGTGTGTGTGTGTCTCTCTCTCTCTCTCTCTCTCTCTCTCTCTCTCTCTCTCTCTCTCTCTCTCTCTCTCTCTCTCTCTCTCTCTCACACACACACACACACACACACACAAAAACACTCACCCACACACAAAGGTAAAGAATGATCACAGAGGCACATTAATGTGCCTAAGGCCAAGGCTTAAAATGTGTTTACAAAGGCAGTCACAAGAGCGCAGTGGCCTGACGTGCTTGTGCAAGGTAAACTGCCTTTACTCTCTCATTGTGTGCGCGTTCTGAACACAGTTGTGATGTTTGTGGCTGTTTATTATCCATTCTCTGAAGTCTTCGTGTTTTTTCAACGAGCCTCTTTCTTTGCCTGCTGCTACTCTACCTGTTCAATATTACAGCCAGGCAAGCTACATGCATGTACACGATCGACTTCCCTTGCTTCCAAATTGTTATGTATATTTTTTAGCTGTAGTGTAGGCGTGCCACTGGCAAGACAGTGATGGAGTGAATGATGGCGGAAGCGTTTCTTCTTTTTCGGGTCACCCTGCCTTGGTGAGAAACGGCCGATGCGTCAGTAGAAAAAAACACGTGTGCAACACTTGGGTATTTTTGTTGTGGAAACGTCTCGCCACACAGTGGCTTCATCAGGCTAATACAAAAGAAATGGTGAAGACCAGGAGTTTGAGGTAATTAGTCCCTCAGCCTGAAGTCGATGTGATGATTACAGCAATCTTAATCTCGATGGGCTGAACACATCGATTCCAGGCTGAGGGACTGATTACCTCAAACTGCTTTTCATCTTCCACCTTTCTCAGCATTGGACTGAAGAGGCCACTGGCTGGCGAAACGTTTCCAGAATAAAGATACCCAGATGTTGCATAAATGTCTCATTTATCAACTTGTCGGTTTCCTAAACAGTTTATTCACACATCCTCACCCATCCTTCAGAGTACAGGTACTGTACTTCCCACCTCCAGGACTGTAACATCCTCACCCATCCTTCAGAGTGCAGGCACTGTACTTCCCACCTCCAGGACTGTAACATCCTCACCCATCCTTCAGAGTGCAGGCACTGTACTTCCCACCTCCAGGACTGTAACATCCTCACCCATCCTTCAGAGTGCAGGCACTGTACTTCCCACCTCCAGGACTGTAACATCCTCACCCATCCTTCAGAGTGCAGGTACTGTACTTCCCACCTCCAGGACTGTAACATCCTCACCCATCCTTCAGAGTGCAGGCACTGTACTTCCCACCTCCAGGACTGTAACATCCTCACCCCATCCTTCAGAGTGCAGGCACTGTACTTCCCACCTCCAGGACTGTAACATCCCACCCATCCTTCAGAGTGCAGGCACTGTACTTCCCACCTCCAGGACTGTAACATCCTCACCCATCCTTCAGAGTGCAGGCACTGTACTTCCCACCTCCAGGACTGTAACATCCTCACCCATCCCTCAGAGTGCAGGCACTGTACTTCCCACCTCCAGGACTGTAACATCCTCACCCATCCTTCAGAGTGCAGGCACTGTACTTCCCACCTCCAGGACTGTAACATCCTCACCCATCCCTCAGAGTGCAGGCACTGTACTTCCCACCCCTAGGACTGTAACATCCTCACCCATCCCTCAGAGTGCAGGCACTGTACTTCCCACCCCTAGGACTGTAACATCCTCACCCATCCCTCAGAGTGCAGGTACTGTACTTCCCACCTCCAGGACTGTAATATCCTCACCCATCCTTCAGAGTGCAGGCACTGTACTTCCCACCTCCAGGACTGTAACATCCTCACCCATCCCTCAGAGTGCAGGCACTGTACTTCCCACCCCTAGGACTGTAACATCCTCACCCATCCCTCAGAGTGCAGGCACTGTACTTCCCACCCCTAGGACTGTAACATCCTCACCCATCCCTCAGAGTGCAGGCACTGTACTTCCCACCCCTAGGACTGTAACATCCTCACCCATCCTTCAGAGTACAGGTACTGTACTTCCCACCTCCAGGACTGTAATATCCTCACCCATCCTTCAGAGTGCAGGCACTGTACTTCTCACCTCCAGGACTGTAACATCCTCACCCATCCTTCAGACTGCAGGATTATACTTCCCACTTCGATAGTTATGTTAGTTTTAATGGGAAAATACTAACATTGTAGAGGGTCGTAACAGCATATGGGGAATCGAATGTAATGAGGTTTTATCTGGAGTAATGGAGTCTCTGTCTAATTCCACGAAAGACGAGCCCTTCAGCAGCAAGAAAGTACTACTGGTGAGGTGGTATGATGCCACAAACATGTGTGTGTGTGTGTGTGTGTGTGTGTGTGTGTGTGTGTGTGTGTGTGTGTGTGTGTGTGTGCGCGCGCATGTGTGTACTCACCTATCTGTACTCGCCTATCTGTGGTTGCAGGGGCCGAGTCACAGCTCCTGGCCCCGCCTCTTCGCTGATTGCTACTAGGTCCTCTCTCTCCCTGCCCCATGAGCTCTATCATACCTCGCCTTAAAACTATGTATGGTTCCTGCCTCCACCACATCACTTTCTAGGCTATATATATGTATATATATATATATGTATATATATATATATATGTATATATATATATATATGTATATATATATATATTATTATATATATATATTATATATATATATATATATATATATATATATATATATATATATATATATATATATATATATATATATATATATATATAATATGCAATAAGATCACAGTAAACAGGTGATTTCAGAATATGCAAAACAACCACTCTGAAAGAATAGAGAAATTCCAAGCGCTTTCGTGACTACTCACATTATCAAGGAACTTGATAATGTGAGTAGTCACGAAAGCGCTTGGAATTTCTCTATTCTTTCAGAGTGGTTGTTTTGCATATATATATATATATATATATATATATATATATATATACATTATATATATATATATGTCGTGCCGAATAGGCAGAACTTGCGATCTTGGCTTAAATAGCAACGCTCATCTTGCCATATAGGACAAGTGAAAATTTGTGTATGCAGTAATTTCGCCAAAACCATTCTGAACCTAACGAAAAAAATATATTTCACTGTGTTTGTTTAGTTTTAAATTACTGTAAATAAATCTAAAATATATTTAGTTGGGTTAGGCTTAAATAAATTGCACTTGTTGTAATAAGGTTAGGTAAGTTTTCTAAGATTCTTTTGGTGCAAAATTAAAAGTTTTTACATCAGCATTAATGAAAAAAATATATCTTTAAACGTATAAGAGGAATTTTCAGAAAGGACTTAATTTTAAATGAGTTCTTGCTAATTGACCAGTTTTACTTATTCGGCACGACATATATGTATATATGTATATATGTATATATATATATATATATATATATATATATATATATATATATATATATATATATATATATATATATATATATATAACATACATACACACACAGGGCCAGAAGCTGTGAATCGACCCCTGCAACCACAAATTATCAGAAACACTACTGGAACAAGTGTAGATATTTTCAAGGAGAAACCGGACACAATAAGAGAACATTGTATCAGCATTCGTAGTCCCAGATTATTCATCATCTTACCAGAAGATATTAGAAACACTGCTGGAACAAGTGTAAAAGTCTTCAAGAGGAAACTGGACAAGTATCTCACCGGTGCCAGATCAACCAGGCTGTGATGGGCATGTGGGCCACCAGCAGCAACAGCCTGGTTGACCAGGGCCGATCTGCAAAGTTAGGAAACGACACTCGAAACCGGCTTCAGGAATGTCGAACCTGCTTGTGTACATGCCTGGTGTACAGGTATGGTGTACACACCTGTTGTACAGGCATGGTGTACACACCTGGCATACAGGCATGGTGTACACACCTGGTGTACAGGCCTGGTGTACAGGCATGGTGTACACACCTGGTGTACAGGCATGGTGTACACACCTTGCATACAGGCATGGTGTACACACCTGGTGGTGTACCCAGTAGAGTCGTCGTACACAGTGATTTCCATTACGTGTCAGGGTGGTTGCTGGAGCGTACAATTCTGAACTTCAACGCATCCTTGTTGACGCCTCACCTGACCTCCTAATTAACGTCCATCATCAAGCTTCTACACCACAACACTGCTGCCCCCCCCCCTCCATACGCAGGGTCCATAGCAAGACGTCGGCACACGACAAGAGGAAAGATGAGCGACCCCCCCCCCCCCCACCCGGAGGATGGCAAAGCCGAGTCATTATGTGGAAAAGACCCAGGCCGGGAGAAGACTAGCGAACCTTCTTCACCACAACACAGCTGCTCTTCATCGTCAGTCTCAGTGCCGTGTCTGAAGAAAACGCTGTAATGGTAGAGTTACCAGGAGGCCTGATGGACCCATTCGTGGGGGCCTTGACCCCAGAAACACCCTTCAAGTATACTCCAGGTTTAAAGGTGGAACAGAGGCAGATTTGTGGAAAGAGACACTTATGTACAGTTCAGGACATTTATTGAAGGAAACGTTTCGTCACGAGTGCCTTCTTAAGTCTTAATACAGAGAAAACTAAAACGCATCATGTGGGTAGAGGTGGTAGTCGTAGTAGTAGTGGAACAAAGGTGAGACGGATGGTTACAGAGGGACCTGTTGACATCGTGTAACGAGGGGCCTGCGGACATGACTAATGAACAGAGAAAATATTAGTGCCAGGAATGTCTGTCTTGTTTATTCTGGACCCTATTTGGAAATTGGCATCTTCTGAAATTTGTGTGAAATTGGCAAAATTGCCAATTTCTGACCACCTTATATGATAGTTGAAATCGGTAAATGGGTGGCTTCTTGTACTCATTCGATAGAAAAAATGGAGTTCTAGCAGTTTCCAGAATGGGTAATATCCTGTTGATTAGCAATTTTGAGATACTGTAACTACTGGACTTTTGCTTTATAGTGTTACAGCAATTAGGGCAGCTTCTATGCATTTTCTCCGTCTTAAGTCGTTTTCATTAATCACTAATTTAGCCTCACTGAATTTCATGAGGTGTCCAACATTGTCCCTGTGTTGAACACACGTTTTTGTGGTCATCATTTCTGCAAGCATTTTTGTGTTCGGTGATCCTAATGTCCAGAGATCTGGCTGTTTTCCCCTACATACACCCCCCACATGGTATAGTGTAAATTCCTGCACTTGTGCCAGAATCATGCTTGGGTTTTTGTGTCAGGTTCCTAATAGTAGTTGAAGAGCTGGTAGATGTTTTAGCCAGTTTTCTGTCAAACATTTTTGAAACGTTAGTGGCAACATTGCTGACCAGTAAAACTTGGAGGCTTTTCTTCAACTTGATTGGTGTTGGTCTTGTTGAGGATACGTGTCGCATGTTTCCTGCAGTCACGTATGAAATGTAGGGGAAAGTGTAGTGAACTAAAAGAATTGGTGATGTATGTGCATTCTTCGAGGAACTGATGACTGGAAATTCTGTAGGCTCTCAAAAAGAAGCCAATAACTACCCCTCTTTTAGTTCTGGTGTCATGGTGAGAGAAGAAATGTAGAAGATCATTCTTGTAGGTAGGTTTCTGGTAGACTTCAAAAGAAAGTCTGTTTTCACCAGTGCGTAGGAGAACGTTGAGAAGAGTTAATTGGTTGTCCTTCTCTTCCTCTTGTGTAAATTTGATAGTAGGTTCCAGAGTGTTGATGGTGATGATGCCATGTACGTCTAGATTTTTGGGTACAATGACCAAAATATCATCAACGTACCGCATCCATGTAACTGAACAAGGGATGTTACTGAGGATCCATCTGGATTCTGGGTCCTCCATATATAAATTGGCAAGTACTGCACTAACGGGGGTCCCATGACTAGCCCGAAGAGTTGTTTGTACTTCTTGTCTTCAAACCTAAAGCAGTTATAATGAACACAAAGTTCGACAAGGCTCACAAAATCTTGGCGGTGTACAGGTAACTCTGTATCATCGTTAATCACCCTGCGAAGATCAATGGCTTGATCAACTGGGACATGCGCTTGCATATTTCAAATCTTACCTTACTAATAGGTATCAGTATGTCACCATTAAAGACACAGCATCAACAACACGGTCACTTGATACTGGAGTTCCACAGGGAAGTGTCCTTGGTCCCCTGCTCTTCCTCATATACATCAATGATCTTCCAAACGTATCTCAACACCTGAACCCCATTCTCTTTGCTGACGACACGACTTATGTCATCTCTCACCCTAATCTTGCCACCCTCAACACCATTGTTAATGAGGAGCTGATCAAAATATCGACTTGGATAACAGCCAATAAACTTACGCTTAACACTGACAAAACCTACTACATTATGTTTGGTAGCAGAGCAGGAGATGCGCAAATTAACATTAAGATCGACAACACACTAATTGCCGGACATAATGAGGGCAAATTCCTAGGCCTATACCTCGACAACAACCTGAATTTCAGCACCCATATCCAACACATAACCAAAAAGGTATCCAAAACGGTTGGGATCCTCTCCAAGACACGATACTACGTGCCACAAACTGCCCTTCTCACACTATACCATTCACTTATATATCCATACCTCACCTATGCTATCTGTGCTTGGGGTTCAACTGCAGCAACACACCTAAAGCCAATAATAACCCAACAAAAAGCCGCAGTAAGAATAATCACTAAATCCCATCCCTGGCAACACACCCCCCCACTCTTCATAGATCTAAACTTACTCCCTGTTCAGTACATCCACACTTACTACTGTGCAATCTACATCTACAGGACCTTAAATTCCAATATTAACCTTGACCTAAAATGCTTTCTTGATAGTTGTGGGCAGAACCCACAGGCATAACACCAGACACAAACATCTCTATGACATTCCCTGTGTCCGACTAAACCTTTACAATAATTCAATGTATGTCAAAGGCCCTAAAATCTGGAACACCCTACCTGAAAACTCTAGAACTGCAGACACATTCATCACCTTCAAAACTACCATCAGAAAATATCTTATCTCCCTGATACACCCTGTCAACTAATTACACGAATACCACCTGGTGGTTCACACTTACACTCACTCACCCATTTGACCATAAACAGAAATATCAATCTCAATCTCAAAATAATGAATCTTAACTAGTCATAAGTTGGCCTGTGATACTCCAATACTGAAACTATGTACTGTGCCAAAACAAAAGCATTCACATTGCTAAACTCACAAACTAGTATTTAGCCATAATACCAACTTTCCTCATAATTTTGTAATATTTTAAACTTAAGATTTAATCTAAGTCTGCCCGAAATGCCTAGCCATGCTAGGTGTTCTAGTGGTACACTCTGTAATTATTATTCTACTACATGTAAACCACACAATAACCAAATTCTGTAAACTCAGCATTGTAATCCTTATAGAGAATAAACTTTGAATTGAATTTGAATTGAATTAATTGAATTGGTGAATAAGGCAGTCACATCAGAACTTGCAAGCTTCTTATCATTCATGTCTAGATCCCTGATACGGTTAAGGAGGTCACCTGAATGCTTCAGGTGAGCCTGACTAATTGTACCCAGGAGCTTAGATAAATGTTTCACCAGTCCAAAGGCAGCAAGGCTTTATGGTTTACCGAAAACCCACAAACCAAATGTGCCCGCGAGACCTATTACATCTGGAATCGGCAGCGCCCCACACAGCCTGGCAAGAGTTTTGGCAGGAGTATTTCCATGAACATATTAAAGAAATTCATGTTTTAATTGTCGAGTCCTTCACCTAGGAGGAATAAATCTGCCTTTGTTTCACCTGTGACCGATTTTGAGGCCTCTACTACCCTCTTCCCCGCTCCCTGAACCTGGCCTGGGACCAGGCTTCCTGGGTGATCGCCTGGCCTCTGCTACCCTCTCCCCCGCTCCCTGAACCTGGCCTGGGACCAGTCTTCCTGGGTGACCGCCTACCCTCTCCCCCGCTCCCTGAACCTGGCCTGGGACCAGTCTTCCTGGGTGACCGCCTGGTTAACTCTATCCTTTGTGGTAGCTGTCTGCAGGTCCACACAGCCCTCACAGCCTGGTTGATCCAGCACACGTTTAGCAGGGAGCTGCCTTGCTGCTGCTGCTGCTGCTGCTGCTGCTGCTGCTGCTACTACTACTACTACTACTACTACTACTACTACTACTACTACTACTGTTACTGCTGCTGCTATTACTACCACTGTTACTGCTGCTGTTACTGTTACTGCTGCTGCTATTACTACCACTGTTACTGCTGCTGCTGTTACTGCTGCTGCTACTGTTACTGTTACTGCTGCTTCTGTTGCTACTACTACTGTTACTGCTGCTGCTACTGTTACTGCTGCAGCTACTACTACTGTTACTGCTGCTGCTACTACTGTTAGTGCTGCTGCCACTGCTGCTACTGTTACTGCTACTGCTGCTACCACTGCTGCTATTACTACTACTGTTACTACTGCTGCTGCTGCTGCTACTACTACTACTACTACTACTACTACTACTGTTACTGTTACTGCTGCTGCTGCTACTACTGTTACTTCTGCTGCTGCCACTACTGTTGCTGCTGCTGCTACTACTACTACTACTACTACTACTACTACTACTGTTACTGCTGCTGCTGCTGCTGCTACTACTACTACTGTTACTACTGCTGCTGCTGCTACTACTACTACTACTACTACTACTACTACTACTACTACTGTTACTGCTGCTGCTGCTGCTGCTGCTACTACTACTACTGTTACTGCTGCTGCTGCTGCTAATACTACTACTGTTAATGCTACTGCTACTGTTACTGCTGCTGCAGTATTGCGACCCCTGAATGGGTCACAATGTATATAATGTATATTACCTGTTCATATAATTTTATATTGCTTATATTTGCGATAATAGCTAAATCGTAAATATATTGCTTTATATTATTATTTGACTTAGTTATATTATTAGGTAGGATGTAACATTTATATATTATTATTTGACTTAGTTATATTATTAGGTAGGATGTAACATTTATATATTATTCAGTGCTCATAGTTCAAGTGTTAAGTAGCTGACAGCATTGTCTATCATTGTGCTCATTACGCTACCAGCTTCTCTGTGTTGCTGGGCAGCAGCAGCATAGTCACGTGATCAGGGGGGTGATCACACCTCACCTGGAGTAGTCTGTCTGGCCTGCTCAGCTTATTGTCGTTTTGACGTTCTCCTAACAAGTCGTGCCTCTAGCTCTCCCTTGCTGACCCTTGTTGGAAGATCGTCTCTGTCGCTCTCTTGATGTTGGTTCTGTGTAACTGTTCACAGAATATAGTCTAGACTTAGTGATTTTCGACATTGTACTGAGATTGTGTGTCGTATATACACTCTGAGAAACTCAGGTCCTGAGCTGTAGCTTCTGACCTAACTTGTACTGGTATCTGTGTACTGTCACAGTCGGGGATTTTCTTATGGTGAACTTAGATTCAGTAGTATGGGAGTTTTGTGACTTTTGTGGAGGATCTGCTGATGGTCCCTACTTAGTGTCGTTATATTATCTCCTTGTTCCTGATTCTGTGTCACAGTTGCTTGTTACATTGTTGTTCGGCTTATCAATCGTTTTATTGTTCAAGCAAGCTGTTCTGATTGCCAGGTTGGTCAAGAAGTTAGTTTATGTGAGGACTTTTAGTCAGTCACTGGTTAAGTCTAGTCGAGTCTTGAGATATTGCGAGCTACTTAGAGCACTTACATACACACAAACTTTCTTGTATATTTTTGTATTATGTTATTAAATGCTAACAATGTACCAAACGGTACTTAAAAGCCATTAAGATGTGATATGTGCCTTCAGCACAATACTACTGTACACGAGAGAAGTGATTGATTATTTTGATTATATTGATTATTATAATTTACTTTGATAATATATGCTTAGACAAGTTAATTGTTATTAATAAACTTATTAAATTTTAATTTATTTAGTAGCCTACCAGTTGTAATCTTGAAGCACTATTGAATCTTACTAAATTCTGATGGATAATTGGACCAGGATACTGACTACTTGTTACAAAACCCAGTAACAGGTTGGGTGCTAGAAGGGCAGACCTTTCTAGTATTCACTGGAGATCTCTATGCTTATTAGAAATCGCGTTTTTTGTAACATGCTGCTGCTGCTGCCGCCGCCGCCGCCGCCGCCGCCGCCTCTACTACTGTTACTACTGCTACTGTTACTGCTGCTGCTACTACTACTACTGTTACTGCTGCTGCTACTACTACTACTGTTACTGCTGCTGCTACTACTACTGTTACTGCTGCTACTACTACTGTTACTGCTGCTGCTACTACTACTGTTACTGCTGCTGCTACTACTACTACTGCTGTTGCTGCTGCATGAATACTTCATTCCAACAGTATTTCTGATACCTGCTGGTTGTAGGTTGAAGTCTTGGGATACGTATATTAACACGGTTTTCTCACATTACAACTGGGCCTCCTTCCGTAAACGAGGACTGAGATGAAAGGGGGGCTAGAAAGTAACTGGTAGAATGTCTGGACAGTACCTGGGGTGGTAGCACTGGCAACTGCAGTGGAGGGAGCTGTTAGGACTTTAAACTAGGAATAGTTAGTGGTATGGGTTTTGGCAGGAAAACAGTGAAGTCCCAGTGTAGTAATATTACGAGTTCTAGGGGAACTAGTAATAAGCAGAACGAGGTAGATATTGAAAAGCCAGGGACTTTGGGTGATAAGGACAGTAATAGGTTTAGTAGAAAAACAGAAATGAGCAGGAAGGGTAAAGAGAAAGGAGAGTCTTTCGATGTTTATTATGCTAATTGCCGTAGTGCTAGGAATAAGATGGACGAGTTGAGGTTAGTTGCTAGTGCAGGTAACATTGATGTATTTGCCTTAACTGAGACGTGTTTAATTCAAAAAGTCGGGACATGCCTGCGGAATGTCATATTCAGGGTTTTAAATGGTTCCAAGTAGATAGAAGTATCGGAAGGGGGGTGGGGTGGCATTGTATGTCCGAGATCGCTTGAATTGTTGCATAAAAACGGGTATTAAGTCTGAAGTAACACATACAGAGTTGTTTGGATAGAATTTTTCAGAGGGGCATGAAAAAACTGATTTTTAGGAGGGGATATACCGTCCCCCAAACTTAGATAGGGACCAAGGGAGACTACTATGGGAGGAAATTGTTAAGGCCACAAGGCACGATAATGTAGTAATTCTAGGAGACTTTAACTTTAGTCATATTGATTGGAATTTCTTGACTGGGAATTTAGAATCATACGACTTCTTGAAGTAGTTCAGGATTGTTTTTTGAAGCAGTTTGTGACAAAACCCTAAAAGGGGGAAATAACCTGCTTGACTTAGTTATGGCAAACAATGAATCCCTTGTTAATAATTTAGAAATTTCAGAGGAATTTGGGTGCTAGCGACCAACAAATCAATTATATTTAGCATTGAATGGAAGTACGATAGTAGCGATAACTCAGTAACAGTCCCAGATTTTCGCTTAGCAGATTACGATGGGTTAGAGAACACTTATCATCTGTTGACTGGGGGTAACGAAGTGAGCTATCAATTGACAGTTTTCTGAACACTATACATGCTGCTCAAAGAACGTTATCCCATATAAAGAAATTAGATCAAATAGAAATGACCCAAAATGGATGAATAATAGGCTTTAAATATCTACTAGGGCATAAGAAAGGAATTTATAGGCGTATCCAAAGAGGTGAGGGTCATCTTATGAATCAGTATATTTGACATTAAGAGGGACATTAAAAAGGGGATAAGAAAAGCTAAAAGGGACTATGAAAATTTAAAGTTGCTAGGGATTCTAAAACTAACCCAAAAAGTTTTTTCCAGGGCTATAGAACAAAAGTTAGAGATAAGAAGGTCCCTTAAAAATAAAATATGGGCATCTTACTGACAAAAAGAATGAAATGTGCTCGATTTTTAATAATTATTTTCTCTCAGTTTTTACACAGGAAGACACTAACAATATTCCAGTAATTAAATTTTTTTAGTGGGCTAGAAGATGATAAATTATGTAACATCACAGTCACTAGTGAAATGGTTGTGAAGCAGATAGACAGATTGAAGCAAAATAAGTCGCCGGGTCCTGATGAGGTTTTTTCAAGGGTTTTTAAAGGGAAATGCAAAAGGGAAAACTCTGTGAACCATTAACTAATATTTTTAATTTATCCCTTAAAAACAGGTGTAGTGTCTGATATGTGGGAAGATGGCTAATGTAATTCCTATTTTTAAAACAGGGACAAGTCGTTACCGTCAAATTACCGCCCAAAAGCCTGACCTCAATTGTGGGCAAATTATAGAGTAAAGTTATAGCTGAGATTATAAGAAGCCATCTCGATAAGCATAGCTTGATTAATGATACTCAGCAGGATTCACAAGAGGCCGGTCTTGTCTAACTAATTTATTAACTTACTTTCAGTAAAGCTTTTGAGGCTGTTGACCACGATAAAGAATTGATATTATTTACTTAGATTTTTTGTAAGGCTTTTGATTTGAGTTCCGCACCGAAGACTGTTTAAAGAAAGTGGCAGCTCATGGCATTGGGGGAAAAGTGCTCTCGTGGATCGAGTCATGGCTCACTGACAGGAAGCAGAGAGTGTCCATAAAATGGGGTTAAATCCGAGTGGGGATCTGTAACAAGTGGCGTTCCACAGGGATCAGTCTTGGCCGCGTTGTTGTTTATAATATATATCAATGATCTTGATGAAAAGGGAAATTTCTAGTGATATGAGCAATCGCGATGACACAAAGATAGGTAGGATAATTGATTCAAACGTAGATGTTATGGAACTTCAGGGAGGATTTAAACAAATCTACTCTTGGTCAGAAAAGTGGCAGATGCAGTTCAATGTAGATAAATGCAAGGTTTTGAAGCTTGGGAGTGCCCATAATCCTAGTACTTATAAGTTAAATGATGTAGAACTTAGCCATACAGATTGCGAAAAGGACTTAGGGGTTATGGGTGAGCAGAAACCCTTAAAACCAAGACAGCAATGCCTAAGCGTACGTAATAAGGCAAATAGATTACTGGGATTTTATATCAAGAGGTGTAAGCAACAAAAGTCCAGAGGTCATACTGCAGCTTTATACATTAGAAAAGGCCTCACCTAGATTATGCAGCTCAGTTTGGTCTCCATATTTCAGAATGGACATAATTCGTTAGAAAACATTCAGCGTAGGATGACAAAAATTAAATACATAGCATTAGAAATCTTCCTTATGAAGAAAGATTGAAGACTCAAGTTACATTCACTTGTTAGACGAAGAATGAGGGGAGACCTGATCGAAGTGTATAAGGGGGAAGATAGGTTTTAATAAAGGGTATTATAAGGGTCTTGAGGATGTCTCCCCAAAGAGAGAACCCGCAGTAATGGATTTAAATTAGATAAGTTTAGATTTAGAAAGGACATAGGAAAGTATTGGTTTGGAAATAGGGTAGTTGATGAGTGGAACAGTCTACCAGGTTGGGTTATTGAGGCTGGGACTTTGGGTAGTTTCAGATTTAGGTTGAATAAGTACATGAGTGGGAGGGGTTGGATTTGGGTGGGACTTTCACACTTTCACATCAGAGCTTATTTCTTGGGTGACATTGAAAATTGGGTTGGGCAAATGTTTTGTTAGTGGGATGAATTGTAAAGGACCTGCCTAGTATGGGCCAGCGGGCCTCCTGCAGTGTTCCTCCTTTCTTGTGTTCTTGTGTTTAAGAGGGGGCTGGAAAGTAGCTTTAGGAGGGGGGTGGAAAGCAGATTTAGGAGGGGGCTGGAAAGTAGCTTTAGGATGGGGCTGAAAGTAGCTGGAAGGGACGGGAAGGTAGGTGTTGGAGGGGACTGGAAGGTAGGTGATGGAGGGGACTGGAAGGTAGGTGATGGAGGGGACGGGGAAGGTAGTGATGGAGGGGACTGGAAGGTAGGTGATGGAGGGGACTGGAAGGTAGCTGATGGAGGGGACTGGAAGGTAGGTGATGGAGGGGACTGGAAGGTAGGTGATGGAGGGGACTGGAAGGTAGATGTTGGAGGGGACTGGAAGGTAGGTGATGGAGGGGATGGAAGGTAGGTGATGGAGGGGACTGGAAGGTAGGTGATGGAGGGGACTGGAAGGTAGGTGATGGAGGGGACTGGAAGGTAAGTGATGGAGGGGACTGGAAGGTAGGTGATGGAGGGGACTGGAAGGTAGCTGATAGAGGGGACTGGAAGGTAGGTGATGGAGGGGACTGGAAGGTAGGTGTTACAGGTCGAGCCACAACACGATCACTTCAGTGTTAATTGTACAAGTCAGTTCATTAAGGTGTGACAAATTGAGTGATTTGTAACCCTGAGCAGCCTGCGTATGCCTTTTGTTAATGTTGGTATCCCTGCCTGGGGTGCCTCTTGTTATTGTTGGTACCCCTGCCTGGGGTGCCTCTTGTTATTGTTGGTTCCCCTGCCTGGGGTGCCTCTTGTTATTGTTGGTACCCCTGCCTGGGGTGCCTCTTGTTATTGTTGGTACCCCTGCCTGGGGTGCCTCTTTTTGTTGGTACCCCTGCCTGGGGTGCCACCTTCACACACTGGCTACCACTGGTTGGTACCTCTGCCTGGGGTGCCACCTTCACACACTGGCTACCACTGGTTGGTACCTCTGCCTGGGGTGCCACCTTCACACACTGGCTACCACTGGTTGGTACCTCTGCCTGGGGTGCCACCTTCACACACTGGCTACCACTGGTTGGTACCTCTGCCTGGGGTGCCACCTTCACACGCTGGCTACCACTTGTTGGTACCTCTGCCTGGGGTGCCACCTTCACACACTGGCTGCCACTGGTTGGTACCTCTGCCTGGGGTGCCACCTTCACACATGGCTACCACTGGTTGGTCCCCTCCCCTGGGGTGCCCCCTTCACACACTGGCTACCATGGTTTGGGTACCTCTGCCGGGGGGGGTGCCACCTTCACACACTGGCATACCCTGGTGGTACCCTGCCGGGGGTGCCCCCCTTCAACACTGGCTACCACTGGTTGGTCCCCCTGCTGGGGTCCCACCTTCACACACTGGTACCACTGGTTGGGTACCCTGCCTGGGGTGCCACCTTCACACACTGGCTACCACTGGTTGGTACCTCTGCCTGGGGTGCCACCTTCACACACTGGCTACCACTGGTTGGTACCTCTGCCTGGGGTGCCACCTTCACACACTGGCTACCACTGGTTGGTACCTCTGCCTGGGGTGCCACCTTCACACACTGGCTACCACTGGTTGGTACCTCTGCCTGGGGTGCCACCTTCACACACTGGCTACCACTGGTTGGTACCTCTGCCTGGGGTGCCATCTTCACATACTGGCTACCACTGGTTGGTACCCCTGGCAGGGGTGCCCCCGTCACACACTGGCTACCACTGGTTCGTACCCCTGCCTGGGGTGCCACCTTCACACTGGCTACCACTGGTTGGTACCCCTACCTGGGGGTTTTCACTTCACCCCACTGGCTACCACTGGTTGGTCCCCCTGGCGGGGGGTGCCACCTTCACACACTGGCTACCATGGTTGGTTTCCCCCTGCCTGGGGTTCCACCTTCACACACTGGCTACCACTGGTTGGTACCCCTGCCTGGGGTGTCACCTTCACACACTGGCTACCACTGGTTGGTACCCTTGTTTGGGGTGCCACCTTCACACACTGGCTACCTCTGGTTGGTACCCTGCCTGGGGTGCCTCTTGTTAATGTTGGTACCCCTGCCTGGAATGCCTCTTTAATGGTACCCCTGCCTGGGGTGCCTCTTGTTAATGTTGGTACCCCTGCTTGGGGTGCCTCTTGTTACTGTTGGTACCCCTGCCTGGGGTGCCTCTTGTTAATGTTGGTACCCCTGCCTGGGGTGCCTCTTGTTAATGTTGGTACCCCTGCCTGGGGTGCCTCTTGTTAATGTTGGTACCCATGCCTGGGGTGCCTTTTGTTAATGTTGGTACCCTTGCCAGGGGTGCCTCTTGTTGATGGTACCCCTGCCTGGGGTGCCTCGTTATTGTTGGTACCCCTGCCTTATGTCCCTTTTGTTATTGGTGCCCCTGCCTTGGGTGCCACCTTCACGCACTGGCTACCACTGGTTGGTACCCCTGCCTGGGGTGCCACCTTCACACACTGGTGCCACTGGTTGGTACCTCTGCCTGGGGGTGCCACCTTCACACACTGGCTACCACGGGTTTGGTACCTCTCCCTGGGGTGCCACCTTCACACACTGGCTACCATGGTTGGTACCCTCCCTGGGGTGCCACCTTCACACACTGGCTACCACTGGTTGGGTACCCCTGCCTGGGGTGCCACTTCACACACTGGCTACCACTGGTTTTGGTACGTCTGCCTGGGGTGCCACCTTCCACACTGGCTACATGGTTGGTACCTCTGCCTGGGGTGCCACCTTCACACACTGGCTACCACTGGTTGGTACCTCTGCCTGGGGTGCCACCTTCACACACTGGCTACCACTGGTTGGTACCCCTGCCTGGGGTGCCACCTTCACACACTGGCTACCACTGGTTGGTACCTCTGCCTGGGGTGCCACCTTCACACACACTGGCTACCACTGGTTGGTCCCTCTGCCTTGGGGGGGCCACCTTCACACATGGCTCCACTGGTGGTACTCTGCCTGGGGTGCCACCTTCACACACTGGCTACCACTGGTTGGTACCTCTTCCTGGGGTGCCACCTTCACACACTGGCTACCACTGGTTGGTACCTCTGCCTGGGGTGCCACCTTCACACACTGGCTACCACTGGTTGGTACCTCTGCCTGGGGTGCCACCTTCACACACTGGCTACCACTGGTTGGTACCTCTGCCTGGGGTGCCACCTTCACACACTGGCTACCCATGGTTGGTAACTCTGCCTGGGGTGCCACCTTCACACACTGGCTACCACTGGTTGGTACCTCTGCCTGGGGTGCCACCTTCGCAAAAGGATACCTGAAGGATGTTTTCGGGGGTCAGCGTCCCGGTCCAAGACCACTCTTGCTGGTGGGTCCGAGGCCACTCCTGCTGGTGGGTCCAAGACCACTCCTACTGGTGGGTCCAAGACCACTCCTGCTGGTGGGTCCAAGACCACTCCTGCTGGTGGGTCAGTCTCTGTTGATAATGGTATAAAATACCGACAGGTTGATGATTTAAGACACATGTGCAACAGTTGAGTACTTTAATTGTTGAAGCTTGATCTCAGACCGGGCCGCGGGGGCGTTGACCCCCGCAACCCTCTCCAGTAGGCTTCTTCAATCAAATGCAGAGGCAGCAGGTGTAGTAGTAAAATGAAGATGTAATCAGTCCAACATTGGAGATACGAGGTGGTCAGTCCCTCAGCTCTGTGGTCTGGAGCAATGTGAAGCTGAAGCATGAAAATGGAGTCTTAAATACTGCGGAAGGTGAGGTGGAAGATGTGGAAGACATTGTAGGAGACGGGATTCACTAGTGGAGGTAAGGCAGCAGGTCACTCTGGAATCCAACTCTTCTCACTCAGCAATATATGATATAAAGTATATGAATGAGAAATAAAAACGGGAGTAGTACTGTACGTGGAGGAAGAAAGCTTTCACTGTGGCAGCCTCAGAGGTCACTTTGTTTACTACTACTATCGTTTCCATTGTTCAGAAATTAAATATCCATTTGCCCATTTTTTCAGTTGCTATTTTTTGTACGCATTTTGTGCGCTGTCACAACATTGTCGCACTTGTTGAAGGCTTTTGGAAGATCGCTGTACACTAGATCATTTAATTTAATGAAGAATTACACACATGTACAACATCTGGATATCTTTATTGTAGACGTTTCACTATCCAGTGACTTTATCAATACAAAAGACGAGGTAATGAGTCCCTCAGCCTTGAAGTAAGTGAAGATCACCGTAGTCTTGAAGAATCTTCAAATTCTTCAAGACTACGGTCATCTTCGACTCAAAGGCTGAGGGACTGATTACCTCGTCTTTTGTATTGATGAAGTCACTGGATGGTGAAACGTCTACAATAAAGATACCCAGATGTTATTTATACATGTCTAATTCTTCATCTTATCGGTATTGTATACCATTCATGTACAGCATTGAGGTTGTTTTCCAGTGCATCCAAGACTGACATAATGGTCTTGAGGTGGGAGCGTCCTGCTCTAAACCCATGTGGCCCTGGGTTGTGCAACTATTGTAATTTCATGTGATTGACAATGTTGCTTCTTAAAATGGAATACTAACATCTTGAGATATTAGTGTTTTGGAGGCCTTGATGACTGTCAAGTTTCATGATCTTTGACCTGAAATAGAATACCTGGAATGCAGTGGCTACTTTCAGAGTCGGTTGGTAGCACACAAGGTTCACACATTAGGTCCGTAGTTCGATCCCCGGTACGGGTGGAAACATCGGGCGTGTTTCCTTGAGACACCTGCTGTCCCTGTTCACCTAGCAGTAAGTAGGTACCTGGGTGTTAGTCGTCTGTGGCATCCTGGGGGACAAAATTAACTTAAATTGCGAGAAATGCTGTGCATAACCAGGAGCTTTCTATATAGTATGTCATTGATGTCAGTTATAGTCTGTATATGTTGTATCATGTACTTGTAGAAATAAAGATTATTATTATTAGGTCGAAACTGTGGAGATGTCAGCTGCGTTTCCAGTCTCGTTCCTGAACAACTCGTACTGATCGTCGGTCTGTTGTCTGGTTATTATGGGCCACAAAATTATACTGTGGCTTCAGCATTTCACTCATTTCCTGTTGTCAGTGTAATCTTCATCTTCTTTAAGAAAGGCCTTATACCAGGTGTAGTTTTGATGCAGTTAGTTTCTGCTTCATGTTCTACATTTTTCCAACCAAAGTTTCCTTTTGTGCTTCAGAATGTCTGCTGCATTTTAGGCTCTCTCTTATCTGTCTTCTTCGTGGGTAAAGGGAAACACCCCCCCTACCCCCCCTCTCTCTCTCTCTCTCTCTCGTTCGTTCGTGTCTTCTCTTTGCCGTAGAGGAGTACATATATATATCTGGAACATACTTAGAGCACTATTAAGCCCTTCCTCCCAGGAAACTGGCTACATCTACACTGGTTTTATCGTCTTCCAGCTTATTTCATTAAGGTCTCGACTGATTTGGTCCCAGTTGATGTTCTTGTTGAATTCCTCCCCCTCGCATGACTGACCTAGTTTTCTGTAACACAAGCCAGTGTATATGCCGAGCTGAACCTAGACTGTCTTGTGGTTTGAGATTGATGACATTGACACCATTATGTCCCGGTACAGGGCCTCCTTGTGCATCAATATTTTGGCGAGAATATTGCTCTAGTCGGGTGGGTTCTGCTGTCAACTGCCTTAACGCGAGCATATTGCAAGAAACTTAAATCCGGATAAAATTCTTCGTTCTGTTTCGGGCGTATTAAACTACTACAACTATTACAAGTACTATTATAACTACTACTACTACTACTACTACTACTACTACTACTACTACTACTTCTAGAACTACTACTACCGCCACCACCACCTCGTAGGATCTTGGCAAGGTAAACCTGGTAGTACCTATATATCATACAAGCATCACACACGGCTATCATACAAGCATCACACACGGCTATCATACAAGCATCACACACAGCTATCATACAAGCATCACACACGGCTATCATACAAGCATCACACACGGCTATCATACAAGCATCACACACGGCTATCATACAAGCATCACACACAGCTATCATACAAGCATCACACACGGCTATCATACAAGCATCACACACGGCTATCATACAAGCATCACACACGGATATCATACAAGCATCACACACGGCTATCATACAAGCATCACACACAGCTATCATACAAGCATCACACACAGCTATCATACAAGCATCACACAGCTATTTTACAAGCATCACACACAGCTATATACAAGGCATCACACACGGCTATCATACAAGCATCACACACGGCTATCATACAAGCATCACACACGGCTATCATACAAGCATCACACACAGCTATCATACAAGCATCACACACGGCTATCATACAAGCATCACACACAGCTATCATACAAGCATCACACACGGCTATCATACAAGCATCACACACGGCTATCTACAAGCATCACACACAGCTATCATACAAGCATCACACACGGCTATCATACAAGCATCACACACGGCTATCATACAAGCATCACACACAGCTATCATACAAGCATCACACACGGCTATCATACAAGCATCACACACGGCTATCATACAAGCATCACACACGGCTATCATACAAGCATCACACACGGCTATCATACAAGCATCACACACGGCTTATCATTTCAAGCATCACACACGGCTATCATACAAGCATCACACACAGCTATCATACAAGCATCACACACGGCTATCATACAAGCATCACACACGGCTATCATACAAGCATCACACACAGCTATCATACAAGCATCACACACGGCTATCATACAAGCATCACACACGGCTATCATACAAGCATCACACACAGCTATCATACAAGCATCACACACGGCTATCATACAAGCATCACACACGGCTATCATACAAGCATCACACACGGCTATCATACAAGCATCACACACGGCTATCATACAAGCATCACACACGGCTATATACAAGCATCCAACACACGGCTATCATACAAGCATCACACACAGCTATCATTACAAGCCCTCACACACGGCTATCATACAAGCATCACACACGGCTATCATACAAGCATCACACACAGCTATCATACAAGCATCACACACGGCTATCATACAAGCATCACACACGGCTATTCATACAAGCATCACACACAGCTATCATACAAGCATCACACACGGCTATCATACAAGCATCACACACAGCTATCATACAAGCATCACACACGGCTATCATACAAGCATCACACACAGGCTATCATACAAGCATCACACACAGCTATCATACAAGCATCACACACGGCTATCATACAAGCATCACACACGGCTATCATACAAGCATCACACACGGCTATCATACAAGCATCACACACGGCTATCATACAAGCATCACACACGGCTATCATACAAGCATCACACACAGCTATCATACAAGCATCACACACGGCTATCATACAAGCATCACACACGGCTATCATACAAGCATCACACACGGCTATCATTTCAAGCATCACACACAGCTATCATACAAGCATCACACACAGCTATCATACAAGCATCACACAGCTATCATACAAGCATCACACACAGCTATCATACAAGCATCACACACGGCTATCATACAAGCATCACACACGGCTATCATACAAGCATCACACACGGCTATCATACAAGCATTTACACACAGCTATCATACAAGCATCACACACAGCTATCATACAAGCATCACGCACGGCTATCTACAAGCATCACACACGGCTTATCATACAAGCATCACACACGGCTCTCATGCAAGCATCACACACAGCTATCATACAAGCATCACACACGGCTATCATACAAGCATCACACACAGCTATCATACAAGCATCACACACGGCTATCATACAAGCATCACACACAGCTATCATACAAGCATCACACACGGCTATCATACAAGCATCACACACGGCTATCATACAAGCATCACACACGGCTCTCATGCAAGCATCACACACGGCTATCATACAAGCATCACACACGGCTATCATACAAGCATCACACACGGCTATCATACAAGCATCACACACGGCTATCATACAAGCATCACACACGGCTATCATACAAGCATCACACACAGCTATCATACAAGCATCACACACAGCTATCATACAAGCATCACACACAGCTATCATACAAGCATCACACACAGCTATCATACAAGCATCACACACGGCTATCATACAAGCATCACACACGGCTATCATACAAGCATCACACACGGCTATCATACAAGCATCACAACAGCTATCATACAAGCATCACACACGGCTATCATACAAGCATCACACACGGCTATCATACAAGCATCACATACGGCTATCATACAAGCATCACACACGGCTATCATACAAGCATCACACACGGCTATCATACAAGCATCACACACGGCTATCATACAAGCATCACACACGGCTATCATACAAGCATCACACACGGCTATCATACAAGCATCACACACGGCTATCATCAAGCATCACACACAAACTATCATACAAGCATCACACACGGCTATCATACAAGCGTCACACACGGCTATCATACAAGCATCACACACGGCTATCATACAAGCATCACACACGGCTATCATACAAGCATCACACACAGCTATCATACAAGCATCACACACGGCTATCATACAAGCATCACACACAGCTATCATACAAGCATCACACACGGCTAGCATACAAGCATCACACACGGCTATCAAACAAGCATCACACACGGCTATCATACAAGCATCACACACGGCTATCATACAAGCATCACACACGGCTATCATACAAGCATCACACACGGCTATCATACAAGCATCACACACGGCTGTCATACAAGCATCACACACGGCTATCATACAGCATCACACACGGCTATCATACAAGCATCACACACGGCTATCAACCAAGCATCACACACGGCTATCATACAAGCATCACACACAGCTATCATACAAACATCACACAGCTATCATACAAGGATCACACACGGCTATCATACAAGCATCACACACAGCTATCATACAAACATCACACAGTATCATACAAGGATCACACACAGCTATCATACAAACATCACACAGCTATCATACAAGCATCACACACAGCTATCATACAAGGATCACACACGGCTATCATACAAGCATCACACACAGCTATCATACAAACATCACACAGCTATCATACAAGGATCACAACGGCTATCATACAAGCATCACACACAGCTATCATAAAACATCAACACCGGCTATCATACAAGCATCACACACGGCTATCATACAAGCATCACACACGGCTATCATACAAGCATCACACACAGCTATCATACAAGCATCACACACGGCTAGCATACAAGCATCACACACGGCTATCATGCAAGCATCACACACAGCTATCATACAAGCATCACACACGGCTATCATACAAGCATCACACACAGCTATCATACAAGCATCACACACGGCTATCATGCAAGCATCACACACGGCTGTCATACAAGCATCACACACGGCTATCATACAAGCATCACACACGGCTATCATACAAGCATCACACACGGCTATCATACAAGCATCACACACAGCTATCATACAAGCATCACACACGGCTATCATACAAGCATCACACACGGCTATCATACAAGCATCACACACGGCTATCATACAAGCATCACACACGGCTATCATACAAGCATCACACACGGCTATCATACAAGCATCACACACGGCTATCATACAAGCATCACACACAGCTATCATACAAGCATTTACACACGGCTATCATACTAGCATCACACAGGCTATCATACAAGCATCACACACGGCTATCATACAAGCATCACACACGGCTGTCATACAAGCATCACACACGGCTATCATACAAGCATCACACACAGCTATCATACAAGCATCACACACAGCTATCATACAAGCATCACACACAGCTATCATACAAGCATCACACACAGCTATCATACAAGCATCACACACGGCTATCAAACAAGCATCACACACGGCTATCATACAAGCATCACACACGGCTATCATACAAACATCACACAGCTATCATACAAGGATCACACACGGCTATCATACAAGCATCACACACAGCTATCATACAAACATCACACAGCTATCATACAAGGATCACACACGGCTATCATACAAGCATCACACACAGCTTATCATACAAACATCACACAGCTATCATACAAGGATCACACACGGCTATCGTACAAGCATCACACACAGCTATCATACAAACATCACACAGCTATCATACAAGGATCACCACACGGCTATCATACAAGCATCACACACAGCTATCATACAACATCACACAGCTATCATACAAGGATCACACACGGCTATCATACAAGCATCACACACAGCTATCATACAAACATCACACAGCTATCATACAAGCATCACACACGGCTATCATATAAGCATCACACACGGCTATCGTACAAGCATCACACACAGCTATCATACAAACATCACACAGCTATCATACAAGGATCACACACGGCTATCATACAAGGATCACACACAGCTATCATACAAACATCACACAGCTATCATACAAGGATCACACATAGCTATCATACAAATACATACGTATGATCTGCCCAAGTCCTTCATCTTGTGGATGAGTGATGCCTCTTGTGTTTCGTGGTCTCCAGCGTTCAAAGTCCCGTGTTTACAAGGCTTCCTGCTCGGGACCTGTCCGCTGGGGAACTGAATGCCACAAGTCGTTTTCAGGCAGCCTTCAGTGTGTTCAGGCAGCCTTCAGTGTGTTCAGGCAGCCTTCAGTGTGTTCAGGCAGCCTTCAGTGTGTTCAGGCAGCCTTCAGTGTGTTCAGGCAGCCTTCAGTGTGTTCAGGCAGCCTTCAGTGTGTTCAGGCAGCCTTCAGTGTGTTCAGGCAGCCTTCAGTGTGTTCAGGCAGCCTTCAGTGTGTTCAGGCAGCCTTCAGTGTGTTCAGGCAGCCTTCAGTGTGTTCAGGCAGCCTTCAGTGTGTTCAGGCAGCCTTCAGTGTGTTCAGACAGTCTTCAGTGTGTTCAGGCAGTCTTCAGTGTGTTCAGGCAGCCTTCAGTGTGTTCAGGCAGCCTTCAGTGTGTTCAGGCAGCCTTCAGTGTGTTCAGGCAGCCTTCAGTGTGTTCAGGCAGCCTTCAGTGTGTTCAGGCAGCCTTCATTTGTGTTCAGGCAGCCTTCACTGTGTTCAGGCAGCCTTCACTGTGTTCAGGCAGCCTTCAGTGTGTTCAGGCAGCCTTCAGTGTGTTCAGGCAGCCTTCAGTGTGTTCAGGCAGCCTTCAGTGTGTTCAGGCAGCCTTCGGTGTGTTCAGGCAGCCTTCGGTGTGTTCAGGCAGCCTTCAGTGTGTTCAGGCAGCCTTCAGTGTGTTCAGGCAGCCTTCAGTGTGTTCAGGCAGCCTTCAGTGTGTTCAGGCAGCCTTCAGTGTGTTCAGGCAGCCTTCAGTGTGTTCAGACAGTCTTCAGTGTGTTCAGGCAGCCTTCAGTGTGTTCAGACAGTCTTCAGTGTGTTCAGGCAGTCTTCAGTGTGTTCAGGCAGTCTTCAGTGTGTTCAGGCAGCCTTCAGTGTGTTCAGACAGTCTTCAGTGTGTTCAGCAGCCTTCAGTGTGTTCAGGCAGCCTTCAGTGTGTTCAGGCAGCCTTCGGTGTGTTCAGGCAGCCTTCAGTGTGTTCAGACAACTTTCAGTGTGTTCAGGCAGCCTTCAGTGTGTTCAGGCAGCCTTCAGTGTGTTCAGGCAGCCTTCAGTGTGTTCAGGCGTCTTCAGTGTGTTCAGGCAGCCTTCAGTGTGTTCAGGCAGCCTTCAGTGTGTTCAGGCAGCCTTCAGTGTGTTCAGACAGCCTTCAGTGTGTTCAGGCAGCCTTCAGTGTGTTCAGACAACTTTCAGTGTGTTCAGGCAGCCTTCAGTGTGTTCAGGCAGCCTTCAGTGTGTTCAGGCAGCCTTCAGTGTGTTCAGGCAGCCTTCAGTGTGTTCAGGCAGCCTTCAGTGTGTTCAGGCAGCCTTCAGTGTGTTCAGACAACTTTCAGTATGCCTGCTGCTGAAGTACAAGGACATTGTTGGAGCACCAAAGTATAGATCTTGTCAGTCAGCTTTCCCCCGCGCTCGCTCTCTCTCTCTCGCTCTCTCTCTCTCTCTCTCTCTCTCTCTCTCTCTCTCTCTCTCTCTCTCTCTCTCTCTCTCTCTCTCTCTTCCTCTCTCTCTTCCTCTCTCATTAAAGCTAATCGCTTTCCATTACCCAGGTGCTGTATGACACTTGCGGCTTTAGCGCTTCCACAAGAATTTAATAATAATCATAAAAAGGCCTAGGGGTTGATCCAGCAGGAGGCCTGGTTTGGCGCCGATCTGCGGGGGCATTGACCCCCTGAAATCACCGTCCAGGTGTGTACTAGGTTTTCTAAGGTAACATTAGAGACACACAAGGGGGCAGTAAAGCAACAGCAAAGAACTACAGACCGATAGCACTAACATCCATATCATAAAAATCTTTGAAAGGGTCCTAAGAAGCAAGATCACCACCCATCTAGAAACCATCAGTTACACAACCCAGGGCAACATGGGTTTAGAACAGGTCGCTCCTGTCTGTCTCAACTATTGGATCACTACGACAAGGTCCTAGATGCACTAGAAGACAAAAAGATGCAGATGTAAATATATACAGACTTTGCAAAAGCCTTCGACAAGTGTGACCATGGCGTAATAGCGCACAAAATGCGTGCTAAAGGAATAACAGGAAAAGTCGGTCGATGGATCTTTAATTTCCTCACTAACAGAACACAGAGAGTAGTCGTCAACAGAGTAAAGTCCGAGGCAGCTACGGTGAAAAAACTCTGTTCCACAAGGCACAGTACTCGCTCCCATCTTGTTCCTCATCCTCATATCCGACATAGACAAGGATGTCAGCCACAGCACCGTGTCTTCCTTTGCAGATGACACCCGAATCTGCATGACAGTGTCTTCCATTGCAGACACTGCAAGGCTCCAGGCGGACATCAACAAATCTTTCAGTGGGCTGCATGAAAACAATATGATGTTCAACGATGAGAAATTTCAATTACTCAGATATGGTAAACATGAGGAAATTAAATCTTCATCAGAGTACAAAACAAATTCTGGCCACAAAATAGAGCGAAACACCAACGTCAAAGACCTGGGAGTGATTATGTCGGAGGATCTCACCTTCAAGGACCATAAAATTGTATCAATCGCATCTGCTAGAAAAATGACAGGATGGATAATGAGAACCTTCAAAACTAGGGAGGCCAAGCCCATGATGACACTCTTCAGGTCACTTGTACTATCTAGGCTGGAATATTGCTGCACACTAACAGCACCTTTCAAGGCAGGTGAAATTGCTGACCTAGAAAATGTACAGAGAACTTTCACGGCGCGCATAACGGAGATAAAACACCTCAATTACTGGGAGCGCTTGAGGTTCCTAAACCTGTATTCCCTGGAACGCAGGAGGGAGAGATACATGATTATATACACCTGGAAAATCCTAGAGGGACTAGTACCGAACTTGCACACGAAAATCACTCACTACGAAAGCAAAAGACTTGGCAGACGATGCACCATCCCCCTAATGAAAAGCAGGGGTGTCACTAGCACGTTAAGAGACCGCGGGGGCGTTGACCCCCAGAACTCTCTCCAGGTAAACTCCAGGTAAACATAGCACCTAGTTGTAGTAACATGATTTTTTTAAAATTAAAACCATCACATTTTTGTTTACAATTGTCCTGACATTAATTAAGAGGAAAGAGGCTGGGAGGTAAACAAGACGAGTGTAAACAAGACGAGTGTAAACACGCTGAACCAAACAGAGCATCAGCCATGACTGCAGTCTTAAGTGCTTCTCTCTTGTTTGCAGTGTAGAACTATTGCAATATAGAACCATTGCAATATAGAACCATTGCAATATAGAACCATTGCAATATAGAACCATTGCAATATAGAACCATTGCAATATAGAACCATTGCAATATAGAACCATTGCAATATAGAACCATTGCAATATAGAACCATTGCAATATAGAACTATTGTTTTCAATATAGAATTATTGTTTGTAATGTTGACATGTCCTTTGTTGACTTTAGACATGCTCATCCCTACGGTCAAGCTTTTTTTGTTTTGTTTTGAGCTGAAAGGCGTTAGTGGACTGGTGTGGGTGGCATCCTGGGGGTGGGGTAGCAGTATACCTCGGATAGTGCTGGACCTTGAAGTGAACTAAGGCAGGATAACATCTCTTATCCTGTAAATTCAATGTGTAAAAAATATGCTACGCACAACAGTCGGCTAATACCCAGGTACCTACTTACTGCTAGGTGAACAGGATCAGCAGCTCTAAGTATACATGACCACTTGTTTCACTGGCAGGTGGTGTGCTCAACTGGCACGTCACCTGACGCTGGCAGGTGGTGTGCTCACCTATCACGTCACCTGAGGCTGGCAGATGGTGTGCTCACCTGGAAGGTCACCTGAGGCTGGCAGGTGGTGTGCTCACCTGGCACGTAACCTGAGGCTGGCAGGCGGTGTGCTCACCTGGCACGTCACCTGAGGCTGGCAGGCGGTGTGCTCACCTGGCACGTCACCTGAGGCTGGCAGGCGGTGTGCTCACCTGGCACGTCACCTGAGGCTGGCAGGTGGTGTGCTCACCTGGCACGTCACCTGAGGCTGGCAGGCGGTGTGCTCACCTGGCACGTCACCTGAGGCTGGCAGGTGGTGTGCTCACCTGGCACGTCACCTGAGGCTGGCAGGTGGTGTGCTCACCCGGCACGTCACCTGAGGCTGGCAGGTGGTGTGCTCACCTGGCACGTCACCTGAGGCTGGCAGGCGGTGTGCTCACCTGGCACGTCACCTGAGGCTGGCAGGCGGTGTGCTCACCTGGCACGTCACTGAGGCTGGCAGGTGGTGTGCTCACCTGGCACGTCACCTGAGGCTGGCAGGTGGTGTGCTCAACTAGCACGTCACCTGAGGCTGGCAGGTGGTGTGCTCACCTATCACGTCACCTGAGGCTGGCAGGTGGTGTGCTCACCTATCACGTCACCTGAGGCTGGCAGGTGGTGTGCTCACCTGGCACGTCACCTGAGGCTGGCAGGCGGTGTGCTCACCTGGCACGTCACCTGAGGCTGGCAGGTGGTGTGCTCACCTGGCACGTCACCTGAGGCTGGCAGGCGGTGTGCTCACTGGCACGTCACCTGAGGCTGGCAGGCGGTGTGCTCACCTGGCACGTCACCTGAGGCTGGCAGGTGGTGTGCTCACCTGGCACGTCACCTGAGGCTGGCAGGTGGTGTGCTCAACTAGCACGTCACCTGAGGCTGGCAGGTGGTGTGCTCACCTATCACGTCACCTGAGGCTGGCAGGTGGTGTGCTCACCTATCACGTCACCTGAGGCTGGCAGGTGGTGTGCTCACCTATCACGTCACCTGAGGCTGGCAGGTGGTGTGCTCACCTGGCACGTCACATGAGGCTGGCAGGTGGTGTGCTCACCTGGCACGTCACCTGAGGCTGGCAGGTGGTGTGCTCACTGGCACGTCACCTGAGGCTGGCAGGTGGTGTGCTCACCTGGCACGTCACCTGAGGCTGGCAGGTGGTGTGCTCACCTGGCACGTCACCTGAGGCTGGCAGGTGGTGTGCTCACCTGGCACGTCACCTGAGGCTGGCAGGTGGTGTGCTCACCTGGCACGTCACCTGAGGCTGGCAGGTGGTGTGCTCACCTGGCACGTCACCTGAGGCTGGCAGGTGGTGTGCTCACCTGGCACGTCACCTGAGGCTGGCAGGTGGTGTGCTCACCTGGCACGTCACCTGAGGCTGGCAGGTGGTGTGCTCACCTGGCACGTAACCTGAGGCTGGCAGGTGGTGTGCTCACCTGGCACGTCACCTGAGGCTGGCAGGTGGTGTGCTCACCTGGCACGTCACCTGAGGCTGGCAGGTGGTGTGCTCACCTGGCACGTCACCTGAGGCTGGCAGGTGGTGTGCTCACCTGGCACGTCACCTGAGGCTGGCAGGTGGTGTGCTCACCTGGCACGTCACCTGAGGCTGGCAGGTGGTGTGCTCACCTGGCACGTCACCTGAGGCTGGCAGGTGGTGTGCTCACCTGGCACGTCACCTGAGGCTGGCAGGTGGTGTGCTCACCTGGCACGTCACCTGAGGCTGGCAGGTGGTGTCCGAGATCACCCTTAACGCATGTTGTTTGCATGTCTGGCCTCGGGGAGTGGTCAGCAGCAGCAGGGAACAGCAGGAGGCAGCAGCAGGGAACAGCAGGAGGCAGCAGCAGGGAACAGCAGGAGGCAGCAGCAGCAGCAAGCAGGGAACAGCAGGAGGCAGCAGCAGGGAACAGCAGGAGGCAGCAGCAGCAGCAAGCAGGGAACAGCAGGAGGCAGCAGCAGCAGCAGGGAAAAGCAGGAGATCAAGGAATGGAAGTTGAAGGAGGAGAGGAAGAACCAAATGGAAGTTGAGGAAACATGTTAAGAAGTTGGTTGATGAAGGTGGGTGTAGCCTAGGCCTACCTGCACTCCAGGCCTACCTGCACTCCAGGCCTACCTCTCGTTCGGTCATACCTAGGGTCTCAGGCCTACCTCTGCTCTAGGACTATTTAAAGTTTAGGCCTGCCTTTTATTTTCAAATTAGTTAACCCACATTGTGCATCTATCAGTGAAGTTTAGTTATTTCTAATTCTAATGTGTTGATATAAATCAAGTGTTGCAGTGAACCTCATACTGTGTGTACTATGGCAGACTGGGGGGGGGGATAAAAGCTGTAACGGTGTGCAGGACAAACTCTCATCATTCAGTATAGCAGAAGTTTCATGTGCGAGACCTGGGAGTGAGAAGCATCATAACAATGTTGCTGCTGAAAGGAAAATGAAAGTGTGGATAACTAGAACTTTCAAGACAACGGATGCTGAGCAGGTGATGATAATCTCCAAGTCACTTGTTGTCTCTAGGCTGGAATGTTGTATACTGACGACCACCTTCAAGACACCGAGATGCTTGAGCTGGAAAACGCTCAGAGAACTTTCATTGCTCGTATGCACTCAAACGTTTGAATTACTGGGAAATCCTCTAGGGATTTTTTCCAAACCTGCACACTGAAATCACTCCATATAACAACAAGAAATTTGGCAGACAGTGGAAAATACCTTCACTAAAAAGCAGGTGCGTGAGTACACTGAGAGAGAACTTGATGATTCTCCATCTCTGGAAAATTGCTGGAATTTAAAGACTTACTGACTGCTTGGAGAGACTTTACTGCTCTTTGTTAAGAGGCATGTAATGGCATCAACACTTGAAGATATTTGTAAGATTTTTTTGTATGCTGTTTAAGGGGAAGCCTTTTAAAATGTTTTGCATTGGGCGGACATATCTTTTCATCTCTTAAATAAGTTGAAGTACCTTACATATTTCAATGATATTCCTGTCATGTTTTTTTTTTCCATATAGGAGTCTGGTAAGAGCGAGGGAGGGACGTTATTCCGGAATCTTTTAATTAAGTGTAACGGGGTGTTAAAATGCCCCGGGCGGTACATCATATCTCCCTTTGACTCTCTCTTGTTCTTCTCCCCAGTCCCTCCCACCTTCCTCATCCCCCCATCCCCTTTTTTCTCCCTCCTACTCCCTCTCCCTCATCCCCATTTGTAAAAAGTACCCGTTAAGGCCTGACACTTTAATGTTTCTCCTTCTCAAGCCAATAGAAAAAACCCTAACACACCACAGATACATAAAACTAGCCACAATACATAAACTACCAGATAAAATAAAGCCCAGATAAAAACATGCCCCAGATACATAACACTAGCCAAATACATAAAAAGCCAAGATAATAAAACTAGCAAGATAAAACACTAGCCACAATAACCTACCAAAAATAAACTAGCCCCCGATACAAACACTTTCCAAAAAGAACATAAAAACTACACAGATAAAACTAGCCACAAAACACGCCACAATACAAACACTTGCCCCAGATACATAAACTAGCCACAGTTAACACGCCAAGATACATAACCTTGCACAGTAATAACACAACAAAACATACACTTGCAAAAGAAAAAAACTTCAACATAATAATCAGCAAAAATTTCATAAACTGCAAAATACTAACATACACAATACATAACTACCACCCTACATAACACTGCAAAAAAAATAAAAAATAACCTTGCAAAAGATAATAACAAAAGCCCGTACAAAAACACTTCAAAAAAGATACATAACCTTTGCAAAAGATAAAACAATAACCAAGATAAAACACTACCCCCAATACAAATACCCCCAAAAACAAACACTAGCCACAATACATAAATAGCCACGATAATAACATAGCCCCGATACATTAACACTAGCCACAGAAATAAAAACTAGCCACCAATACATACACTACCCAGTACATAACACTACCCCCCCAAAACACAACCTGCCACGAACATAACACTAGCCCAGAACATAAACTAGCCAAGACACAAACATGCCACAATAATAACCTGCCACAAAACATAACATACCCAGTACATAACCTAGCACAGGTACTAACACTTGCCACAGTTTCTAACACAGCCAAATACATAACACTTGACAGTAATAACATTGCCCAGATACTAACACTTGCCAGTACTAACCTTCCACAGTACATAACACTCACAGTACATAAAATGCCACAGGTACATAACACTTTCCCCGTTTAAAAACACTTCCAAAAGATAATAACCCCTTGCCACAGATACAAACACTTGCCACAGAAATAAAATTGGGGGAAAAAAAAAAAAAATATAAATTGGTTTTTTTTGAAGTAAATAAAATAAAAAGATCTAAATTGCAAGTTTTTAAATTTTAAGGACATAAAAAACTTTTTAAAAAAGAAAAAAACATAAAAACTGCCACAGATAAAATTCCAGAACATAACATGCCACAACATAACACTGCCCGATAATAACACTTACGATAATAAACTTGCCCCAGAACAAACCTTGCCCCGAACAAACACTAACCCCAGAAAATAACACTTGCAAAAGACAAACCTACCACCCGAAATAACCTACCCCAGATACAACATACCACAGATAATAACATACCCCCCCAAAAATAACCTGCCACAATCATAACATTGCCACAAACATAACATTCCACAGAACAATTTACTATCCACAGATATTAACATCCCCCAAGATACATAACACTTGCCACAATACTAAAACCGCCAAGATAATAACACTGCCACAGTAATAACACTTGCCACAATACATAACCAAACAAAAAATAATAACATACCACAGATACATAACATTGCCCCCCTACATAACAATGCCACAGATACATAAAAAACCCCCAGTACAAACAATTGCCAAGATACATAACAATTGCCAAAAGAAACATAACACTTGCCACAGATACTAAAAACTTGCCCACAAAAATACATAACACTTGCCACAGTAATAACCTTGCCCAATACATAACAAGCCACAGATCATAAACGCCACAATCATAACATAGCCACAGATACAAACATAGCCCCAGATACATAAAAATGCCACAACTAACCTTGCCCCAGATACATAACACTTGCCACAGATACATAACACCCACAGAAACAAACCAGCCACAGATCATAAACTAGCCACAGATACATAAAAATTGCCACAGTACATAAAACTTGCCAAGTACAAACATAGCACAGTACAAACACTTGCCCCCAGATAAAAACACTACCCAGAAATAAAACTGCCCCAATACATAACACTTTCCCCAGTACATAACATAGCCACAGAACATAACACTACCCAGATACTAAAAACTTGCCACAGAAAATAAAACTTGCCCCGATCAAACACTTGCCACAGAACTAAAAAAGCCCAATACATAACACTTGCCACAGATACAAACCGCCCCGAACATAACATAGCCAAATACATAACACTAGCCACAGATACATAACACTTGCCACAGATACATAACACTTGCCACAGATACATAACACTTGCCACAGATACATTGCTAAAATGAAGATAGAGGTTTTTGAAAGCAAACTGAGCAACAGTCTCCTGCATGAGCCAAGGTGTGACGGCTGTGTGGACTTGCAAGCCACTATCACCAATAGTCTGATGGACCAGGCGTAAACGTGAAAAATCTGGCCATGGGCCAGGCTGTGAGCACAGAACACTAGGAACTAGCTACTGGTATGGCTCATGGTGATATCCCCAGAGATAAACAGTCGGCTGCCACCTTGAGCTTGTATTAAAGCAGATTTCTGTCACAGGAATTTTATGGACCATATACGACACTGTATCCCTGGGAAATGGCAGGCCCGGTGGGCCCATCAGACAAGCAGCAAGTTGTAAAGAGTTCAACAGGAGGTGGTTGACTCTCCTTCAGTAAGTCATCACTCTGAGTTGTCTGGTGGATGAAGATCATCCACACACACCTTACCCACTGTTAGCAGCTTGTAGAAGCTGCTGCCTCTCCCCCTGTGTGTGTGTGTGTGTGTGTGTGTGTGTGAGAGAGAGAGAGAGAGAGAGAGAGAGAGAGAGAGAGAGAGAGAGAGAGAGAGAGAGAGAGACAGACAGACAGACAGACAGACAAACAGACAAACAGACAAGATTCAGTGGCTGACCGACCGGCCGTCAGCTTGCAGCTAAGTGTGGTGCACACTTTAACTGTCGGACTAATTTACCCTTGTTGTTAACGCCATGATTCTACAATTAACGGGGTACCTGTAGGGACCTCAAGGAACTTTAAGGAAAGTCTTTAAATCTTGACATTTTAACTAATCTTGGTTATTTTCGTGTCAAAGTATTAATTTGTTTGTTGTGTTTGTTCTGACAGTTATTTGTTACTTATCTTGCTTTGAGTGATCCTAGGAGTGTTGTGAGTTAATTTGCATTCTTAGGAATATTGGATTATCATACTGCTCTTCATGTCTCTCATATTCTTTCCATCTGCATATTGTTCTTCCTCATCTTTCTCTTTGCTCTCCTTCATCCCACTATTCCCCATGTCTTCCTCTCTGCGCCTCTACTTTATACCTTCCTGTGTTTCCCTCGCACCATTGTTTCAAGTGACTTTTATGCTCGTTACATCTATCTTGTACAAGATAATGTTAGTGTTATAGTGAGTGATGGTGAGTACCTCGAGTGTTATAGTGAGTGATGGTGAGTACCTCCAGTGTTATAGTGAGTGATGGTGAGTACCTCCAGTGTTATAGTGAGTGATGGTGAGTACCTCCAGTGTTATAGTGAGTGATGGTGAGTACCTCCAGTGTTATAGTGAGTGATGGTGAGTACCTCCAGTGTTATAGTGAGGGTGAGTACCTCCAGTGTTATAGTGAGTGATGGTGAGTACCTCCAGTGTTATAGTGAGTGATGGTGAGTACCTCCAGTGTTAGAGTGATGGTGAGTCCCTCCAGTGTTATAGTGAGTGATGGAGAGTACCTCCAGTGTTATAGTGAGTGATGGTGGGTCCCCCAGTGTTTATAGTGAGTGGATGGTGAGTCCTCAGTGTTATAGTGAGTGATGGTGAGTACTCCAGTGTTATAGTTGAGTGATGGTGAGTACTCCAGGTGTTATAGTGAAGTGATGTCTGTGAGTACCTACGTGTTATAGTGAAGTGATGGTGAGTACCTCAAGTGTTATAGTGAGTGATGGTGAGTACCCCTGTGTTATAGTGAAGTGTGTAGTGAGTACCTCGTGTTACAGTGAGGGTGAGGTACCTCCAGTGTTATAGTGGAGTGATGTGTGAGTACCTCAGTGGTTATAGTGAGTGATGGTGAGTACCTCCAGTGTTATAGTGAGTGATGGTGAGTACCTCCAGTGTTATAGTGAGTGATGGTGAGTCCCTCCAGTGTTATAGTGAGTGATGGTGAGTCCCTCCAGTGTTATAGTGAGTGATGGTGAGTACCTCCAGTGTTATAGTGAGTGATGGTGAGTACCTCCAGTGTTATAGTGAGTGATGGTGAGTACCTCCAGTGTTATAGTGAGTGATGGTGAGTACCTCCAGTGTTAGTGATGGTGAGTCCCTCCAGTGTTATAGTGAGTGATGGAGAGTACCTCCAGTGTTATAGTGAGTGATGGTGAGTCCCTCCAGTATGTTATAGGGAGTGTGGTGAGTCCTCCAGTGTTATAGTGAGTTGATGGTGAGTACCTTCCAAGTGTTATAGTGAGTGATGGTGAGTACCTCCAGTGTTATAGTGATGTGATGTGTGAGTACTCCAGTGTTATAGTGAGTGATGGTAGAGTCCTTCAGTGTATAGTGAGTGATGGTAAGTACCTCCAGTGTTTTAGTGAAGTGATGTGTGAGTTACTCCAGTGTTATAGTGAGTGTGATGGTGAGTCCCTTCAGTGTTGATAGTGATTGATGGTAAGTACCTCCAGTGTTATAGTGAGATGATGGTGAGTACCTCCAGTGTTATAGTGAGTGATGGTGAGTCCCTTCAGTGTTATAGTGAGTGATGGTAAGTACTCCAGTGTTATAGTGAGTGGATGGTGAGTACCTCAGTGTTATGTGAGTGATGGTGAGTACTCCGTGTTTTATAGTGAGTGTATGGTGAGTACCTTCCAGTGTTTAGTGAGGTGATGGTGAGTACCTCCAGTGTTATAGTGAGTGATGGGTGAGTACTCCAGTGTTATAGATGAGTGTGGTGAGTACCCTCCAGTGTTATAGTGTGTGATGGTGGAGTACCTCCAGTGTGATAGTGAGTGATGGATGAGTACCTCCAGTGTTATTAGTGAGTGATGGTGAGTACCTCCAGTGTTTTAGTGAGGTGTGAGTACCTCCTCAAGTGTTATAGTGAGTGATGGTGAGTACCTCCAGTGTTATAGTGAGTGATGGTGAGTACCTCCAGTGTTAGAGTGATGGTGAGTACCTCCAGTGTTATAAGTGAGTGATCGGAGAGTACCTCCAGTGTTATAGTGAGTGATGGTTGAGTCCTTCCAGTGTTATGTGAGTGATGGTGTGAGTCCCTCGTGTTATAGTGAGTGATGGTGAGTACCTCAGTGTTATTTAGTGAGTGATGGTGGAGTTACCTCCGTGTTATAGTGATGTGATGGTGGTACCTCCAGTGTTATAGTGGTGGATGGTGAGGTAACCTCCAGTGTTTAGGTGATGGTGAGTCCCTCCAGTGTTATAGTGAGGTTGATGGAGAGCCTCCATTGTTATAGTGAGTGATGGTGAGTACCTCCAGTGTTATAGTGAGTGATGGTGAGTACCTCCAGTGTTATAGTGAGTGATGGTGAGTACCTCCAGTGTTATAGTGAGGTGATGGTGAGTACCTCCAGTTGTTATAGTGAGTGATGGTGAGTACCTCCAGTGTTATAGTGAGTGATGGTAAGTACGCAGTGTTATAGTGAGTGATGGTGATACCTCCAGTGTTTATAGTGTGTGATGGTGGTCCCTCCAGAGTTATAGTGGTGATGGTGAGTACCCTCCAGTGTTATAGTGGGAGTGATGGTGAGTACCTCCAGTGTTATAGTGAGTGATGGTGAGTACCTCCAGTGTTATAGTGAGTGATGGTAAGTACCTCCAGTGTTATAGTGAGTGATGGTGAGTACCTCCAGTGTTATAGTGAGTGATGGTGAGTACCTCAGGGTTATTAGGAGTGATCGTGAGTACTTCCCGTGTTATAGTGAGTAATGGTGAGTACCTCCAGTGTTAGTGATGGTGAGTACCTCCAGTGTTATAGTGAGTGATGAGTACCTCCCGTGTTATAGTGAGTGATGGTGAGTACCTCCAGTGTTATAGTGAGTGATGGTGAGTACCTCCAGTGTTATAGTGAGTGATGGTGAGTACCTCCAGTGTTATAGTGAGTGATGGTGAGTACCTCCAGTGTTATAGTGAGTGATTGTACCTCCCGTGTTATAGTGAGTGATGGTGAATACCTCCAGTGCTATAGTGAGTGATGGTGAGTACCTCCACCTTCAGTGTTATAGTGAGTGATGGTATCTTCACCTCCAGTGTTATAGTGAGTGATGGTGAGTACCTCCAGTGTTATAGTGAGTGATGGTGAGTACCTCAGGTATAGTGAGTGATGGTGAGTACCTCAGTGTTATAGTGAGTGATGGTGAGTACCTCCAGTGTTATAGTGAGTGATGGTGAGTACCTCCAGTGTTATAGTGAGTGATGTTAAGTACCTCCAGTGTTATAGTGAGTGATGGTGAGTACCTCCAGTGTTATAGTGAGTGATGGTGAGTACCTCCAGTGTTATAGTGAGTGATGGTGAGTACCTCCAGTGTTATAGTGAGTGATGGTGAGTACCTCCAGTGTTATAGTGAGTGATGGTGAGTACCTCAGTGTTATGTGAGTGATGGTGAGTACCTCCAGTGTTATAGTGAGTTATGGTGAGTACCTCCACCTCCAGTGTTGACCTCCAGGTTATAATTATCACCGGTCTGTGTTTGCGGGGGATGAGACTCAGCTCCTGGCTCCGCCACCTAGACCACCTTGATTAACATCACTAACTTCTGGCTTCTTGGGTCTTGTCATACCTAGTCTTTCAACCAACCTGAGACTAAAGAAATACTTCCTGACATCCCTGTGGCTCTTGGTGGATACCTAGATATTCTCGGGATCAACACCCCCGCTGTCCGGTACCAGATCAAACATCATGGTGGATGAAGGTCTGATCATCCAGGGTGTTACTGCTGGTCGCTTGTAGTCTATTGTAGGAGCCACAACCTGGCTGGTCAGGAATTGATTTGAGGAACTTATCCAGTTCCCTCTTGAAGGCAGCCAGGGGTTTGTTGGTAATTCCCTTTATGTACGGAGGGAGGACGTTGAAGAGTCGGGGACCTCTGACACTCTGTGTACTCATCACTCCCCTGCTTCTTAGTAGAGGCAGTAAGAACTGTCTGCCAAGTGTTCAGGTTTGGGATCAGTCCCTCCAGGATTTTCCAGGTGTAAATTATGATGTATCTTTCTCGCCTACGTTCCAAGGAATACACGTGAAGGGACTTCAGATGCCCCTAATAGTTGTCATAGTTGAGTGTATACGAGCAGTGAAAGTTCTATGTAGGTTCACCAGGTCAATCTCAATTCAGCCCTTAACACAAGTTGACAGTTGAGGTGAAACTAAGTAATGACTATGGTAAATTGTGAATATAATTTAAGTTAGTCATTATGATATTTGAAGGAGCACCAGAAGCTAATTATCCCCATTAAGGTAAAAATTGATCCATCAAGGAATTACTGACTGGCGGGGGAGGTGGTTTGTGAGTGAGTGCGTGGTGGTGGTGGGAGAGGGTGTGGAGTGGTGGTGGTGGTGGTGGAGGAGAGAGTGATGGTGGTGGTGTTGGAGAGAGTGATGGTGGGTGGTGGTAGAGGGTTGTGTGCGTGGTGGTGGTGGTGGTGGAGAGGGGTGTGAAGTGGTGGTGGTGTGGTGGATGGAGAGTGATGGTGGTGGTGGAGAGGGTGTAGTGGTGATGGCGGAGTGGTGTGAGTTGTGGTGGTAGTGAGCGGTGGAGAGAGTGATGGTGGTGGTGGAGAGGGGTGAGTGGTGATGGCGGTGAGGGTGGTGAGTGGTGTGGTGGTAGGGAGAGCGGTGTGAGTGGTGGTGGTGGAGAGGAGGTGGTGGTGGAGAGGTGGTGGTGGTGGTGGAGAGGGTGTGAGTGGTGGAGAGGGTGTGAGTGGTGGTGGTGGAGAGGGCTGTGAGTGGTGGTGGTGGAGAGAGTGGTGGTGGTGTAGGAGAGAGGTGGTAGTGGTGGTGGAAGAGAGTGGTGGTTCGTGGAAGAGAAGTGGTGGTGGTGGAGAGGAGATGGTGTGGTGGAGAGAGTGGTTGTGGTGGAGAGAGTGGTGGTGGTGGAGAGAGTGGTGGTAGTGGAGAGAGTGGTGGTGGTGGAGAGAGTGGTGGTGGTGGAGAGAGTGGTGGTGGTGGAGAGGTGGTGATGGAGAGGGTGATATAAAGTAAGTGTTATGATACCATTGTCTCCGCCTCCACTGCTGCTGTTGCTACTGAAGGAAGGAGTGAGAACATTGTCTCACACAACACTGTAATGGAACATCACAGGGAACAACACCACAAGGAACAACAACACAAGGAACAACAACACTAGGAACAACACCACAAGGAACAACACCACAAGGAACAACACCACAAGAAACAACAACACAAGGAACAACACCACAAGGAACAACACCACAAGGAACAACACCACAAGGAACAACACCACAAGGAACAACACCACAAGGAACATCAACACAGGGAACAACACCACAAGGAACAAACACCACAAGGGACAACACACAGGAAAACCCACAAGGGAAGGAACATCAACACAGGGAACACACCACAAGGGAAACATCAACACAGGGAAACACCACAAGGAACTTCAACACAGGGAACAACACCACAAGGAAACATCAACACAGGGAACAACACCACAAGGAACATCAACACAGGGAACAACACCCACAAGGAACAACACACCACAAGGAACATCAACACAGGGAACAACACCACAAGGAAACAACACACAAGGAAACAACACCACAAGAACATCAAACACAGGGAACAAACCACAAAGACAACACCACAAGGAAACAAACCACTCAAGGAAAAACACCACAAGGAAACACAAGAACATCAAATACAGGAACACACCACAAGGAACAACACCACAAGGAACAACAACACAAGGAACAACACCACAAGGAACAACACCACAAGGAACAACACCACAAGGAACAACACCACAAGGAACAACACCACAAGGAACAACACCACAAGGAACAACACCACAAGGAACAACACCACAAGGAACATCACCACAAGAAAAAAAACACCACACGGAACACACCACAAGAAACAACACCACAAGGACAACACCACAAGGAACAAACACCACAAAGAAACAACAACACAAGGAACACATCACAAGGAACATCAACACGGGGAACAGCACCAACAGGGAACAACACACAAGGAACAACTCCACAAGGAAACAACACCACAAGGAAACAAACACCACAAGAACACACAACACAAGGAACAAACACAGGAACAACACCACATGGAACAACACACAAGAACACACACAAGGAACAACACGACAAGGAACAACACGACAAGGAATCAACACCACAAGGAACAACACCACAAGGAACAACACCACAAAAAAAAAAGGAACAAAACACTAGGACAACCCACAAAGGGACAACACCACAAGAAACAACACAAGGAACAACACCACAAGGAAAAACACCACTAAGAAACCAAAACACAAGGAACAGCACCACAAGGAACAACACCACAAGGAACAACATCACAGGACAAACAAAAGGAACAACAACACAAGGAACAAAACACCACAAGGAACAACACCACAAGGAACAACATCACAAGGAACAACACCACAAGGAAAACAACCATCACAAGGAACAACACCACAAGGAACAGAACCACCCACAAGGAACAACACCACAAGAAACAACAACAAAAGGAACACACCACAAGGAACAACACCACAAGGACAACACCACAAGTAACAAACACCACAAGAACAACAACACAAGGAACAACACCACAAGGGAACAACACCACAAGGAACAACACCACAAGAACAACACCACAAGGAACAACACACAAGAAACAACAACACAAGGAACAAACACCACAAGGAACAACACCACAATAAACAACACCACAAGAAACAACACCACAAGGAACAAACACCACAAGGAACAACACCACAAGGAAACACACCAAGAACAACATCACAAGAAACAATACAAGGAACAACAACACAGGAACAAAACAACACAGGGACAACAACACAGGGAACAACAAACACAGGGAACACAACACTAGGAACAACACCACAAGGAACACCACATGGAACAACACCACAGGAACAGCACCCTAGGAACAACACCACAAGAGGAAAACACCACAAGGACAGCACCACAAGAACAACACCCACAAGGAAACAACACCACAAGGAAACAACACCAAGGAACAACACCACAAGGACCAACACCACAAGGGAACACCACCACAAGGAACATTACCACAAGGAACAGCAACACTAGGAACAACACCACAAGGAACAACACCACAAGGAACAACAACACAAGGAACAACAACACAGGGAACAACCCACAAGGGAACACCACCACAAGAACAACAACCACAAGGAACAACACCACAAGGAACAACACCACAAGGAACAAACACCACAAGGAAACAACACAAGGAACAACACAAGGAACAAACACACAAGGAACAACATCACAAGGAAACAACACAAGGAACACACAGGGAGAACATAGGAACAACACCACAAGGGAAACAAACACAAGGAACAGCACCACAAGGAACAACACCACAAGGAAAAAACACCACAAGGAACAACACCACAAGGGAAACAGCCCACTAGGAACAGCACACTAGGATACAGCACCACAAGGAACAAACACCACATGGGAAACACACCACAAGGAACAGCACCACAAGGAACAGCACCACAAGGAAACAGCAACACTAGGAACTACACCACAAGGAACAACACCACAAGGAACAAACACCACAAGAAAAAACACCACAAGGAACAACACCACAAGGAACAACACCACAAGGAACAACCACAAGGAAAAAACCACAAGGAACAACAACACAGGGGAACAGCAACCACAGGAACAAAAACACAGGGAACAACCAACACAGGGAACAAACCAACACAGGGAAACAATCCACAAGGAAACAACAACCAGGGAACAACAACACAGGGAACAAAAGCCACAAGGAACAACAACACGGGAACAACACCACAAGGAGCAACACCACAAGGAACAAACACCACAAGGACAACACCACAAGAACAACACCTCAAGGAACAACCAAGGAACAACAACACAGAGAACAAAACACAAGGACAACCAACACAGAGAACAAAACCACAAGGAACAACAACACAGGAACAACACACAGGAACAACACCACAAGGAACAACACACAAGGAACAAACACCACAAGGAACAACACACACGGGAAAACAAACACCACAAGGAACAACACCACAAGGAAAAACAACACAGGAACAAAAACCACAAGGAAAAACAACACAGTGAACAACAACACAAGGGACAGCACTACAGGGAACGCACTACAAGGAAACCGCACTACAAGGACAACACCAAGGCACAGCACTACAAGGAACAGCACTACAGGAACAACACAAGGTAACAACACTACAAGAACAACACTACAGGAAACATACACTACCAAGGAATAGCACTACAGGAACAACACACAAGGAACAGCACTACAAGGAACAATACTACAAGGAACAACACTACAAGGAAACAAACACTCAAGGAATAGCACTACAAGGAACAACAACACAGGGAACAACACCACAAGAACAACACCACAAGGAACACAAACACAGGGAACAACAACACAGGGGAAACGCACTAACAAGGAACAACACTTACAAGGAACAACACTACAAGTAACAGCACTAAAGGAACAACACTACAAGGAACAAACACTACAAGGAACAACATACAAGGAAACAGCACTACAAGTGACATACTACAAGGAACAACACTACAAGGAACAACCAACTACAAGGACAACACTACAAGGAAACAGCACCACAAGGAACGCACACAAGGAAACAGCAACACTAGGAAACAACACCACAAGGAACAACACCACAAGGAACAACACCACAAGAACAACCACCACAAGGAATGAAAACACCACTAGGAACAACACCACAAGGGAACAACACCACAAGGAACAAACACCATAAGGAACAAAAACCACAAGGGAACAACAACACAGGGAACCAGCACCACAAGGAACAAAAACACAGGGCAACAGCACCACACAGGAACAAAAAAACAGGGAACAACAACCCACAGGGAACAACAATCACAGGGAAACAATACCACAAGGATCAACAAACACAGGGAACAACAACACAGGGAACAAAACCACAAGGAACAACAACACGGGACAACACCACAAGGAACAACACACAAGGAACAACACCACCCCACAAGGAACAACAACACAAGGAACAAAACACAGAGAAACAAACCACAAGAACCACCCCCCCCCCGGGCCAACACCACAAGGAACAAACAACCACAAGGAACAAACACCACAAGGGAACACACACAAGGAACAAACACCACAAGAACATCACACAAGGAAAACCCAAGGAACAACAACCAGGAACAACAACACAGGAGAACAACACCACAAGGAACAACACCACAAGGAACAACAACTCCAGGGAACCAGCACTACAGGGAACGCATACAAGAACAGGCACTACCAAGGAACAACACAAGGAACAGCACTACAAGGAACAGCACTACAAGAACAACACAAGGAACAGCACTACAAGGACTGCACTACAAGGAACCAACCACCAGGAACAAACACTACAAGGAACAACACTACAAGGAACAACACTACAAGGGAATAGCACTAGCAAATGACAACACTACAAGGAACAACACTACAAGTAACGGCACTACAAGTAACAGCACTACAATAACAGCACTACAAGGAACAACACTACAAGGAACCACTACAAGAAACAACACTACAAGGAACAACACTACAAGGAACACACTACAAGCGGGAAAACAACAAAAGGACCAACACTACACGGAACAACAACTTACAAGGAACAACACTACAAGGAACTACCACTACAAGGACAAACCACAAGGACCAACACCACAAGGAACAACACTACAAGGAACAACACTACAAGGAACAACACTACAAGGAACAACACTACAAGGAACAACACTACAAGGAACAACGCGACAAGAACAAACACTACAATGAACACACTACAAGGAACAACACTACAAGGACAACACTACAGGAACACACTACAAGGACCGACACCACAGGACCAACACCACAGGAACAAACCACAAGGAACAAACACTACAAAGGAACACTACAACGGGAACAACACTACAAGGGAACAACACTACAAGGAACAAACCTACAACGGTAACAACACAAGGACCAACTCTACAAGGAACAACACTAAAAGGAAAAATATACAAGGAAAACAAAACACTACAAGGACAACACTACAAGGAACAACACTACAAGGAACAACACTACAAGAACAACACAAGGACAACACTACAAGGAAACAACACTACAAGGAACAACACTCAAGAACAACACTACAAGGACCAACACCACAAGGACAACACCACAAGGAACAACACCACAAGGAATAACACTACAAGGAACAACATAAAGGAACAAACACTACAAGGAACAACACTACAAGGAACAAAACACTACAAGAACAACATACAAGGAAACAACACCACAAGGAAACAACACACAAGGGACAACACCAAAGGAACAACACACAAGGAACAACACCACAAGGAACCAAACAAAGGGAAACACCACATGGGACAACACAAAGGGAACAACACCACAAGGGAGAAACAACACCACAAGGGACAACACAGGGAACAAACACCACAGGGAACAACACCACAGGGAACAACACCACATGGAACAACACCACAGGGAAACAGGCAACACTTGGAACACACCTAGGAAACAAACACAGGGAACAACAACACAGGAACAACAACACAGGGTACGCAACATGGAACAACACCACAGGAACACCACAAGGACAAACACCCAAGAAACAACACCACAAGGGACAAACACCACAGGGAACAACACCACAGGGAACACACCACAGGGAAAACACCACAGGGAACAACAACACACAGGGAACAACAACACAGGGGAACACACCATCAAAGAAACAACACATAGGGGAACATCACAACAGGGAAAACACCACAAGGAACAACACCACAAGGAAACAACACCACAAGGAACGACGCCACAAGGGAACATCACCAAGGAAACAACATCACAAGGAACACCACAAGGAAACAACATCACAAGGAAACATCACAAGGAACAACACAAGGAACATCAACACAGGGAACAACAAACACAGGGAACAAACAACTCAAGTGAGAACAAAAACCACAGGGACAGAACACAGGGAAACAATAACACAGGGAACAGTAACCAGGGAACATAACACAGGGAACAACAAACCAAGGGAAACAATAACACAGGGAACACAACACAGGGAACAACAAAACACAGGGAACAAACAATACAGGGAACAAACACCACAAAGAACCACACCACAAGGAACAACAAACACAAGGAACAACACCACAAGGAGCAACACCACAAGGATACAACAACACAGGGAACAACTAACACAGGGAACAACAACACAGGAACAACAACAAAGGGAAACAACACAGGGAAACAACAACACAGAGGAACAAAACCACAGGGAACAAAACCACAGGGAAACTAACAACACAGGGAAACAACAACACAGGGACATAACAACACAGGGAACAGCAACAAGGGAACACAAATTGGGGAATAACAACACAGGGGAAACAACACTACAAGGAACAACACCCGAGGACAACACTACAAGGAAAAACACCACAAGTACCAACACTACAAGAACAACATACAAGGGAACAAAACTACAAGGAACAACACTACAAGGAACAACACTACAAGGGAACAACACTACAAGGAACAAACACCCACAAGGAGGAAGAACACAGGGAACAAAAACACCACTGGGAACAACAACCACAGGGAAAGCATACAGGGAAACAGCACTACATGGGAACAGCACTACAATGAACAGACTACATGAACGCATACGCGAAAACAGCACTTACAGGGAACAGGCTTTACAAGGAACAACACAAGGAACAACACTACAAGGAACAACATTACAAGGCACCAAACACTACAAGGAACAGCACTACAAGGAACAACACATGGAACAACACTACAAGGAACAACACTACAAGAACAACACTACAAGTTAACAGCACTACAAGGAACAAACACTACAAGAACAACAATACAAGGAAACAACTCATACAAGGAAAACACGAACATGGAACAGCACTACAGGAACATTCAAGGAACAATACTACAAGGAACAACAATACAAGGAACAACACTACAAGGAACAAACACTAAGGAACAACACTTCAAGGAACAAACACTACAAGGAAAAACAACACTTCAAGGATACAACACTACAAGGCACAACATACAAGGAACAAACACGTACAAGGAAACAACACTACACGGGACAACACTACAAGGAAAACATTACAAGGAACAAACACTACAATGAACAAACTACAAGGAACAACACTACAAGAACAACACTACAAGGAACAAACACTACAAGGAACAACACCAACAAGGAAGAACAACACAAGGAATAACACACAGGGTATAACATCCATGGGGAAGAACACCACAAGGAAGAAGAAACAGGGAAGAACACCACAAGGGAGGAGACACACACGGAAAAACACCACAAGGAAAGAAACAAGGAAGAACACCACAAGGAAGAAGAACATGGGAAGAAACAAGGAAGAACCACAAGAACACCACAAGGAAAGAACTTCAAGGAAGAAGAACTCAAGGAAAAACGCCTCAAGGAAGAACACAAGGAAGAACACATGGAAAGATCGCCACAAGGAAGAACACCCAAGGAAGAACACAAGGAAGAACGCCACAAGGAAGAACACACAAGGAAGAAGAACACAAGAAGAACACAGGAAACACAAGGAAGAACACAGGGATACCACAAGGTAAGAACACACGAAGAAACATGGTAAGAAGACAAACACGCTTGATGAGGACGGGAAGCTAGAAGATAAGGAGAAATATTCAAGAATAAGAAGGTAGTTGTAAATAAGGTGGAGAGACAAGGAAGTAAAGATAAGTCGTTTGATGATATAGTACCCCGGGGAGTCAAGCCCCCGCGGACCCGCTCCATGGCCAGGGGCCTCCGTGATGGATCACAGCCTGATCAACCAGGCTGTTATACTGGTGGCATGTAATTCAGCGCATACGACCACCAGCCCGGCCTGGTCAGGATTCTGTTGTGACCACACTGCCAGGTATTGTCATCTCAAATAAGACACATTTAGAGGAAAAGAAACATTACTACGATGTTTGGCTCCATGGGATCAGTGTGGTGGACTGGTGATCAGTGTGGGACTGTGTGAATCAGGTGGTGCTGGTGGATCAGTGTGGTGAATGGTGTGATCAGTGTGGTGGACTGGTGGATCAGTGTGGTGACTGGCTGGATCAGTGCGGGTGACTGGTGGATCAGTGTGGTGACGTGGTGGATCAGTGTGGTGATCGGGTGGATCAGTGTGGTGACGGGAGGATAAGTGTGGTGGACTGGATCAGTGTGGTGGTCTGGATCAGTGTGGTGGATGGTGGTGGATCAGTGTGGTGATGGTGGATCAGTTGTGGTGACTGGTGGATCAGTGTGGGATGGTGGATCATTGTGGTAATGACTGAGTGGATCAGTGTGGTGATGGTGGATCAGTGTTGGTGGACTGGTGGATCAGTGTGGTGACTGGTGGATCAGTGTGGTGGACTGGTGGATCAGTGTGGTGGTGACTGGTGGATCAGTGTGGGTGGGACTGGGTGGATCAGTGTGGTGACTGGTGGATCGTGTGTGGACTGGTGGATCAGTGTGCTCGTGACGGGTGGTCAGTGTGGTGACGGGTGGATCAGTGTGGTGACGGAGTGGATCAGTGTGGTGGAACTGGATGGATCCAGTGTGGAGACTGGTGGAGAATCTCAGTGTGGTGACCGGGTGGATCGCGTGGTGGACTGGTGGATCAGTTGGTGACTTGGTGGAATCAGTGTGGTGACTGGTGGATCAGTGTGGTGACTGGTGGACAGTGTGGTGACTGGTGGATCAGTGTGGTACGGGTGGTCAGTGTGGTGACGGTGTGATCAGTGTGGTGACGGCCGTTGGATCAGTGTGGGTGACGGGTGGATCAGTGTGGTGGACGGGTGGATCAGTGTGGTGAACGGGTGTCAGTGTGGTGACGGTGGATCAGTGTGGTGACGGGAGGACCAGTGTGGTGACGGGGATCAGTGGTGGTGACTGGTTGGTCAGTGTGTGGTGACGGCGCGGATCAGTGTGTGTGGACGGGTGGTCAGTGTGGTGACTGGTGGATCAGTGTGGTGCCGGGTGGATCAGTGTGGTGACGGGTGGATCAGTGTGGTGACGGGTGGTCAGTGTGGTGGACGGGTGGATCAGTGTGGTGACTGGTGGATCAGTGTGGTGATGGTGGATCAGTGTGGTGACGGAGTGGGAATCAGTGTGGTGACGGGTGGATCAGTGTGGTGACTGGGATCAGTGTGGTGACTGGTGGATCAGTGTGGGTGATGGTGGATCAGGTGGTGACTGGTGGATAAGTGTGGTGACTGGTGTGATCACGTGTGGTGGAGGGTGGATCAGTGTTGGTGACTGGTGGTTCAGTGTGGTGGACTGGTGGTGGATCATGTGTGGTGACGGGTGGTTGGTGGATCAGTGTGAGTGACGGGTGGATCAGTGCCCCCCCCCCCCCCCCCCCCCCCCCCCCCAAATGGTGCTGGTGGTCGTGTGGTGGACTGGTGGATCCATTGTGGTGACGGGTGGATCATTGTTGGTGATGGTGGATCAGTGTTGGTGGACTGGTGGTCAGTGTGGTGACGGGTGGATCTGTGTGGATGTGACTGGTGATCAAGTGTGGTGACTGGTGGCTCAGTGTGGTGACTGGTGGATCAGTGTGGTGACGGGGTGGATCAGTGTGGTGACTGGTGGAATCAGTGTGGTTGACTGGTGGATCAGTGTGGTGACTGGTGGATCAGTGTGGTGACTGGTGGATTGTGTGGTGATGGTGGATCAGTGTGGTGACTGGTGGATCAGTTGTGGTGACTGGTGGAATCAGTGTGGTGACTGGTGGATCAGTGTGGTGGGATGGTGGAAACAGTTGTGGGACGGGTGGATCAGTGTGGTGACTGGTGGATCAGTGTGGTTGGACGGGTGGGATCAGTGTGGGTGAGTGTGGATCCCCTCCCCCAGTGTGGTGACTGGGGGATCAGTGTGGTGACTGGTGGATCAGTGTGGTGACGGAGTGGATCAGGTGTGGTGACTGGTGGATCAGTGTGGTGATGGTGGATCAGTGTGTGGTGACGTAGTGGATCAGTGTGGTGACTGGTGGATCAGTGGTGGTGACTGGTGGATCAGTGTGGTTACGGGTGGATCAGTGTGGTGACTGGTGGATCAGTGTGGTGATGGTGGATCAGTGTGGTGACGGGTGGTCAGTGTGGGACTGGTGGATCAGTGTGGTGACGGGTGGATCAGTGTGGTGACTGGTGGATCCAGTGTGGGACTGGTGATCAGTGTGGTGACTGGTGGATCAGTGTGGTGGACTGGTGGATCTGTGTGGTGGACTGGTGGATCAGAGTGGTGATGGTGGATCAGTGTGGTGACGGGTGGAATCAGTGTGTTGGTGGACTGGTGGATCAGTGTGTGACGGGTGGATTCAGTGTGGTGACTGGTGGATCGTCTGGTGACGGGTGGATCATGTGTGGTGACTGGGGATCAGTGTGGTGACTGTGGATCAGTGTGGTGACTGGTGGTCAGTGTGGTGACGGCGTGGATCATGTGGTGACTGCGTGGTGATCATTGATTGTTGACGGAGTTGATCAGTGTGGTGACTGTGTGGAATCAGTGTGGTGATGGTGGATCAGTGTGGTGACTGGTGGATCAGTGTGGTGACTGGTGGATCAGTGTGGTGACGGGTGGATCAGTGTGGTGACTGGTGGATCAGTGTGGTGACTGGTGGATCAGTGTGGTGACTGGTGGATCAGTGTGGTGACGGGTGGATCAGTGTGGTGACTGGTGGATCAGTGTGGTGACTGGTGGATCAGTGTGGTGACTGGTGGATCAGTGTGGTGACGGGTTGTCATCTGATACAGTCCAGGATGGTGCCACACGTCATCATGTTGCTCTACTAAGCTGTCACAACTTACTTGGGAAACATTACTGAAGTGACAACCTCTGCTAGTGAGACGATATGATCTTAAGGTCGTCTGATCCTAGTGCTCTGAGAACCTCCCTGCTGTGTTTTTCACATACTACTGTGTTCTTCACACACTGTGTTCTTCACACAGTGTTCTTCACACAGTGTTCTTCACACACTGTGTTCTTCACACACTGTGTGTTCTTCACACACTGTGTTCTTCACACAGTGTGTTCTTCACACACTGCTGCGTGTTCTTCACACTACTGTGTTCTTCGCACACTACTGTGTTCTTCACACAGTACTGCGTATTTAAAACCAACATTATACTGACGTATCTCCCAGTACAATTGCCAAGTTAAGTGCTTGGTCAGAGGTACCAAGTGTTCCTCAAGCGATTGTGTTTGAGAGAAGTTCGTCCAGTATTACCACACGCTCAAGTATCAGAGTTTCCCTGAAACTACCTTTATTCTCTGCTCTAACTGTTGTTGTTATGCTGCTGCTGCTGCTCGTGACGTACGTTACAGCTGCTAATCACAGCAGTTTCAGACCCGCCTCAACTTATATCCTGTAATTTGTGTGAAGTTAGTTTAACTTATGAGGATCGTTTTGCTTTTAACGTCTTCTTATACCAGGCTGTTTCTTGGTCTGAATTTCCTCTTGTTGCAGGTTGCTGAACCAGGCTGTTTCTTGCTCTGATGTTCCTCTTGTTGCAGGTTGCTGTACCAGGCTGTTTCTTGGTCTGAAGTTCCTCTTGTTGCAGGTTGCTGTACCAGGCTGTTTCTTGCTCTGATGTTCGTCTTGTTGCAGGTTGCTGTACCAGGCTGTTTCTTGGTCTGAAGTTCCTCTTGTTGCAGGTTGCTGTACCAGGCTGTTTTTTGGTCTGAAGTTCCTCTTGTTGCAGGTTGCTGTACCAGGCTGTTTCTTGGTCTGATGTTCCTCTTGTTGCAGGTTGCTGTACCAGGCTGTTTCTTGGTCTTAAGTGCTTCTTGCAGCAAGTTGTTGTTGCTGTCGCTGAGCAGGTAATGACTTTCTTGTGTACCTGTCTTATGTTATGTTAAATGATGTGGGTGATATACAATACCTCTGTTGTGTGTTAAATATTGTGAGTGATACACAATACCTCTGTTATGTGTTAAATATTGTGGGTGATATACAATACCTCTGTTATGTGTTAAATATTGTGGGTGATATATAATACCTCTGTTATGTGTTAAATATTGTGGGTGATATACAATACCTCTGTTATGTGTTAAATATTGTGGGTGATATATAATACCTCTGTTATGTGTTAAATATTGTGGATGATATACAATACCTCTGTTGTGTGTTATATATTGTGAGTGATACACAATACCTCTGTTGTGGGTGATATACAATACCTGTGTTAGTTATGTGCTAAATTTTGTTAATGGAATATAGTAGAGACAGGTTGATGATTGAGAGACATGGGCAGCATTTGGCGGTCTGTGTTGTTGAAGCGTTTCACCCGCAGAACACACTTCCCCTGCCCAATACGAGGGCGATTTTAATACTGGAAACTGTGAACACATGGAGAGGTAATTACTAGGTGTTCACTACCATGGTCTTGATGGAAGGTGTTCACTACCATGGTGTTGACTACCATGGTGTTGACTACCATGGTGTTGACTACCATGGTGTTGACTACCATGGTCTTGATGGAAGGTGTTGACTACCATGGTCTTGATGGAAGGTGTTGACTACCATGGTCTTGATGGAAGGTGTTCACTACCATGGTCTTGATGGAAGGTGTTGACTACCATGGTCTTGATGGAAGGTGTTCACTACCAAGGTGTTCACTACCATGGTCTTGATGGAAGGTGTTGACTACCATGGTCTTGATGGAAGGTGTTCACTACCATGGTCTTGATGGAAGGTGTTGACTACCATGGTCTTGATGGAAGGTGTTCACTACCATGGTGTTCACTACCATGGTCTTGATGGAAGGTGTTGACTACCATGGTCTTGATGGAAGGTGTTCACTACCATGGTCTTGATGGAAGGTGTTCACTACCATGGTCTTGATGGAAGGTGTTCACTACCATGGTCTTGATGGAAGGTGTTGACTACCATGGTCTTGATGGAAGGTGTTGACTACCATGGTGTTCACTACCATGGTCTTGATGGAAGGTGTTCACTACCATGGTCTTGATGGAAGGTGTTCACTACCATGGTCTTGATGGAAGGTGTTCACTACCATGGTCTTGATGGAAGGTGTTCACTACCATGGTCTTGATAGAAGGTGTTCACTACCATGGTCTTGATGGAAGGTGTTAACTACCATGGTCTTGATGGAAGGTTCACTACCATGGTCTTGATGGAAGCTGTTAACTACCATGGTCTTGATGGAAGGTGTTGACTACCATGGTCTTGATGGAAGGTGTTGACTACCATGGTCTTGATGGAAGGTGTTCACTACCATGGTCTTGATGGAAGGTGTTCACTATCATGGTCTTGATGGAAGGTGTTCACTACCATGGTCTTGATGGAAGGTGTTCACTACCATGGTCTTGATGGAAGGTGTTCACTATCATGGTCTTGATGGAAGGTGTTCACTACCATGGTCTTGATGGAAGGTGTTCACTACCATGGTCTTGATGGAAGGTGTTCACTACCATGGTCTTGATGGAAGGTGTTAACTACCATGGTCTTGATGGAAGGTGTTAACTACCATGGTCTTGATGGAAGGTGTTCACTACCATGGTCTTGATGGAAGGTGTTCACTACCATGGTCTTGATGGAAGGTGTTCACTACCATGGTCTTGATGGAAGGTGTTCACTACCATGGTCTTGATGGAAGGTGTTCACTATCATGGTCTTGATGGAAGGTGTTCACTACCATGGTCTTGATGGAAGGTGTTAACTACCATGGTCTTGATTGAAGGTTCACTATCATGGTCTTGATGGAAGGTGTTCACTACCATGGTCTTGATGGAAGGTGTTCACTACCATGGTCTTGATGGAAGGTGTTCACTACCATGGTCTTGATGGAAGGTTCACTATCATGGTCTTGATGGAAGGTGTTCACTACCATGGTCTTGATGGAAGGTGTTCACTACCATGGTCTTGATGGAAGGTTCACTATCATGGTCTTGATGGAAGGTGTTCACTACCATGGTCTTGATGGAAGGTGTTCACTACCATGGTCTTGATGGAGGGTGTTCACTACCATGGTCTTGATGGAAGGTGTTAACTACCATGGTCTTGATGGAAGGTGTTCACTACCATGGTCTTGATGGAAGGTGTTCACTACCATGGTCTTGATGGAAGTGTTCACTACCATGGTCTTGATGGAAGGTGTTCACTACCATGGTCTTGATGGAAGGTGTTTCACTACCATGGTCTTGATGGAAGGTGTTCACTACCATGGTCTTGATGGAAGGTGTTAACTACCATGGTCTTGATGGAAGGTGTTCACTACCATGGTCTTGATGGAAGGTGTTCACTACCATGGTCTTGATGGAAGGTGTTCACTACCATGGTCTTGATGGAAGGTGTTAACTACCATGGTCTTGATGGAAGGTGTTCACTACCATGGTCTTGATGGAAGGTGTTCACTACCATGGTCTTGATGGAAGGTGTTCACTACCATGGTCTTGATGGAGGTGTTCACTACCATGGTCTTGATGGAAGGTGTTCACTACCATGGTCTTGATGGAAGGTGTTCACTACCATGGTCTTGATGGAAGGTGTTAACTACCATGGTCTTGATGGAAGGTGTTCACTACCATGGTCTTGATGGAAGGTGTTCACTACCATGGTCTTGATGGAAGGTGTTCACTACCATGGTCTTGATGGAAGGTGTTCACTACCATGGTCTTGATGGAAGGTGTTAACTACCATGGTCTTGATGGAAGGTGTTCACTACCATGGTCTTGATGGAAGGTGTTCACTACCATGGTCTTGATGGAAGGTGTTCACTACCATGGTCTTGATGGAAGGTGTTCACTACCATGTGAGCTATCAATATGACAGTTTTCTGAACACTATACATGCTGCTCAAAGAACGTTTATCCCATATAAAGAAATTAGATCAAATAGAAATGACCCAAAATGGATGAATAATAGGCTGAAATATCTACTAGGGCATAAGAAAGGAATTTATAGGCGTATCAAGAGGTGAGGGTCATCTTATGAATCAGTATATTGACATTAAGAGGGACATTAAAAAGGGGATAAGAAAAGCTAAAAGGGACTATGAAATTAAAGTTGCTAGGGATTCTAAAACTAACCCAAAAAGTTTTTTTCCAGGTCTATAGAACAAAAGTCAGAGATAAGATAGGTCCCCTTAAAAATAACTATGGGCACCTTACTGACAAAGAGAATGAAATGTGCTCGATTTTTAATAATTATTTTCTCTCAGTTTTTACACAGGAAGACACTAACAATATTCCAGTAATTAATTTTTATAGTGGGCCAGAAGAAGATAAATTATGTAACATCACAGTCACTAGTGAAGTGGTTGTGAAGCAGATAGACAGACTGAAGCAAAATAAGTCGCCGGGTCCTGATGAGGTTTTTTCAAGGGTTCTTAAGGAATGCAAAATGGAACTCTGTGAACCATTAACTAATATTTTTAATTTATCTCTTCAAACAGGTGTAGTGTCTGATATGTGGAAGATGGCTAATGTAATTCCTATTTTTAAAACGGGACAAGTCGTTAGCGTCAAATTACCGCCCAATAAGCCTGACCTCAATTGTAGGCAAATTACTAGAGTCAATTATAGCTGAGATTATAAGAAGCCATCTCGATAAGCATAGCTTGATTAATGATACTCAGCATGGATTCACAAGAGGCGGATCTTGTCTAACTAATTTATTAACTTTCTTCAGTAAAGCTTTTGAGGCTGTTGACCACGATAAAGAATTTGATATTATTTACTTAGATTTTAGTAAGGCTTTTGATAGAGTTCCGCACCATAGAGTGTTAAAGAAAGTGGCAGCTCATGGCATTGGGGGAAAAGTGCTCTCGTGGATCGAGTCATGGCTCACTGACAGGAAGCAGAGAGTGTTCATAAATGGGGTTAAATCCGAGTGGGGATCTGTAACAAGTGGCGTTCCACAGGGATCAGTCTTGGGCCCGTTGTTGTTTATAATATATATCAATGATCTTGATGAGGGAATTACTAGTGATATGAGCAAATTCGCCGATGACACAAAGATAGGTAGGATAATTGATTCTAACGTAGATGTTATGGAACTTCAAGAGGATTTAAACAAACTCTATTCTTGGTCAGAAAAGTGGCAGATGCAGTTCAATGTAGATAAATGCAAGGTTCTGAAGCTTGGCAGTGCCCATAATCCTAGTACTTATAAGTTAAATGATGTAGAACTTAGCCATACAGATTGCGAAAAGGACTTAGGGGTTATGGTGAGCAGCAACCTTAAACCAAGACAGCAATGCCTAAGCGTACGTAATAAGGCAAACAGATTACTGGGATTTATATCAAGAAGTGTAAGCAACAGAAGTCCAGAGGTCATACTGCAGCTTTATACATCATTAGTAAGGCCTCACCTAGATTATGCAGCTCAGTTCTGGTCTCCATATTACAGAATGGACATAAATTCGTTAGAAAACATTCAGCGAGGGATGACTAAATTAATACATAGCATTAGAAATCTTCCTTATGAAGAAAGATTGAAGACTCTTAAGTTACATTCACTTGTTAGACGAAGAATGAGGGGAGACCTGATCGAAGTGTATAAGTGGAAGATAGGTATTAATAAAGGGGATATTAATAAGGTCTTGAGGATGTCTCTCCAAGAGAGAACCCGCTGTAATGGATTTGAATTAGATAAGTTTAGATTTAGAAAGGACATAGGAAAGTATTGGTTTGGAAATAGGGTAGTTGATGAGTGGAACAGTCTACCTAGTTGGGTTATTGAGGCTAGGACCTTGGGTAGTTTCAAATTTAGGTTGGATAAGTACATGAGTGGGAGGGGTTGGATTTGAGTGGGACTTTCACATCAGAGCTTATTTCTTGGGTGGCATTGAAAATTGGGTTGGGCAAATGTTTTGTTAGTGGGATGAATTGTAAAGGACCTGCCTAGTATGGGCCAACAGGCCTCCTGCAGTGTTCCTCCTTTCGTATGTTCTTATGTTCTTATGTTCTTAAGAATGAGTATTGGTTTAGAAAAGCATGTAAGCAAACACTACGACATATTAGAAAACGTTTCGGTTCTGGGTCCCACAACCGAAACGTTGCCTAATAAGTATGTCCTAGTGTTTGCTCCCGTGTCTTTCTAAAACAACTTGTCGATGTCTATTATCAAAGTTTATACCAAGATAGAGTATTACCTAGTCTGGTCGCTTCAACTATAAGAACATAGGAATGAACAAACACTGCAGAAGGCCTGCTGGCCCACGCAAGGAAAGTCCTTATCAAAACCACATGCATAATTGTCCAACTTCTTCCCAGAGCCAATCAAGATCTTGCCTCAGCATCCCAGGTACTAATCAAATTCAGCCCCTTTTCACTCATTTGTCCAATATCTTTTTAAAGCCACTTAAGGTCTTAGCCTGTATTAACCTACCCGGCAGACTGTTCCATGCATTGACAACTCTGGAAACCAGTCCTTATCTATGTCCTGTAGGGATAATACAGTACCCGGCAGAAATAACATGTATACTGGCTTAGAGCGAATGTTCATCTCACCTACCTGCACACAATTAGTCTGCCATTACACACACTGTTACGTTCTTCTTTTCCACTTCCATGGGGAAGTGGAAAAGAATCTTTCCTCTGTAAGCCATGCGTGTCGTATGAGGCGACTAAAATGCCGGGAGCGATGGGCTAGTAACCCCTTCTCCTGTAGACATTTGCTAAAAAAGAGAAGAAAAACTTTATAAAACTGGGATGCTTGAATGTGAGTGGATGTAGTGCGGATGACAAGAAACAGATGATTGCTGCTGTTATGAATGAAAAGAAGTTGGATGTCCTGGCCCTAAGCGAAACAAAGCTGAAGGGGGTAGGGGAGTTTCGGTGGGGGGAAATAAATGGGATTAAATCTGGAATATCTGAGAGAGTTAGAGCTAAGGAAGGGGTAGCAGTAATGTTGAAGGATCAGTTATGGAAGGGGGAAAAGAGAATACGAAGTGTAAATTCAAGGATTATGTGGTTTAAAGTAAAGGTTGGATGCGAAAAGTGGGTCATAATAAGCGTGTATGCACCTGGAGAAGAGAGGAATGTAGAGGAGAGAGATTTTGGGAGATGTTAAGTGAATGTATAGGAACCTTTGAACTAAGTGAGAGAGCAATTGTGGTAGGGGACCTGAATGCTAAAGTAGGAAAAACTTTTATAGGGTGTGGTAGGTAAGTTTGGGGTGCCAGGGGGTAAATGATAATGGGACCCCTTTGATTGAACTTTGTATAGAAAGGGGTTTAGTTATAGGTAATACACATTTTAAGAAAAAGAGGATAAATAAGTATACAAGATATGATATAGGGCGAAATGGCAGTAGTTTGTTGGATTATGTATTGGTATACAAAAGACTGTTGAGTAGACTTCAGGATGTACATGTTTATAGAGAGGCACAGATATATCAGATCACTTTTTAGTTGTAGCTACATGAAGTAAAAGGTAGAGGGGATACAAGGAGAATAGAAGCATCAGGGAAGAGAGAGTGAAGGTTTTATAAATTAAAGAGGAGGCAGTTAGGGTAAGATATAAACAGCTATTGGAGGATAGATGGGCTAATGAGAGCATGGGCAATGGGGTCGAAGAGGTATGGGGTAGGTTTAAAAATGTAGTGTTAGCGTGTTCAGCAGAAGTTTGTGGTTACAGGAAATTTGGGTGCAGGAGGGAAGAGCGTTTGGTGGAATGATGTAAAGAGTAGTAAGGGAGAAAAAGTTAGCATATGAGAAGTTTTTACAAAGTAGAAGTGATGCAAGGAGGGAAGAGTATAGGGGAGAAAAAGAGAAAGGTTAAGAGAGTGGTGAAGCAATGTAAAAAGAGAGCAAATGAGAGAGTGGTGAGATGTTATCAACAAATTTTGTAGAAAGAAAAAAGTTTTGGAGTGAGATTAACAAGTTAAAAAGCCTAGAGAACAAATGGATTTGTCAGTTAAAAATAGGAGAGGAGAGTTATTAAATGGAGAGTTAGAGGTATTTGGGAAGATGGAAGGAATATTTTGAGGAATTTTTAAATTTTGAGAAGATAGGGAAGCTGTGATTTCGTGTATAGGGCAAGGAGGAATAACATTTGTAGGAGTGATGAAGAGCCAGTTGTGAGTGTGGGGAAGTTCGTGAGGCAGTAGGTAAAATGAAAGTGGGTAAGGCAGCCAAGATTGATGGGATAAAGATAGAAATGTTAAAAGCAGGTGGGATATAGTTTTGGAGGGGTTTTGGTGCAATTATTTAATAAATGTATGGAAGAGGGTAAGGTACCTAGGGATTGACAGAGAGAAATGCATATTTTCCTTTGTATAAAGGCAAAGGGAAAAAAAGAGAGTGCAAAAATTATAGGGGGATAAGTCTGTTGAGTATACCTGGTAAAGTGTATGGTAGAGTTATTATTGAAATAATTAAGAGTAAGACGGAGAATAGGTTTAACAGATGAACAAGGAGGCTTTAGGAAAGGAGGGGGTGTGTGGACCAGGGTTTACAGTGAAAATATAAGTGAACAGTATTTAGATAAGGCAAAAGGGAGGTTTTTGTGGCATTTATGGATTTGGAAAAGGCATATGACAGGGTGGATAGGGGGGCAATGTGGCAGGTGTATGGTGTAGGAGGTAGGTTACTGAAGCAGTGAAGAGTTTTTACGAGGATAGTGAGGCTCAAGTTAGAGTATTGTAGGGAAAAAGGGAGATTATTTCCCAGTAAAAGTAGGCCTTAGACAAGGGTGTGTGATGTCACCGTGGTTGTTTAATATATTTATAGATGGGGTTGTAAGAGAAGTAAATGCGTGGGAGTTGTCACAGTTGCTCTTTGCTGATGACACTGTGCTCTTGGGAGATTCTGAAGAGAAGTTGCAGAGATTGTTGGATGAATTTGGTAGGGTATGTAAAAAAAAGAAATTAAAAGTGAATACAGGAGAGAGTAAGGTTATGAGGATAAAAAGATTAGGTGATGAAAGATTGGATATGAGATTGGAGGAGAGAGTATGGAGGAGGTGAATGTATTCAGATATTTGGGAGTGGACGTGTCAGCGGATGGGTGTATGAAAGATGAGGTGAATCATAGAATTGATGAGGGGAAAAGGGTGAGCGGTGCACTTAGGAGTCTGTGGAGACGAAGAAATTTGTCCTTGGAGGGAAAGAGGGGAATGTATGGGGAGTATAGTTTTACCCAAAGCTCTTATATGGGTGTGAAGCATGGGTGATGAATGTTGCAGCGAGGAGAAGGCTGGGGCAGTGGAGATGTCATGTCTGAGGGCAATGTGTGGCATGAATTTTAATGCAGAGAATTCGTAGTTTGGAAGTTAGGAGGAGGTGCGGGATTACCAAACTGTTGTCCACAGGGCTGAGGAAGGGTTGTTGAGGTGGTTTGGACATGTAGAGAGAATGGAGCGAATCAGAATGACTTCAAGAGTGTATCCCGTCTGTAGTGGAAGGAAGGCAGGGTAGGGGTCGGCCTAGAAAGGTTGGAGGAAGGGGGTAAAGGAGGTTTTGTTGCGAGGGGGTTGGACTTCCAGCGGGCATTGTGTGAGCGTGTTTGATAGGAGTGAATGGAGATAAATGGTTTTTAATACTTGACGTGCTGTTGGAGTGTGAGCAAAGTAACATTTATGAAGGGATTCAGGGAAACCGGGAGGCCAGACTTGAGTCCTGGAGATGGGAAGTACAGTGCCTGCACTCTGAAGGAGGGGTGTTAATGTTGCAGTTTAAAAACTGTAGTGTAAAGTACCCTTCTGGCAAGTGATGGAGTGAATGATGGTGAAAGATTTTTTCTTTTTCGGGCCACCCTGCCTTGGTGGGAATCGGCCAGTGTGTTAATAAATAATAATAATAATAATTATAATATAATATTAATTTTTTTTCCAACAAGTCGGCCGTCTCCCACCGAGGCAGGGTGACCCAAAAAAGAAAGAAAATAATTTTCTTATTATTATTCTTTTTAGTAATCTTTACAGGAAAAGAGGTTACTAGCCCATTGTTCCCGGCATTTTAGTTGACTTTTACAACACGCATGGCTTATGGAGTAAAGATTCTTATTCCACTTCCCCACGGATATAAAAGGAAAAGTAATAAGACCAAGAACTATTAAGATAAAATCAAAGAAAACTCAGATGAGTGTGTATAAATAAACATGTACATGTATGTGTAGTGTGACCTAAGTGTAAGTAGAAGTAGCAAGACGTACCTGTAATCTTGCATATTTATGAGGGCAGAAAAAAAGACATCAGCAATCCTACCATCATGTAAAACAATTACAGGCTTTCGTTTTACACTCACTTGGCAGGACGGGTAGTAACTCCCCGGGCGGTTGCTGTCTACCAAACCCACTACCTACTATATAATATTAAAATTAATATATATATATATATATATATATATATATATATATATATTTATATATATATATATATATATATATATATATATATATAATATATATATATATATATATATATATATTATACATACACACACACACACACACACACACACACAACAAAACACACACAAAAACAACACAACCACAACAAAACACACAACACAACACACACAAAACACAACACAACACACAAAACACAACACATCACGCACAACACAACAAAACACACACACAAAACCACTACACAACACACACTACACAACACACACAATCAACACACACAACACAACACACATCAACACAACACACACAACACAACACACAAACACAATCACACACAACAACAAACACACACAACAACACACACGACAACACACACGACAACACACACAAACACACACAACACCACAAACAACACACAACAACACACACAACAACACACACAACAACACACACAAAACACACACAACAAACACACTAACACACACACAACACACAACACACACCAACACAAACCACACACACAACACAAACAATAACGAACACAACACACAAACGCAACACACACACAACACGCACAACGCAAACGCACAACACATACAGCACACACAACACACACAACACAGCACAACCGCGCACACAACACAGCCACAGCACAATCACACACAGCACAAACACACAACCAATCGCACAACACACACAGCACAACTCAACACACACAACACAACACACACAACACACACAACACACAAAACACACACACAACACACATCACACAACACACAAAAAACAACCACACACAACACAACACACACAACACAGCACACACAAAAACACAACTCACACACAGCCCAACACAAACACACAACACAACACACACAACTCACACAACACACACAAACAACACACACAGCACAACACACACAGCACAAAACACAGCACAACACACACAGGCACAACACACACATCACAACACACACAGCACAACACACAAGCACAACACACACAGCCACACACACACACAGCACAACACACACAGCACAACACACACAAACACACCACAGCCACAACACACTCAGGCACAACACACACAGCACAACACACACAGCAAACACACACAGCACAACACACACAGCAAAACACACACATCAAAACACACACAGCACAACACACACAGCACAAACACACACAGCACCAACACACACAGCAAAACACAGCACAACACACACAACAAACACACACACACAACACACACAGCACAAACACACAGCACAACACACACAGCACAACACACACAACACAACACACACAGCACAACACACAGCACAGCAAACACACACAGCACAAAACACACACAGCACAACACACCACAGCCAACAACACACCGCACAAACCCACAGCACAACTACACACAGCACAAACACACACAGAACAACACACACAGACAAACACAGCACAACAACACAGCAAAAACACACACAACACAACACACGCCCACAACACACACAGCACAAACACACGCACAACACACACAACACAACCACACACAGCACAACACACACAGACCACAACACACACAGAACAACACACACAGCACAACACACACAGCACAACACACACAGCCACAACCAACACACAGCACAACACACACAGCAAAACAACACAGCACAACACACACAGCACAACACACACAGCACAACACACACAGCACAACACACCACTGCCACAAACACAGCACAACTCACACAGCACAACACACACAGACACAACACACACATCACAACACACAGCACAACACACAGCACAACACACACAGCACTACACACACCGCACAACACACACAGCACAACACAACACTGCACAACACACACAGCACAACACACACTGCAAACACACACAGCCACAACACACACAACAAACACAGACACAACACCAACACACACAACACAACACACAGCACAAACACACAGCACAACACCCAACACAGCACACAACACACACAACACAACACACACAGCACAACACACACAGCCAACACACACAACACAACACACACAGCACAACACACACAGCACAACACACACAGCACACACACACAGCACAACACACACAGCCACAAAACACACTACGCACAACACACACAGCACAACACACACAACACACCACAGCACAACACACACAACACACACAGCACACACAGCACAACACACACAACACAACACACCAACACACACAACAACACAGCACAACACCACACAGCACAACACCAACCCACAAACACACAGCACAACACACACAACACACACAGCACAACACACCACTGCACAACACACACAACACAACACACACATCACTCACAGCACAACACCACACACACAACACAAACACACACAACACAACACACACAACACACACAACACAACACACACAGCACAACACACAGACAACACACACAGCACAACACACACAGCACACACACAGCCACAACACACCACAGCACAAACACACAGAACCAACACACACAACCACAACACACACAAACACAACCACCAACAGCACAACACACATCAGCACACCCACACAGGCAACAACACACGGCACACAACAACACAGCACAACACACACAGCCACAACACACACAGCACACACACACAGCACAACACACACACACAACCACACAGCACATACACACACAGCACAACCACACACACACACCACAGCACAACACACACGCACAACACACCAACAAACACAGCACAACACACACAGACAACACACTCAGCCACAAACACACACAGCACAACACACACCAGCACAACACACACAGCACCAACACACACAACACAACACACACAGCACAAACACACACAGCACAACACACACAGCACAACCACACACAGCACATCACCTACACAACACACACAGCACAACACACACAGCCAACACACACAGCACAACTCACACAGCACAACACACAACAGTCTCTAACACCCACACAGCACACACACACGCACAACACACACAACCACACACAGACACAACACACACAGCACAACACACACAACACACACAGCACAACCACACAGCTCAACACACACAGCACAACACACACAAACGCAACACACACGCACAAACACACACAGCACACACACACAGCACAACACACACAGCACAACACACAAACACACACAGCACAACACACACAGCCAAACACACACAGCACAACAACACAGCACAAACACACACAGCACAACACTCACAGCACACACACACAGCACAACACTCACAGCACAAACACACCAACACACACAGCACAACACACAAGCACAACACACACAGCACAACACTCACGCACCACACACACAGCACACCACACCACAGACACACACAAACACAACAACACGCCACAGCCACACAGCACAACACTCAGCACAAACACGCACAACACACACCAACACAACACACACAGCACAACACACACAGCACAAACCACACAGCACAACACACACAACACACACAGCACAACACACACAGCACAACCCACACACAGCACAACACACACAACACACACAGCACAACACACCACAGCACAAAACACACACAGCACATCACACACCACACCAACCACACTGAACAACAACACAACCACAACACACACAGCAACACACACTCAACCAAAACACACACAGCACAACACCACAGCACACACACACAGCACAACACAACAACACACACAGCCTCAACACACCACAGCTCTCTCTCTCTCTTTGCTTTCTCTCTTGCTCTCTCTCTCTCTTGCTCTCTTCTCTCTTGCTCTCTCTCTCTCTTGCTCTCTCTCTTCTTCTTGCTCTCTCTCTCTCTCTCCTCTCTCTCTCTCTCTCTCTTCTCTCTTCTCTCCTTGCTCTCTCTCTCTACTCTTTGCTTCTTCTCTCTCTCTCTGCTCTTTCTCTTCTTTGCTCTCTCTCTTGCTCTCTCTCTTGTGCTCTCTTCTTGCTCTCTCTTGCTCTCTCTCTATTCGATCTCTCTCTTGCTCTCTCCCTCTCTTGCCTCTCTCTCTCTTTGCTCTCTCTCTCTCTCTTGCTTCTTGCCCCTTTTTCCCTGCTTAACTCCCCCTCTCCTACACTTAAAAAAAAAAAAAAAAAAAAAAAAAAAATGGTGGGGACTCGCAGGAACCAAGAATCAGATGAGAATGGTTCGGTAGGGAGGAGTGGATGGAGGAGCAGTGGAAAAGGATGGAACAAGAGTGGGAGAGAAAATTAGGAGAGCTTTCTGAAAAAATGGAGAAAGAGCTCTCTGTGAAATTGGAAAGGAGGTTGGAGAAGGAGACAAAGAATTGGGAGGCACAAGTCGAAACTGCAGTAGCCAAGATAAGGGTCCTAGAAGTTGAGATAAATAGGCTGAAGCGAGTTACAGGGGCAGTGACCAGAGAAGACACAGCATATGAAGCTGCGAGGCCGAACAGGAAGGAAGGAATTATGAATTATGCTAAGGTCACATCAATCTGCCAAGGAGGACCAAGGAGTGAAAGGGAAGATCAGCTGGTTGCAGATGGAGAGGGTGATAGGTCGAATGCTGAGGCACAACAAGGCTATCAAGAGCCACTGGAAAAATCAAGGGAGAAACTGACCACATACAGGCAGGATCCAGAGTCACAGAGGGTGAGGCAATGGGAGGAAGAAAGGGCAAAATCAGTGTTTATCCATGGGCTTCAGGAGAGAGAGGAAAGGACACACACTGAAAGGCAGCAGGAAGAAAGAAAGGAGATTGAGAAAATCATCACGGAAATAGGTGAAGAGATGGACGAGATTGTAAATTTTCAGAGAATAGGGGGGTACTCGAAGGGGAGAAACCGACCAATCAAGCTGATTCTCAGGACGGAAACAGTGCGGAACAGGATCCTCCAAGAGAAACCACGATTGAAATACTCGGAAGAGTACAAGAGGGTGTTCCTAGACAGAGACAGAACAAAATCAGAACGACAGCAGCTGAGGGAGAGGACAAAAAAGCGAAAGGAGCTAGGAAAAGAGACAAGGAGGGAACCAGCAGAGGTCAGTCAGAGCAGGACAGAACAGCAAGGGCAAGCACACACACAACTACTCTCAGAACCATACAACCTATCACACCATCCCAACACACACTACAATCCATACCCACAGCCTCCACCCAACACCGAGCTATAGAATCCCACAGTATGCCACCAGGTCTCCCACCCTCACAGGCCCCCAAACCACAGTGTTGGAAAGGAAACTGAAGGTATGGTACACAAACGCTGATGGAATAACAAATAAGTGGGAGGAGTGGCATGAAAGAGTCAAAGAAGCATCACCGGACATCATAGCTCTCACAGAAACCAAGCTTACAGGTATGATAACAGATGCCATCTTTCCAACGGGGGTACCAAATCCTGAGGAAAGACAAGTAGGAAACAGGGGGGGTGGAGGTGTGGCGTTGCTGATCAAAAATCGCTGGAATTTTGATGAGCTGGGAGAGGAGATAGCGGAGAAGAAAGTGATTACTTAGTGGGAACACTTCACTCTGGAGGCCCCATAGGTGGTATGCAGTGATGTATAACCCACCACCAGAAATGCAGGAGTGCCAGCAAGGTGTACGCGAGGAGAATAGAGCGATGGTTGACACACTGGCTAGGTGGCCAGAAGAGCTCATGCATGCAGGGCAAAGCTCCGATCATGGATACTTTAACCACAAGGAGATCGATTGGGAGGAAATTGACCCACATGGGGGCCAAGATACAGGAGGGCTAAGATGATGTAGGTGGTACTGGGAAAATTCATGTACCAACACGTAAGGGGACACTACAAGAGAGAGAGGGATGAGGATGAACCAGCAAGGCTAGGACTTGAGTATTCACCTTCAGTAGTGCAGATATCGAGGACATTCACATAGAAAGACCCTTGGGGCCAAGTGCCCATGTGGTTTTAAAGCTTTCGAATACACAGTAGAGCAACAAGTGGAGGGAGAAGAGCAGGAAGGCCAGGACGAATGAAGCAAACTACACAGAAAGGGGAATACACAGGGATGAGGGGAACACCTGAACGGGGGTTCAGTGGGACAGAGAACTTGGCAGGGAAGCCAGTTATGAGATGATGGAATATGTAGCAACAAAAATGCAAGGAGGCCTGAGGAGAGGATTTTGTACCCAGGGTAAACAGGATAATGAAAAAGCCTGGATTGAGCCCATGGTTTACCAAAGGTTTGCAGGAGGCAAAAAACCAAGTGTGCTAGGGAATGGAAGAAAATATGAAGGCAAAGGACCCAGGAGAATAAGGAAGAACAGGTCGTAGAGCCAGAAAAAACGAATATGCCACAGATAAGAAGGGAGTCCCAAAGACAATAGGCAAAATGACATAGCAGCGAAAGCCAATCTGACCGAAACTGTTGTAACAGCCACATCAGGAGGAAACAACTGTCAAAAAGGACCAGGTAATCAGGGCTAAGGAGAGTAAGGAGGAGAGACAACAGGAAATTGACGTGAAGTTTGTGAAGAACTCAACAAGAGATTCAAAGAAGTGTTCACAGAGGAGGACAGAAGGGACTCCAGAAAAGACGGAGAGGTGGGGGCACCCAACAAGTGCTGGACACTGTGCACACAAACGAGGAAAGAAGTGAAGAGGCTCTGAGTGAGCTAGAGACCTCAAAGGCAATGGAGGCCAGATAACATCTCCACATGGGTATTGAGAGAGGGAGCAGAGGCGCTATGGTACCCCTAACAACAATTAATCAATACATCCTATCGAGACAGGAGATTGCCTGAGGCATGGAAGACAGCAAATTAGGTCCCAATCTTTTAAAAAAGGAGACAGACATGAAGGATTATAACTACAGACCAGTTGTCACTGACAGCTATAGTATGCCCAAAATCATGGAAGAAGATTATCAGGAGAGAGTGGTGGAACACTAGAATGGAATGATATTCATCAACCAGCAGCCAGCATGGTTTCAGGGACGGGAAATCCTGTGTCACAAACCTACTGGAGTTCTATGACATGGTGACAGCAGTAAGACAGAGAGAGAGAGGGGGTGGGTGGATTGAATTTTTTGGACTGCAAGAAGGCTTTGACACAGTTCCCACAAGATGATTGGTGCAAAAAACTCGGGACCAAGCAGGGATAAACAGGGAAGGCACTACTATGGATCAGGGATACTTCGTCAGGAAGACCAGCAGCGAGTCATGGTACGTTGGCGAGGTGTCAGAGGTGTGGCACCAGTGACCAGCGGGGTCCCGCAGGGGTCAGTCCTGGACCAGTGCAGTTTCTGGTATTTGTGAAACGACATGACGGAGAGGAATAGCACTCTGAGGTGTTCCCTGTTTGCAGATGACGTGAAGTTGATGAGAAGATTCACTCGATCGAAGACCAGGCAGAGAAACTACAAAGGGATCTGGACAGGCTCTTGCAGACCTAGGTCCAGAATTGGCTCCTGGAGTTCATCCCACAGTGCAAAGTCATGAAGATTGGGGAAGGGCAAAGAAGGCCGCAGACGGAGTACGGTCTAGGGGGTCAGACGACTACAAAACCTCATCTCAAGGAAAAAGAATTCTTGGGGTGAAGTATACACCAGGAACATCTCCCTGAAGCGCACATCAACCAAATAATGCTGCAGCATATGGGCCGCCTAGCAAACCTCAGAAACAGCATTCCGAAATCTTAATAAGGAATCGTTTACGGACCTGTACAACCGTATACGTTAGGCCATTATTGGAGTATGCGGCACAGTATTTGAACCAACACCTAGCCAAGCACGTAAAGAAACTAGAGAAAGTGCAAAGGTTTGCAACAAGACTAGTCCCAGAGCTAAGAGGTATGTCCTACGAGGAGAGGTTAAGGGAAATCAGCCTGACGACACTGGAGGAACAGGAGAGATAGGGGGGACATGATAACGACATACAAAATACTGAGAGGAATTGACAAGGTGGACAAAGACAGGATGTTCCAGAGATTGGACACAGTAACAAGGGGACACAGTTGGAAGCTGAAGACACAGATGAATCACAGGGATGTTAGGAAGTATTTCTTCAGCCACAGAGTAGTCAGTAAGTGGAATAGTTTGGGAAGCGATGTAGTGGAGGCAGGATCCATACATAGCTTTAAGCAGAGGTATGATAAAGCTCACGGCTCAGGGAGAGTGACCTAGTAGCGATCAGTGAAGAGGCGGGGCCAGGAGCTCGGAATCGACCCCCGCAACCACAACTAGGTGAGTACAACTAGGTGAGTACACACACATACACACACACACACAGGAGACATCATAGCTCTCACAGAAACTAAGCTCACATGGATGATAACAGATGCTATCTTTCCATTGGGATATAAGATCCTGAGGAAAAACTGAAGGAACACAAGGGGTGGAGGAGCGGCACTGCTAATTAAAAAACCAAAGGGATTTTGATGAGCTAGAGAGAGGAGACAGAGAAGACTCAAGAGATTACATAATAGGAACACTTCAGTCTGGAGGTCCTAAGGTGATAATTGCAGAGATGTATAACCAACCACAGGACAGCAGAAGGCCAAAGCAATAGTATGATGAGAGTAACAGAGCGATGGTTGACATACTGGCTGAAGTGGCCAGAAGGGCTCATGCAAACGGAGCAAACATGCTGATTGTGGGTGACTTTCATCAGAAGGAAATCGACTGGGAAAACCTGAAGCCACATGAGGGCCCAGAAACGTGGTGGCTAAGATATTGGAGGTGGTACTGAGAAACCTCATGTACCAACACGTAAGGGACACTTCCAGAGAGAGAGGAGAGGATGAATCAGCAACTGGACCTAGTATTTACCTTGAGCAATTCACAGATATTGAGGACATCACATTGAAAGACTCTACGGGGCCAGTGACTACGTGGTTCTGAGCTTCGAATACAAAGTAGAGTTACAATGGAGCGGGAAGCAGGATAGGCAGGACGAATGAAGCCAAACTACAAGAGAGGGGACTCCACAGGCATGAAGAATTTTTCGCACGGGGTTCAGTGGGACAGAGAACTGGCAGGGAAGTCAGTAAATGAGATGATGGAATATGTGACAACAATATGCAAAGCTGAGGAGAAGTTTGTACCGAGGTAACAGAAATAACGAGAAAGCCAGGATGAGCCCTTATTTCACCCAAAAGTGTAGAGGCCAAAACCAACTGTGCTACAGAATGGAAGAAGTACAGAAGGCAAAGGACCCAGGAGAATAAGGAGAGCAGTCGTAAAGCCAGAAATGAATATGCACAGGTAAGAAGGGAGGCCCAACAACAATACGAAAATGACTTAGCAGCAAAGCCAAATCTGACCCGAAGTTGTTGTACAGTCACATCAGGAGGAAAACAACAGTCAAGGACCAGGTAATCAGGCTGAGGAAGGAAGGAGGAAAAATAACAACAAACGACCATGGGTCCTTAGTGACAGAGCAGAGGCACTATGTGCACTACTAACAACAATCTTCAACACATCTATTGAAACAGGGCGACTACCAGAGGTATGGAAGACAGTAAATGTAGTCCCATTTATTAAAACAGAAGACATACACGAAGCATTAAACTACAGACAAGTGTCACTGACATGTATAGTATGTACAATCATGGAGGAGATTTTCAGGAGAAGACTGATGGAGCAAATAGAAAGGAATGAGCTTATCAACAACAAAAAGCATGGTTTCAGGTATGAAAAATCCTGTGTCACAAACCTACTGGAGTTCTATGACAGGGTGACATTAGTAAGAGAAGAGAGAGAAAGATGAATAGATTGCTTTCTCTTGGACTGTAAGAAGGCGTCTGACACAGTTCCACACAAGAGATTAGTGCAAAAGTTAGAGGACCAGGCATGGCACTGTAATGGATCAGGGAATACCTGTCGGGAAGACAGCAGTGAGTCATGGTGCATGACGAAGTGTCAGAGTGGGCGCCTCTGACGAGCAGGGTTCCACAGGGGTCAGTCCTGGAATCGGTGCTGTTTCTGGTATGTGAACAACATGACGGAAGGAATGGACTCAGAAGTGTCCCTGTTTGCAGATGATGTGAAGTTGTTGTGAAGAATTCAATCGGCCTAGAACCAGGCATGACTACAAAGAGATCTGGACAGGCTGCAAGCCTGATCCAGAAACTGGCTCCTGGAGTTCAACCCCCACGAAGTGCAAAGTCATGAAGAATGGGGAAGGGCAAAATAGACGGCAGTCGGAGCACAGTCTAGGGGGCCAGAGACTACAAACCTCACTCAAGGAAGAGGATCTTGGGGTGAGTATAACACTGGGTACATTTGAGGCGCACATCAACCAAATAACTGCTGCAGCATATGGGCGCCTAACAAATCTAAGAATAGCATTCCGACATCTCGGTAAGGAATCGTTCAGGGCCCTGTACACCGTGTACGTTAGGCCTATGTTGGAGTATGCGGCACCAGTTTGCAGCAACGCTATTTCCGGAGCTGAGGGTCATGTCCTACGAGGAGAGGTTTTGGGAAATCGACCTTACGACACTGGAGGACAGGAGAGATAGGAGGGATATGATAACGGCATATAAAATTCTGAGAGGAATAGACAAGGTGGACAGAGACATGATGTTCCAGAGATGCGACACCGTAACTAAGGGTCACAGTTGGAAGTTGAAGACTCAGATGAATCACAGGGATGTTAGGAAGATTTCCTCATTCGCACGGTTGTCAGAAAGTGGAATTGTCTGGAAAGTGATGTAGTGGAGGCAGGATCCATGCATAGCTTTAAGAAGAGGTATGATGAAGCTCATGGAGCAGGAAGAGTGGCCTAATAGCGGCCAAAGAAGAGGCGGAGCCAGGACCTGTGACAAGACCCCTGCAAACACAACTAGGTGAGTACACAGATGCATTCACAAAAGCACGCACACGCACATACACACACACACAAAACACACACACACACACACACACACACACACACACACACACACACACACACACACACACACACACACACACACACACACACACACACACACACACACACACACACACACGTAACGAGATAGAGTGGGCGCCTGTGACGAGCGGGGTTCTACAGGAGTCTGTACTAAGACCGGTGCTCTTTCTGGTATGTGTGAATGACTTGACAGAACGAATAGACTCAGAAGTGTCCTTGTTTGCAGATGATGTGAAGCTAATGAGGAAAATTCAATTGGATGAGAATCAGCCAGGACCACAAAGGGATCCGGACAGGATTCAAGCCTGGTCCAGCAACTGCCTCCTAGAGTTTATCCTCACCAAGTGCAAAATCATGAAGATCGGGAAATGGCAAAAAAGATCGCAGGTAGAGCACAGCTAGGGGGCCAAAGATGGCAAACCTAACTTAAGGAAAAGGTTCTTGGGGTGAGTTTAATACCGAACACATCTATTGAGGCGAACATCAACCAAAGAACTACTGCACCATAACAGCGCCTGTCAAATCTAAGAATCGTAAAGAATCGTTCAAGACTCTGTACACCGTGTACGTCAAGGCCATACTGGAGTATGCAGCACCAGTTTGTAACCCACAACTGGTCAAGCTCGTCAAGAAATTTGAGAAAGATTAAGGGAAACCGACCTGACAACACTGGAGGACAGGAGGAATAGGGGGGACATGATAACGAAATATAAAACACTGAGAGGAATTGACAATGTGGATGGAGACAGGATGTTTCAGAGATGGGACACAACAACAAGGGGACACAGTTGGAAGTTGAAGACTTAGATGCGTTAGAGAGATGTTAGGAAGAATTTCTTCAGAGTTGTCAGGGTGTGGAATAGTCTGGAAAGTGATGTAGTGGATGAAGGTACCATGCATAGCTTTAAGAAGAGGCATGATAAAGTTCATGGAACATTGAGAAAGAGCACATAGTTGCGATCAGTGAGGGCAGGGCCAGGAGCTATGACTCGACCCCTGCAACCACAAATAGGTGAACACACACACACACACACACACACACACACACACACACACACACAAACATTCCTTCACTGTAAACTCTTCGAGCAAATAACAAATATTTAATTATAAATAACACCGAGGGAATGTTTGGTTGATATTGATCTCAGGGTGATGGAGCACCTTCTCTGGCCGTGCAATAACACGACGTCCCGTAGCTCGATCGCTAGCGCACTCAGCTCACACACTGAGGCCCGGAGTTCGAATTTCCTTAGGTACGGCTGGAAAACATTAGGGAAGTGTTTCTATAAGACACCTGCTGCCCCTGTTCACCCATGAGTATAAAATGGGTACCTGGGTGTTAATCGACTTTCAATGTAGTAGTATGTCACTGATGTCAACGAGGCCTGTATACCTTATTATTATTATTATTATTATTATTATTATTATTATTATTATTATTATTATTATTATTATTATTATTATTATTATTATTATTATTAATGTTGCAGAGTTCGACACAGAGTCAATAACCACCAAGAAAGACTGCATACTGGGCGGGGTGAGGCGCGTGGACAAGCCCTTAAAATGGTCTCAGTTTTGTACTCTACTGTTCTCATAGCAGTAAATAGGTACCTGAGTTTTATTCGACTCTTATATGCAGTGTCTTGAGGATGGTCTTTAAAAAGAGCTGAGAAAGGATAACTGCTTATTAAAGGAGCTTCGTTACATCGTCATATAAAACCTGTGGCTAGGAATATATACCTCGTAATTATTGTATTACGTTCGTAGAAGAGCACTAAACCCGCAGAATCTAAGCTGCAAGGAAGGAAAAGTTTGCTCCAGTTCCTTGAATCAAGAGTTCTTTATTAAGACCCCCCCTACGGTAAACACGTAATCTCGGATGGTGGAAGAATTCCCTCAAAATATTGAGTTTCTGTATCAGTATGCTATCCAAAGATGGTATCCCTATATCCCATAACCCCAGCCCCATCTACCTCAACGCACACAGGAGGCATATCAGTTGATCCTCTAAACCCTTATGAGGCAGTGAAGCTTCAGACCAGGAAATTAATTGCTCAACCTTCTCGAAAGATCCAGGAGCTAGAACTCAACACCTTGAAGGCTTCTCAAGGGAAGTGCATTATTATCATTATTATCATTATTATCATTCATGATCTTGATAAGAATAAAAATAATAATGATTATAAATAAAATAATATTAATGATATTAATAGCAATGATAATAAAATTAACAATAATAATAATAATAATAATAATAATAATAATAATAATAATAATAATAATAATAATAATAATAATAATAATAATAATAATAACAAAAATAACAAGAAAAATAATGATGCAAGAAGATGCAAGAGTGCCAGAAGTCTTAACCAACCACTGGCAAGACGTCTGGCACTGCAGCATATCATTCACCAAAGGCTCAGGAGCTATAGATCAAGAGCTGTAATAATCTAGAGTCTTCCTCAAAGTAACATGCATCAACACTGATGGTTTGATTCTGATCGTTTGAGGCATTCTCCAGTTATCCTACACAAAGCGATATGCCAGTTTTCTACGTTCATTAAGTAAACTCCAGACCACTTACCGCACATAATACACTATTTAGTTTACACTTTACAGAATTGTTAAATTAACACAACGTGATAACAGTGTACACTAGAGCTAGATGTTACAAGCCCAGCATAACATATATATCAAATTATAGATTAATTACATTATCTGTGTGATATCTTGGTAAAGCCTCTTGTGTTTGAGTTTAAAAAAATCAATAACAGTGTATACTAAAGATGGTTCAGATTGTTAAGAGTGTGTGTAATTGGTAGTATATCAATTTTACTGTTAAATTACAGTTGTGAAATTTCATAAACTAAGTTAGGTACAAGGACACAGGTGCAATAATGTTATAGCTAGGTATCCAGTCATAACAAAAGTTAACTAAACCAGTAAACTGACAAATATATATATACGTATATATTAACATTGTTTATCAATTCTTCTCTAATGATACATCAGCGATGCAGATTAGATAAAACTAACATATTTTTCAGATTAGGTACAGCTGACATATTTTTTTGAGTTTAACAAGTCTAAAAGTAATATGGATATACTACCAATTACAAATTCTATTAAGAATCTCAGCTTTCTTCTCTGTAGGATATGTTATTATTGAATTAGGAAATCAGGAGTCGGTCTTGAGTTTTACGACTCTCTGATCGCGGGTTCTATCCCCACCCGAGATATGGTTTATTACTGAAATTTTTAAGCCAAACACAAGAGGCTTTACCAAGTTATCATACAGAAATAAAATGTGATTAGTTTATAACTTTCGCCAGAGAACACCTGCTAATAATTACATGAATATTTTCCTAAATACTTTGTATTGTCAATATAAATTTGAAGCTGATCGAATGAGGCATTCTAGAGATATAATCCAGTGCCAGAGAGGAAAAAGAAATTTTAGGCAACCACTATAAGGCATTCTTTTGGGCATACTTAACTGCTATAGCTATGAACTATCAGTCAAAGTGCAACCCAAGGAAGATGTCCCTAAATCCTATAACCTCAGTCCCATCTACCTCAACACGCAAATCTAACGCCGCATTTAATAAAAATATGTATGTATTATTTTTTTGGGGTGCTTATGTATGCATGTATGCTCAACTCAATGTATTCATACTCACTTATATGTACTCACCTTTACGTGGTTGCATTGGTCGAGTCTCAGCTTCTGGTCCCTCCTTCTCGCTCGTCCTTGGTTCGAGAGCCTTATCGTACATCTTCCTGAAGGTATTTGTGGATACCATCTCCACTACTTCATTCTCCTGGACGTTTCACTTCCTAACTATTCTAAGGAAGAAGAAATACTTCCTAACATCCCTGTGACTCACCTGTGTTTTCTACTTCCAGCTGCGACCTTGTGTTCTTGTTTTCCATCTCGAAACCAGTCTGTCCCTATCCACCTATCAATTCCTTCAGTATTTTGCACATACTTATCATAGCTTCCCTATTAATTCTCTCCTACAGTGTTATCATGAAAAGTTCCCTTAACCTTTCTTCATAGGGGCTCCGGGACTAGTCTCGTTATAAACCTCTGCACTTTCTCCAAATTTTTTATATGCTTAACCAGGCATGGGTTATATACTGGTACTAAATGCTACAATATGTACACTCTCTTGAATGACATCTTACTTTTGGTTTTCTAAAGCTAATCATGAGTTATTTGGTCAATATGCGCGTAGGTGATATGCTCAGTATAATACCCTCCCCAAGATCCTTCTCCTTGAGTAAGGTTCGAAGCCTTGAACTTGGTGGGATTAAACTCCAATAGCCATTTGACAGATCAAACTAAAATGCACTGCATATTATGAAATAAACGTTATTGATTGATTGATTGTTCAGATATATATGTACCCTTCCAGGTCCACGTCTGCTTGTAGTCTCCTCATTAGTTTCTCAACATCTGCGAACGGGGACACCTCGGACCTATCCATTCCGTTATGTCATTCAGGTATAGAATTGATCCTTGGGAACCCCGCTCGCCACATGTACCTATTCTGAAGTCTCTTCTTGTACAATCACTCATTGTTTCCTTCCTTCCTCAGCCTTGAGTCGATGTGGTCAGTCCATCAATCTTGATGGACTGACCACATCGACTCAAGGCTGAGGGACTGATTACCTCATTCTCCTCCTGTTTTTCAAGTTGCTCTTTTGTATGGACTGATGAAGCCACTGTGTGGCGAAACGTTTCCTCAATAAAGATACCCAAGAGTTGCACATGTGTCTAATTCAACAACATGTCGGTTCTCTGAACCATTCATCTACAAACCTGAGTTTTATTGATAAAGGCTAGTTTTTCATAGGCATGTGACATATCCTTGTACAATTGTTTTTAGTTTCGTCTTCTTGGTGGTGTTGACAAGTGACAAGTCTCTCGTGGTCAGCATTTCCTGCGATCCGTCACATATATTGGCCAGTTCGTGCTGCTTGAAGAGCTGCCGAACATCCAGCAGCATCACAAGAAGAGTCATAGCGACGGAAACTGCCTCTGCTGCATACCGAAGTTGTCTGTGGTCCTCACAAGATTTACTATGCTGTCCTGAGGCCCTCTACACAACTCCATAGTTCTCTCTCTCTCTCTCTCTCTCTCTCTCTCTCTATTATATATATATATATATATATATATATATATATATATATATATATATATATATATAAATATATATATATATATATATATATATATATATATATATATATATATAATATATATATATATATATATATATATATATATATAATATATATATATATATATATATATATATATATTATATATATATATATATATATATATATATATATATATATATATATATATATATATATATATATATATATATATATATATATAAAATATATATATATTATAATATATATATATATATATATATATATATATATATATATATATATATAATATATATATATTTATATATATATAATATATATATATATATGTATGTAGTATATATACCAAACTGCCCCATACGTATCACCTTAACCCTGGGATAAGGTGACACGTATGTTAGACCCCGTGAGGTCGAATCCTGGCCTGTCGCAGTTTGGTAATGATTTAAAATCACTTGTTTCGTGATTTCATTGTTAAATAGACCTCTTGTTGAGACGAATATCCTCGGATTACCAAAAACATCTAGTTCTCCTGGATGCGTGATCTATGAAGGATCGCTGGCTCAGGGATAAGGTGTCACATGTTGTGTTGTCTCTTAGAGGCGGGACAATGTTCGTGGGGTTGAATCCTGGCCTGCACAGCTGATATATCCATGTATCAGTGTCTGTGGCCTCAGATTGTTTAACATCTTACCAGAAAGTAACAGCAACACTGTAGGGACATGTATGGACGCCTTCAAGACGAAACTGGAAAAATATCTTCACCAGGTGCCAGATCAACCAAGCTGTGATAGATACGTGGGGCAATGGGCCACCAGCAGCAACAGCCTGGTTGATCAAGCATACACCAGACAAACCAGGTCCATGGCCGGGCTCCGGGGTAGAAAGGTATCAATGGTTCTTTTTTGAAATAAATAAATTTAATATAATTTAATATTAACCATCTTTGCCGACAACATTCTTCCAGAATTCTTTATAATTAGACTTACTGAAGCGACTAAGTAAAGTAAGCAAAAACCAAACTCGATGTGACGTACCAATTAGGACAGACCCCAGTGTACATGAAGGTATACACAGGACTGGATATTGTATGTATACTCATTTCAATTACATGAAGGTATACACAGGACTGGATATTTTATGTATACACCTTTCAATAACATGAAGGTATACACAGGACTGGATATTGTATGTATACACCTTTCAATAACATGAAGGTATACACAGGACTGGATATTATATGTATACTCATTTCAATTACATGAAGGTATACAAAGGACTGGATATTATATGTATACACCTTCTAATAACATGAAGGTATACACAGGACTGGATATTGTATGTATACACCTTTCAATAACATGATACGATTCACAGGACTGGATATTATATGTATACACCAATCAATGACAACTAAATCCTTCAGAGTGAAATCCCAAGGAGTCCTGTATAAAGTTCTTTCCCTTGTCTAAAATACCTCGTTGAGAAATAGTATTAATAATTAAGAGCTTAATATATTACACAACATTGATCAAGAAACGCCAACTTTAGAGTGTGTACGATCTGTGTTCGTCTGATGGAGAAGGTTCACCCATATATAGTGTGAAATATAGATGGGTGAATCTTTACCTGACAGAAGGGGTTCACCCCAACTAATCAACACCGCAAACTGTGATCTGTGTTCCTCGTACAGGAACGTAGGAAGACTTTTTGCAAAATAAATTGTGGAGTTAGATAGGGAAGACTGAGCTAGCGTACCCACGGATATTGAGTCACCTCTCTGGAGAACAAGGATGGGACAAAAAACAAACCCGTTCTACGTACAAAATTGATACACCCTTCACAGGCTTGGCGTTCTGAATTCGTTTTTGTATCTGTCTATGCAGTCAAAGGTGTCACAGTTGTGACCCCGTTGAAACTTTGATTGGTATAAAAAAAAACAAATTCAAAGCAGTGAGCCCAGGGTGAGCCACGCAGTGAGCCGAGCAAGGAGTCCAGGGTGAGCCAAGCAGCGAGCCCAGAGTGAGGCAAGCAGTGAGTCCAAGATAAGCCGAGCAAGGAGCCCAGGGTGAACCAAGCAGCGAGCCAAAGGTGACAAGAGCAAAGAGCCCAGAGTGTGTCAAGCAGCGAACCCAGGGTAAGTCGACCACGGAGCCCAGGGCGAGCCAAGCAGCGAATCCAGGGTGAGCCAAGCAGAGGGCCCAGGGTGAGCCGAACACGGAGCCCAGGGAGAGCCAAGCAGCGAATCCAGGGTGAGCCAAGCAGAGGGCCCAGGGTGAGCCGAACACGGAGCCCAGGGTGAGCCAAGCAGCGAGCCCAGGGTGAGCTAAGCAGTGACCCACCTGTACACCAGCCCAGCTAACAAGGCCCTGGAGCCGAAAATTACCGTCACAGAAGAAAATATTTCATTAAAATATATATGTAACTTATACATGCCTACTGTACACATGTGGATAATACTAGACGGGATCATGACCTTAAGGATTAGTTTATATAATACTAGACGGGATCATGACCTTAAGGATTAGTTTATATAATACTAGACGGGATCATGACCTTAAGGATTAGTTTATATAATACTAGATGGGATCATGACCTTAAGGATTAGTTTATATAATACTAGACGGGATCATGACCTTAAGGATTAGTTTATATAATACTAGATGGGATCATGACCTTAAGGATTAGTTTATATAATACTAGACGGGATCATGACCTTAAGGATTAGTTTATATAATACTAGATGGGATCATGACCATAAGGATTAGTTTATATAATACTAGATGGGATCATAACCTTAAGGATTAGTTTATATAATACTAGACGGGATCATGACTTTAAGGATTAGTTTATTAATACTAGACGGGATCATGACCTTAAGGATTAGTTTATATAATACTAGACGGGATCATGACCTTAAGGATTAGTTTATATAATACTAGACGGGATCATGACCTTAAGGATTAGTTTATATAATACTAGATGGGATCATGACCTTAAGGATTAGTTTTAATAATACTAGACGGGATCATGACCTTAAGGATTAGTTTATATAATACTAGATGGGATCATGACCTTAAGGATTAGTTTATATAATACTAGACGGGATCATGACCTTAAGGATTAGTTTATATAATACTAGATGGGATCATGACCATAAGGATTAGTTTATATAATACTAGATGGGATCATAACCTTAAGGATTAGTTTATATAATACTAGACGGGATCATGACTTTAAGGATTAGTTTATATAATACTAGACGGGATCATGACCTTAAGGATTAGTTTACATAATACTAGACGGGATCATGACCTTAAGGATTAGTTTATATAATACTAGACGGGATCATGACCTTAAGGATTAGTTTATATAATACTAGACGGGATCATGAATTTAAGGATTAGTTTATATAATACTAGACGGGATCATGACCTTAAGGATTAGTTTATATAATACTAGACGGGATCATGACCTTAAGGATTAGTTTATATAATACTAGACGGGATCATAACCTTAAGGATTAGTTTATATAATACTAGACGGGATCATGACCATAAGGATTAGTTTATATAATACTAGACGGGATTATGACCATAAGGATTAGTTTATATAATACTAGACGGGATCATGACCTTATGGATTAGTTTATATAATGCTAGACGGGATCATGACCTTATGGATTAGTTTATATAATACTAGACGGGATCATAACCTTAAAGATTAGTTTATATAATACTAGACGGGATCATGACCTTATGGATTAGTTTATATAATACTAGACGGGATCATAACCTTAAAGATTAGTTTATATAATACTAGACGGGATCATGACCTTAAGGATTAGTTTATATTATACTAGATGGGATTATGAAGTAAAGAATTAGTTTATGTAATACTAGACGGGATCATGAAGTAAAGAATTAGTTTATGTAATACTAGACGGGATCATGAAGTAAAGAATTAGTTTATGTAATACTAGACGGGATCATGACCTTAAGGATTAGTTTATATTATACTAGATGGGATTATGAAGTAAAGAATTAGTTTATGTAATACTAGACGGGGATCATGACCTTAAGGATTAGTTTATATTATACTAGATGGGATTATGAAGTAAAGAATTAGTTTATATAATACTAGACGGGATCATGACCTTAAGGATTAGTTTATATTATACTAGATGGGATTATGAAGTAAAGAATTAGTTTATGTAATACTAGACGGGATCATGAAGTAAAGAATTAGTTTATGTAATACTAGACGGGATCATGAAGTAAAGAATTAGTTTATGTAATACTAGACGGGATCATGAAGTAAAGAATTAGTTTATGTAATACTAGACGGGATCATGACCTTAAGGATTAGTTTATATAATACTAGACGAGATCATGACCTTAAGGATTAATTTATATAATACTAGACGAGATCATGACCTTAAGGATTAGTTTATATAATACTAGACGAGATCATGACCTTAAGGATTAATTTATATAATACTAGACGAGATCATGACCTTAAGGATTATTTTATGTAATACTAGACGAGATCATGACCTTAAGGATTAGTTTATATAATACTAGACAGGATCATAACCTTAAGCATTAGTTTCTATATTACTGGAAGGGATCATGACCTTGAGCATTAGTTTCTATAATACTAGACAGGATCATGACCCTGAGGATTAGTTTCTATTATTCTACAAGATATTACGTCTGTCTTCGTAGGTGGATTACACTTTTCTGTGCCGAGGTTCGTAGGTTCAAGCTACACTTAGGTCTCATTTTTTTGCATCGCTTTACCGCTCATGGAGCTTAACCACAACTTAAGCGCAACTTATGAAGATGGTCGAAATCAGACCGAAACGTTGCCATGTGTTTTAATCTCCTACGTGCGGGTTATTTGTGTATTTCAGTAACGGTATTTTGGTTTTATTCTTTTGGGTAGAGGGAATGTAGTTATATTCCGAAGGGCAAACGTATGAGGCCATAGAGTCAGGCCCAGGAACATAAACAGTACAACCCAGTTAATATCACCACTGAAAAAAAGACAAAAATGGAGGTTAGGTGTTAGTAGCTAGTATATATTAAGATTTAAAATATAATTCCAATTACCTGTTGTGATGATGTACAGTATGTTGCAAATATGGAGGAGGGACGACATCCGACCCGAGGCAAACACCGACCCGAGGTAAACACAGACCCGGAGCAAACACCGACTCAAGCAACACTAAAGGCCGGGCCACCATAACCGAAACAGGGTAAAAAATATAATATATAATAATATATTTTTTAGAGACGGACCCTGAATTAAGCCAAGTTACTGTCGTACCGAGGCAGCCCAAGCATCTCCTTGGAGATGCTTGGGCTGCAATTCTCTCGTCTGCAATCCACCCCTCATCTGGGAGACCAGGAAGACCAGTATTTGCTAACTTTCCAAGAGAACTGTTTCTTAACGGCGGGGACAGTGGATTCACATCACCTCCTTCGCTGCCCAAGCTCACCGGCAGCTCCTGGATTATATTAATCGTTCAGCTCCCTCACCTTGCTGATAGACCACATTCGCTAAAGGAAATGCGTCCTGGTTAAGGCTTTCACCGAACATTTTTCAGTCTCCCTAATGGAAAACCACAGAGATTAAAGAGTACATATGCTCTCTTTGGCTCACGAACCTCGCCAATTCAGGATCACTGAGGTGAATCCTGAAATACCTTTTTCCTCGAATTTACTCGAGAGGGGTAAGAGTCCAGCAGCGCGAGAGACTGGAAACTCGGGGGTTTAGCATGTAAGCTTGCAAAAGGTACTTTTCAGGGTATTCACAGCTCCCTCTAGACCTCATACCTTCGCTGTCTCAACATCTCGCGTACAAACTTGGCTATGTCGTCATGCCTGTTGAGACAACCTCCATGTGTTATAAAGCATAATTGTGTGAAGTACTGCCCAGTGTTCCAGGGATGATGCAAGAGCCGCAGATCCCTGAAGTACTTGGTCTTCCTCTCGCTGCCCTAGATGGAGCTGTCAGAGCAGCCACTCAGCCCTGAATGGCATGGACACAATCTCGCCCTCTTATGAAACTGGTCCCAGACGACAATGAACAGTGAACGGATCGAACATCATTCGTTAAAATGAGACCAAATCCATCACAATCGTTTGGAAGATTCTGACGCCATGCCAGGGAGCGCTCATTCTCGTTGACTACTTAATTCGAGAATTGAAGTCTTCACAGATTCAGCCCAACAACGAATCTTTCCCTGAATTAAAGGATCTCCATCAAGCCGTTCCGACTGCTTCATTTGCTGAAGTAATGAGATTAGTCACTTATGTTTTAATATAGAATTATGGAGACAAAATCGGGTAATCCCAATTCACCATCCGATACATATGGCAGAACAAAACTGGGGTTTCGTGCGGCAAATTACGCAATTCCAAGTGATCTGAAGCATTTGCCGATTCAGCCTCACCGACTGTGTCTTAAGCACACGACAGAGGGCGAGATGGTGGGTGTGTTTCGGTATTAGTGCAGGAGAGACAGCTTCCGTTACGACTTCAGCTATGGCTTCAGGGAGACTAGTCAAGTAGCGGATTACAGGAATATCCCCTGCGGTCAGGACAAGAAAAGTATCCCCAAGTACTTATGCTCGTCAGTAGGACCCAAGGTGCTGATGGGCGAGTTATTAGCACGAAATGGCCATCAACCACAAGGGTTACTGACCAGCACTTTCCTTGGTTGACTTCAAAGTCATCCCAACCAGTGTGCTACATACGACTTCGATACCAGTTTGGAGACCGTCACGGGTTTTCACAACCAGAACGAGAGCGTCAGCACTTACACTTTTTCATTACCCAAATCCCCTCGTTCCACGATTTCCCTGGCCTTTGTGATCGCTTCATCAATCACTAGGTTAAAAAGAGTTGGGGACAGAAGATTATCTAATTTTATTGCATGTGGGGTCAGGATCTCCAAGTATATCTTCGTATGGACAGTGCTGATGGCCAAAGCATCACTATAGCTCAACATTATGAATGTCCTGACAGGTGCTGGAATGCCTTTCCTGGACATGCATCAGCTTATAGTTTGATGTGACACACTGTCGAAAGCCTTTGCGTCTAATGCCTCCAGGTTTGCCTTTTGACGGCTCGGGAGATTCTGGCTGCTAGAATATTACGAAACATCCGGACCAAGACCAAAGACATAGTAATCGGTCTACAGTCTTTAGCTATAAATATCATCCGATTTGCAGGAAAATGTTCCACCAACGAGCCTGTTGCCATCAATATAATTAACATTTACTTAGGATGAAGAATTAGACACACGAGAAATATTTGGGTATCTTTATTTGTAGACGTGTCGCAATGAAGTGATTTTATCAATACAAAGATAATTTGTATTGATAAAGCCACAGGACGGAGAAACGTCTACAAATAAGATAATCACAAGTTGCACATGTGTCTAATTCTTCATCTTGTCCGTAATGTAAATCAATCATGAACAGTTTATTTAGGACCCTGAAGGCAAATGCTTTCAGCATACGGTGGATACTCTCAGGGCTGACAGCAGAAAATTTAGTGTTCTTAAGCTATCCGAACACTTCCTGTACGTTCAACGGCTCCAGGATTTCAAATTTAGAGGTCTCATAAGAGGCTGGCTGCTGGTATGGGCCGGATGGCCTGGAAAAGACTCCCCTTCCTCCCCTCCCCATCCTCTCCTTGCTCCCAGAATCAGAATAACTCGTCCAGCAGTAGAAATCTGGAAGGCACATTCCAGTTTCCGGAAACATTGTCCTTGTGATGTTAACGTAATTTGGGAATCTTTATTGAGGATACGTTTCCCCAGCCAATGGCTTCTTTAGTCAAATTCAGAGAAGAACTGTAAAAGATGAGGAGTTTGAGGTAATCAGTCCTTTAGCCCGGAGTCGATGTGTTCAGTCCAGCAGTCATGAGGTGTGTACAGTATATGTTCAGATAAGTTGCATAAACACTGCAGTCAAGGACTGATTTCCTCAAACTCCTTCCCAACTTCCACCGTTCTTCTATGTATTGGACTAAAGAAGGTAATGGCTGCCAAAATATTTCTTCAACAAAGATTGTAAAATGCTGCACAAGTGTCTCATTCATCAACTTGTTGGTTTTCTAAGCCACTTATATTACACTTGTCAGACATAACATCTTGCGATCTTGACTCAGGAAATTCTTCAAGGCTGGCCTAACTTACAAGTATGATCTACATACACTACTGGATTTTTTCACTGACGACTCCGCCTCCTCCTGCTTCAACTCACCTGATTGCAGTATAATCCCCTTCTCCGGGTATATGCTGTACTTTTCTCAAGACTGATGAACTGAACACATCAACACCAGGCTGAGGGACTGATTACCTCAAACTCCTTCTCATCTTCCACCGTTCTTCTCGGTAATGGACTGAAGAAACCACTGGCTGGTGAAGCGTTTCCTCAGTAAATATTCCCAAACGTAGCGAAGTTTCTCAGTCTTCATATTGTTCATGTACAGGAGTGTACCTGGAGGGTATTCCGGGGATTAACGCCCCAGCGGCCCGGTCCATGACCAGGCCTCCTGGTGGATCAGGGCCTGATCAACGAGGTTGTTACTGCTGGCCGCACATAGTCCTACGTACGAAGCACAGCCCGGCTGATCCGGCACTGACTTTAGGTATCTGTCCAACTTCCTCTTGAAGACAACCAGGGTCTATTGATAATTCCCCTAATGGTTGGTGGGAGGGTGTTGAACAGTCTTGGGCCCCGGACACTTATTGTGTTTTCTCTTAGTGTACTAATGGCGCCCCTACTTTTCACTGAGGGTACGTTGCATCCCCTGCCAAGTCTTTTGCTTCCGTAGGAAGTGATGTCTGTATGCACATTAGGGACCAGTTCCTCCAGGATCTTCCAGGTGTAGATTATGATGTATCTCTATCGCTTGCGCTCCAGGGAGTACAAGTCAAGTGCTTCCAATCGTTCCTAGCAGTTAAGGTGTTTGATGGAATTTGTACGTGCAGTAAAGGTTCTCTGTACATTCTCTAGATCTGCAGTTTTACCTGCTTTTAATTTCAGTGTTAATGTACAGCAGTATTCCAGCCTGGAGAGAACAAGTGATTTAAAAAGGATCATCATTGACTTGGCATCTTTAGTCTTGAATGTTCTCATAATCTATCTTATCAGTTTATTCAGAGATATTGTGGAAAATGCTATATATATTTTCCGGAAATACGGTAATTTATAGGTAAATAGATGCCCCATATTGTATTTTTAAAAGAAGTATGTTATCGAAAAAAAGAAGGGACTCGCCATCTTGGTTTTTGAATTTGTGTTAGAAACGTTGGTGAATGGTGAAGAATTTTCGTGCTCTATAGGTTAAAATTGGGTTGACACCTCTCAAATAGGAGGCGAAATTGGTGGATGTGCATTCCTGCATAACTTGAGATATCAGACGACTGGACAAGACAGCTCCAGGAACCTCAGATAAGCTCTCTAGATTTGTGTATAATTCTGGCCAGTGTTTTCATAAATTTAGTTAGTGAGGTTTTTCTGAGTATGATACAACTTTATATCCAGTCAAATTGGTGAGTGATATTAAGATATATTTTCCTTCTGTTATGTAATTGTGTATATATATAACCATTTATTATTTTTAATATACAATCCACAAAATTTATATATTTACCAGTATTCCTGGTTATACATATTTCATTGGTAATTAATAGGTCCAGAGCAACTTGTGGATATGACAGTGGTAGGTATCGAAGGGGGACATTTTTTGCGACCTAGGTGTCCCAAATTCCTACTTGTCTAACTGATAAATAATAATTATCTTTGTTCATTTACTGTTATGTACATAATGATACATTCAGCTAAATGCAATTTTCCACAGATATGATAGTAGCATTGTTGTGATCCTTGAAAGTGAGTTTGTAGTATACTCAGTTCTGGCTATTATTCCCTCCAGTTTCCCATAACGAAGTAGTTGGAATTTCTCTTCATTGAATATCATATTGTTCTCCGTCGCCCATTGGAAAACTTGGTTTATATCATCTTGGAGATTTGCTGTGTCCACAATGGATGACACTCTCATGCAGATCCTAATATCGTCTACAAAGGATGATACGGTGCTATGGTTTACATCTCTGTCTATATCTGATATGAGGATGAGGAACAGAATAGGGGTGAGTACTGTGCCTTGTGGAACAGAGCTCTTCCCTATGGCAGCTTCCGATTTAACTCTGTTGACCACTATTTGTGTTCGATTGGTTAGAAAGTTGAAGATCCATCTCCCTATGATCGCACTTGTCAAAGGCTTTTGCAAAATCTGTGTGTCCTTCATCTGCATTGTTTGTTTCCCAGTGCATTCAGAACCGTATTATAGTGGTCCAGTAATTGCTAGAGGCAGGAGCGACCTGCTCTGAACCTATGTTGCCCTGGTTTGTGCAGTTGTTGGGTGTTCCAGTGGTTTGCAGTCCTGTTTCTTGGAACTCTCTTAAAATTTTTAATGATTGACGTTAAAGCTAATGGTCTACAGTTCTCAGGTATTGCTATGCTACCGTATTTATGGAGTGACGCTATATCCGTTGCTTTTAGTGGCTGTGGAATCTCACCTGTGAATATTCTCCTCCATAGCATTCTTATGGCCCATGAGAGGGGTTTCTTGCAGTTCTTAATGAGTCTGGGCCTAGGGCTGATCGCATAGGCATGTTGCCAATGGCTTTCTCAAAGTCCAGTGGAGTTAGGGTTATGTCAGAAATTTGGCATACATTGGCAAGGTTTTGAGGGTAATTCATAAAAAAATTATTTGGAATGTCTATCTTTAGTCTGATGAGTGGCTCGCTGAACTCAGTCATATTGAGATTCCTGTATCTCACTTGTTTCTTTGTTGTCATCTGTGTATTATCCGTCTTGTCTGAGCAGGGTGTCAGTGGAACGCCTTTCATCTGAGAAAAAAAACTAATGGAAAAATAAATATATAAAGAAACGACTCTAGGAATAATAAGAATATTGTCTTTTGTGGATTTTACTTAAAATTTAAATATAATAAAAGTGGACTTTGGTTCTGGTGCTGTGTTTGGGCAGGAGTAAGTAAGACCCTGGATGGATCTCTGGTGTTTAAGAGACGATGTAGGTAATCCTGTGCGGATGGTACCAGTCCGATGTTTTGGAATCTCCTGAACTACTTGGTTGGAGCACCACAAGTAGGATAAATAAGGGCCGGTAGTAGTCAGTGTTAATTAGTCCAGTTAACAAGTACATGTATCTTGCTCCCTTATCTGGCGTCTACCCTGGATGACCACTCCAGGAGCAGAGCTGGTAATTAAAAAAAATAAACTCGTTACCAACAGTTAAGTAAATATAACATTTAAGAATGAAAAAGAGTGGTATTAAATGCCAAAATCATTACTGGTAACCAACCAACAAAAAAACAACGAACAGTAATACTCCTGGTAGATCACCTTAACTGATCAGAAGAAGAATGGAGGGGAAGTGACTCTCAAAACTTCAACCCACACCAGGTAAAGTCAATACTACCAGGAGTAGAAATTGAAGCACATCAGAAATCAGGAATCAGAGTTTTGCCAAAGCCCGCCAGATGGGAGTATGTGATGTAAGTCGCTAATGGTTCCTGGTTGCCTGAACAACCCTAACCCCACTTATAACCCACTTTTCCCTCACACAGTTGCCAAATAAAAGATATGGCATAAAAGAAATATTGCGAATTTCTTTCAGTTTCACTAATCGCTTTAAGCTCCTCTTTTTCTCCTGGATCCTGTATGAGTCCTTCCCTGGTTAGCACTTCCTTCCGTGTTTCAGATAATCTGGTATTCTTGAGGAGCTCAGTGATTCTTCACCTTTTCCTGTAGAGGGAGCGTCTCTCTCTCTCCAGTTTACTTCTCATTTTTTCTTAGGGGAATATGCCTTGAACATACTTCAGCTACCAGGAAGTTAATCTTTTCAAGACACTGGTTAGGATCCATGTTATTTAAGATATCTTCCCAATATGTTTCATGTAGAACATAGTTTACCTGGTCCCAGTTGATGCTCTTGTTGTTGACGTTGAATTTGGTGAAGGTACCCTCATAGTTGAATGAATTTTGCTGGTCAGGACTCCTGTGCACGTAAGTCTGGACTTCGATTAGATTTTGATCTGAATTAGTTGTTTTTTATATTGTTATGTCTCTTACCAGGGCCTCATTATTTGAGAAAATAAGGTCTAGTTTGTTCTCCAGTAATGTTGGCTCTGCTATCTGCTGACTGAGGGTGTGTTTGTTGCAGAAATTTAGCAGCTCATGTGTCTGTGACTTACATTCGTCCATTTTGTGTCTTAGATTGAAGTCACCAAGCAGCAAAATGTTTGGGGATTGGGCTGGAAGGTTTTTCAGACAGCTGTTCCTTGAACTGTTGGGAAATTGCATCTGGTGGCTTATATACAAGCACAATGACTAAGTTTTGGTTCTCGATTTGTATTGTTAGAACTTAAACTACATCATATATGGTGTTCAGTGTCTCAATGCAAATGAGCGACTCTGATATAGAGGCCAAAGGTTGTACCCAGGTATCCATATTTTACTGTCAAAGTAATATTTTGCGTGAGTCTCTGTGAAGGCTGCAAACATTGCGGTTGATTCCTCTAGAAGTCCACTGATGAAACAGTATTTTGTTATTGGTGAATGGCACTGTATATTTGCAAATATAAATGAGGTCGTGATACATGTTTGTTTGAGGGATTTTGTTGTTGGCATCAGTAGTTGTGAGTCTGGAGGGGCCACTGGCTGTGCCTCGGTGAAGGCTCCAAGGTGGTGAACTATTTTGGTTAGTTCTTTCTTCCATTTTCTTTCATCGTTTCCTACCATTAAAAATCACTTGGAGTGGATTTGTCGTAACTACTGTAACTACTACGATTTGTTTTATAGGATGTGTACCCCCTAGTCCCTTTTAAGCGGTATGCGTGGCAGTTGGTGCTGTAACATTATTTTTTGATGACTGTTGAGTGACACATCTCAGGGTGCAAGAATTTGCAGGAGGAAGAACGACACACTTCTTCAGACAAGAATTTGCAGCATTTTTTAAGATGCCCTAAGTTGCACGTCCCATTTGTTTTCCCTGATATTCCATGCTTACAGATGTCCCAAGCGTAGAATTTGCACGATTATGCTTTTGTATGGATACAGTCTTCGATAGCCAAGCCAGAGACACCACCATCTGTTTTCAGGAGGCCAACATTTTTCCCAGAAGAGGACTCCTCTACTACATATGTATTAAGGGCTATGGCTGTGGTGGCTGTGGAAGGGTCTTCAGCCGAATCCGGATTTGCTCTATGGCTGGGGGCTGAGTCTGGGTCAGCCCTAGGGCTGGGGGCTGAGTCTGGGTCAGCCCTAGGGCTGGGGGCTGAGTCTGGGTCAGCCCTAGGGCTCGGGGCTGAGCTAGCTGATTTTTTCTGTTTTTTTTTTCCGGTGGGTGTCTATTTTGGTCAACTGATGCAGACTGGGCATTCTGAATGTTAGACTTTACTCCAGTCTCTGTACTGCTCCTTGAGTAAGATCCAGTTTCTTTCAGGACTCCACCGGAGGCCTTCTATGGCTTCTTGTGGACGAGAGATGATAGAGGTGAGCCAGTACACCACTAGTTAGTCGGTAGCCACAGAATATGGCCTTTCCAGAAACTGGAAGGAATTTTCCACCTCACATTTAGGCTTCACTCTCAGGCCTCAATTTTATGCCTCACTTTTAGGCTTCACTCTCAGGCCTCAATTTTATGACTCACTCCTAGGCTTCACTGTAAATTTTCACTCTTAGGTCTCACTTTCAGGTTTCACTTAAGCCTCACTTAAGTAAGATGTCCTAAGACGTCACTGTTTGGCTTTTATAAGGATGGTGTTTTTATGTAAGTTTATACCATAGTTTAATTTATTGATTTAAATGCTCTCATGTATTCCTGTAAGGCCCTAGTGTGCAGAGGCCTGTTTAAGTTTTGGAGACTACCAGTACAGCCTGCAGGCTGAGCAGCAGAAAGGACGGGTGTTGTGGAGCCTCCTGTTTCTGAATGATAGTGTTTTACTCACTAATAGCAGTGTGCTAGGAAGCTAATGTGAGTACTTGGTAAATGTGTACTCGAATGTGGTGATGTTGGTATGTAATAGAGTAGGTTGTATGTGGTATATGTTATGCATGTTATGTATGTGGTGTATGGTATTTATGTTATGCAGTGAAAAGCATAACATGGGGGCCATGTCCCGGAGAACTATCAAATTTAGAATGATAATTCATATTTGAAGCCTAGAGAGTCAATATTTAAAGGAAAAATTAAAATATTAATAATAATAACTTTTTTCGGATGTAATACAATTACGTACTTAAATGCAGGAAGAGAAAGAATTAGGAATCTTTAGAGCTAAAGAGAGAGAGAAAGAAAGTTTGCTGCTTCACAAAATGGAACAGGTAACAGGGTAGACATATTTAATTTGGAACAAGCTATAAAGTTTGTGAATAAAATAATTTCAGTGTGTACTATGACTAGACAGGTGGGCAAGGGAAGGCCTTATGTGACTCGCCTTAATCTTTCTACTGACTGTAGTGACAGTTTGTGCTTGTTCATTGAGTCTGACCTGCAGGAGACTCTCGGCAGTGATGAATCGGCCCTGGTCAAACCCGGTATCGGGGGAGAGGGGTCTTGGCGCTCGCATGGGAGTGATTACCCTGACTCTGAGACAGATGGTTGAGATCCAGGGATGTGGTGACTCCCTGAAGGCTATTCAGTTGCCAGCTGTTACAGACGACGTGGTTCCCAAATTTACCAAATGTTTATTTTGCAGAGTATGTGACCAAACAGTCATGTTAGAGCCATTTGAGGATAAGGTTCTGATTTTTTTTACAGATTTTGTGGCACGCAAAGAGAATGTTACAATTTATTCGGCGTATGCCACACTCCCATATAGGCTGCCTCCCAACCAGCAAACCGTGTGCTAAGGGTTTAGCAATTATTCGGGTACGCGTCATTAAACCAGTACCTTGGTTCATTGACCAATCCCAGGCGATTCCTCCAAATGCTGAGGCAATGTGGTTCACTTGCAGTCAGCATTTGCCAGACTTGCCTACCTGCTGGTTGAGTACAGTGCTCTCTCTCTCTCCGGCTTTTGCTTTTGCCATTCTGTCACCATCATGTGGTACACTTACTATTCACTCTCTGTACATAGTGTGCATAAGTGTACATGTATATATCTGGCAAATTATATCTGGTGAAGGAAATGCAAGTTATAGTCTATCTGCTGAGTTTGTTTTGCTCCAAAACCCATTACGACCAGGTCACAGACCATTCATAACCTGTGCTCGTAATAGATTTCCAATGGAGGATACTTCAGTATTGAGAAGGGAGTGCTGGAAAATAAATGCTTACCAATCACTTCTCTTTTTACCAGGTTACCAGAGTTCCTACCCCTTTTTAATAATTTTGTGTGTGAAGTTTTGAGATTTCTGGTAAAATATTTTCGTCACTTAGGCTTTGCACAAGCCAACCGGAAGCAAAATTTAATAAAATGTCACGTAGTGTTGAGAGACGTAAATAAGAAACAGTCTACCAAGAGTCAGGTAGAGTGGTTTCACCAGTCCTTCTGGTACCCAGTACCCGAAGGACTGGGATGAGTTATTTCCCTCCTTTTAATTGCCGTGTGGAGAAGCATCTGGAATCACTAAGTCATGGGCTAGATGAGGATGGTAATGCTCACCCCTCGGAGTTTTCTCTCAGATTCAGAGTGGCTAAGATGATGTGGATGGCACCAGTGAACCAGCCTGCCAGTCTGTCAAGGATGACGTGGTACTATGAGGTGGTGCTACATGATCTGGAGGCTAGAGAGGTGGTGCTACATGATCGGAGGCTAGAGAGGTGGTGCTACATGATCTGGAGGCTAGAGAGGTGGTGCTACATGATCTGGAGGCTAGAGAGGTGGTGCTACATGATTTGGAGGATAGAGAGGTGGTGCTACATGATCTGGAGGCTAGAGAGGTGGTGCTACATGATCTGGAGGCTAGAGAGGTGGTGCTACATGATTTGGAGGCTAGAGAGGTGGTGCTACATGATCTGGAGGCTAGAGAGGTGGTGCTACATGATTTGGAGGATAGAGAGGTGGTGCTACATGATCTGGAGGCTAGAGAGGTGGTGCTACATGATCTGGAGGCTAGAGAGGTGGTGCTACATGATTTGGAGGCTAGAGAGGTGGTTGCTACATGATCTGGAGGCTAGAGAGGTGGTGCTACATGATCTGGAGGCTAGAGAGGTGGTGCTACATGATTTGGAGGCTAGAGAGGTGGTGCTACATGATCTGGAGGCTAGAGAGGTGGTGCTACATGATCTGGAGGCTAGAGAGGTGGTGCTACATGATCGGAGGCTAGAGAGGTGGTGCTACATGATCTGGAGGCTAGACAGGTGGTGCTACATGATCGGAGGCTAGAGAGGTGGTGCTACATTATCTGGAGTCTAGAGAGGTGGTGCTACATGATTTGGAGGCTAGAGAGGTGGTGCTACATGATCGGAGGCTAGAGAGGTGGTGCTGGTACTGGAGCCTGCTCCTGGGAACGCTCTTATTAGCAGTGAATGGTACCTGCTGGTGGATGAGGTCTCTGATGTAAATAAAAACCACACACACTATCAGAAAAACGCGTATGGTTATCTTTATCAGCAATTTGAAATGACTAATATTATGAATGGTAAAGTTCAAGACTTTGAAAAGTGTATTTTTGATGTTGGTGTGGAAAAACTTGGTGCGTCGGACAAGGTTCTAATGCTCTATTTATTCATGTGAGAGATTTTAACCATCCAATTGATTTTCGAAAGT
>NC_069415.1:63458733-63476233 GCF_026875155.1 Cherax quadricarinatus | reverse complement strand
TAGTGGAGGGAATGGTCGTGGGGTAGGGGTCGGCCTAGGAAAGGTTGGAGGGAGGGCGTAAAGGAGGTTTTGTGTGCGAGGAGCTTGGACTTCCAGCAAGCATGCGTGAGCGTATTTGATAGGAGTGAATGGAGACAAATGGATTTTAATACTTGACGTGCTGTTGGAGTGTGAGCAAAGTAACATTTATGAAGGGGTTCAGGGAAACCGGCAGGCCGGACTTGAGTCCTGGAGATGGGAAGTACAGTGCCTGCACTCTGAAGGAGGGGTGTTAATGTTGCAGTTTAAAAACTGTAGTGTTGGGCACCCTTCTGGCAAGACAGTGATGGAGTGAATGATGAAAGTTTTTCTTTTTCGGGCCACCCTGCCTTGGTGGGAATCGGCCAGTGTGTTAATAAAATTAATAAAAGTATTATTCTCCTGCAATAAATGACATTACTGAAGTTTTATTTCTAGAACCTGACAAGATGTCTATAAATATTTTTTTATATATATTTAGAAAGGAAATGTTTTCCGCAAGTGTGTGTTTACATTAGTGTTTTTATACATGTTTTATTTTGGTGAGACGAGTGACGTGTTGCTTGTATTCCGTTCATCTTTACCTAAAATTAGTAAATAAAACTCATCCCTATTAACATAAAATTCTAAAGTGGATAGGTCGCTTATCGTTCATTTTCTCTAATTCTCTCTCCCTTTCCATACCTACTCATTCACTTCATACGTTTCGCCCATTCTTTATCCTGTCCTTCCTTACAAGCGATATGTAATTTTTTCGAGAATGACAAATCATCTTATGCTCATAAGAAATAAAATAAACTCATTATCATTATTCATTAGCCAATAAAAAACCAAGATATTAGTCAATAATAGTAATACATTATGTCGTGAGCCAGTGTTGTTGTCAGGCAGGATGGAATGTTTGTAAGTTTGGTTGCAGAGGCCTGGAGTGTTTATCTAGCCAACAGCGTCAGCTGCAGCGCTGGGAACATCTGAGGCAAGTTGGCAGTCCTGTGATATCCATTTATATTGACGTTTCTCTTTTCGCTTCCCATTCTCGTTCCTACTCAATAATATATATTTACATAACGTTCTCCCCTGTTTAGTGAATGAGAGGATGACTGTCACATTCAAGATGTCAGGAGCTCGATTCTGATTATTAATAATGTGATAAAGACGAGTTATGTTCACTGACTGAGAATTCTTAATGAAAATTTCTAAAATATCGATTTTAGGTGAAATATGAATATCTTGTGTGTCCACGCGTATTTAATTTTTTTTTTTTTCAAGATATGTAAGTCTCAAAACTTTATACTTTGAATGTGGAAAAATCCTGTTGAAACTCACTCGTATTTGTCAAGTCTTTTATCTATTCTTACTCTTCACTTTCTTTCTACTAACAATTTCTTTCACTGCTCCATCCTACCCAGTTCTTGCCAAAAATCATATAGCCTAACAAAAAAAGGATCATTTAAATTTTGTAGCTTAGCAAATTTTTTTTGTGCAAACAATCTACCTCTGTAGCTAATTCCATTTGTTAGTAACTCTGTGTACAAAGAAATGATTCGTGCAAGTTTGTATACTTTCTTTTCTCTACATCGTCAGCCACTTGTTCTCCTTTCTCTTATGTTATCTGCGTATACTAACTTTTATAACGAGCTTGTTTGGTGATGCTGGTAGCGGGGAGTAAATGATACGTCTTTGGAGACTTCTTACTTTATTTGCAAAGTCGTGGTGGGTACACAGGCTTGTGTGCTGTGCCCGAGGGAGAGAGCTAGTAGGACTTCCTGACTGCTGTTAGACCGCTGAGTGAGTGGGGGCGTGTGGGACCAGCGTCCCACTGACTATGGGCTGGCTAGAGGGCAGCACCTTAGTGCCGCGAAATATGAACTAAGCTGGCAGAGAGCATAGGCTGTCTGTGCAGACAGTACAGGCTGTCTACATATGCTCGGCCACCTACCTCGCGTCGTCCCGACGCGACAATCGAGGTGGTAAAAAACTCGGTCTCTCTCTCGTAGGAACAGGGCACAGAACACAAAATAAAAAACATGTATGTACATATGGACATGAAAAAAAAAATTCCTACAGGGAGGGAAGAAAAAAACATGTGGGGTGTGCTAAACATCGTGGTCATAGGCAGTGAGCATCGATGGGCATCACTGCACGCCTTCTTGCGTCTGGACAGATACTGCAACACAGGAGACATCGCTGCGGCTGAGCTGTGATGTAACAGGGTACGTACGGTCTCCTCTAGAATGGTGAAGCAGTCATCGTAGGAGTCACTGCAGGTTTTCACTCAACCTGGGACACGACATGCTGGTGCCCTCGAGTGAGGCGTCGACAAAACTCGGCAACTGGGCAGGACTTCTTCTGGCAAGCGACTCAGGAGGAGACTTCTCGACTGGTACTGACGCTGGGCTGTCACTGCCGGCGAGCGTGGAGTGAGTCGTGGAGCGAGTCGTGGCGGAGACGACTGGGCGAAACATCTGGGAGTCGTAACATCATACACCAGACTGCAGTGAGCGGGCTATCAGTCAGACATCATCTTTGTGCAGGCTGCTCACTGAAGCTTGTGACACGAGGCTGACAGCGTCTGCCGACAGGGTTAACTGCGGCTTGACGAGTGTCATTCTCTCGGCAGTTGGAGTTATAGCAGAGGTTAGTGTAAGCATCCCCAGACTTGTTTCTCTACATATAACTGCACTCTGAAGGCCTGGAGGTGAAGTGAAACAAATCTCGATGGGAATCGTAGCACGTACGATTCTGCAGAACATCTATGAGCAATGAGCATAAGAGCTTTCTGTACAAGGGGCTCAGATGCTTGGGCTGACTAATATCAGCTGTCAAACGCACTGGTCACACCGGGTGACTAACACAGTGGTGCTACTCACAGGTCTGGCCACAGACCACACTGGACACATGGAAAACTTTACACACACCCACAGTACATGCAGTACAACATGGCTTAACTAGCAAATGATGCTTTTCTGTGCACAAAATTGACACTAAGCCATACACTAACATGTGAGAACACTAAGAAGAATTAATTAACACACGACATATATCTTCTCTCAATCTTCTCGACAATACTGAAATAATTACTGAACACTCGATGTGACATCATGTGATGTCAGGCGTGACATCACGAGGTGACGTCAGCAGCACTGTGATGTCAGCAGACATCTCGATGTGACGTCAGCAGACGTCTCGAGGTGATGCCAGGCAGACATTGTGACATCATGAAGTCGTGCAGCAGCATTGGTGATGTCAATGTGATGGGGGCAGCAGACCACAGCATGAGGCCTGGGACATCTGGCCTGGTAACCCTCGTGGCTTGTAGATCCATGTGGCTTCGTCCACACCCCACATGGCGTCGGGATCTACATGGCTTGCTGATCCACGTGGCTTGCTGATCCACATGGCTTGCTGATCTACATGGCTTGCTGATCCACATGGCTTGCTGATCCATGTGGCTTCTTGAACCATGTGGCTCTGAGTGACCTCGGGCACTTGGATACACAGCTCTGGCAATGAATTCACACGGAAAACAGCAGAAAACACAGCAGAGAGAGTGGGCAGTGGTGAGTGGTGTATTGTAGGCTGGTGAGGTGTGAGTGTACAGCAGGGAGAGCGTGGGCGAGGCAAGGAATGGCCACTTCCTCCATTTCTCCCACAAACACGGAGACACGCACACTGGACACAAAAATCACCACAAAACTCACCTATGGCTTGCTGAAACAGCTGTGCTGAGCTGAACAACAACAGCAGAACATACAAGTGACGCTGAACACGTGACTTGAGAAACAGCGTGGGACGCTGTAGCGTGGGGTCACTGGGACGCCACTTACAATTCTCGAAGAAATTCGGCAAATTTCGGCTAGATCCTGCTTGTACCTGTGTCTGGATGCTGAAACGTGCAGACACGACATCAGGATAACTCGTTGAGAGACGGATGCTTCTTGTATAGGGTGATAAAGTGAAGATGACTTCATACCTCTTCGTTCCTCTCTCCGGGCAAACACAACTGCAGCGACCACTGCTTCCCACCATTTATAACGAGCTTGTTTGGTGATGCTGGTAGCGGGGAGTAAATGATACGTCTTCAGAGGCTTCTTACTTTATTTGCAAAGTCGTGGTGGGTACACAGGTTTGTGTGCTGTGCCCATGGCCCTACCGGGCCATGGGCACGAGGGAGAGAGCTAGTAGGACTTCTTGACTGCTGTTAGGCCACTGAGTGAGTGGGGGCGTGTGGGACCAGCGTCCCACTGACTTTGGGTTGGCTAGAGGGCAGCACCTAAGTGCCGCAAAATATGAACTAAGCTGGTAAGCAGCATAGGCTGTCTGTGCAGACAGTACAGGCTGTCTACACTTTATTTCAAGGCAAAATACTTTTTAAATATAAACTTTTTCTTATTTTACCTGAAACTTGACTCTGTAAAATAAACATCTTATTGATGCTTTTACTCTTGATTCTTCAGTGTTAACTCTAGTGTTAATTTTAAACGTTATCTATCAACTCAACAACAATCACAAACTCAGAATATAGTTACCCAATTCTCCAAGTATTTCCAAAGTATTTCCAAGTATTTCCTAGAGCTACAACTACTGTATTCTATATGATGGAATTAATTATCCACCGCTAAGACACAGAGAGTATATATATACATATAGGTATTAGAGTGATATGGTATAGTGTAACATAGTCACTGCAGCAAGGTTATTGGCCTTTGCTGTAGGTAGTAGTACTACTAGATGTACCAGTAGTAGTAGTAGCAGTAGTAGTAGTAGTAGTAGTAGTAGTAGTAGTAGTAGTAGTGGTGGTGGTGGTAGTAGTAGTAGTAGTTGTACCTAGTAGTAGTAGAAATTGTACCAGTAGTAGTAGTAGTAGTAGTAGTAGTGGTAGTAGTAATAGGAGTAGTTGTACCAGCAGTAGTAGTAGTAGTGGTAGTAGTAGTAGTAGTAGTAATAGTTGTACCAGTAGTAGTAATAGTAGTGGTGGTGGTGGTAGTAGTAGTACCAGTAGTAGTAGAAATTGTACCAGTAGTAGTAGTAATAGTAGTAGTAGTAGTAGTAGTAGTAGTAGTAGTAGTAGTAGTAGTAGTAGTAATGGTGGTACCAGTAGTAGTAGCTATGTAATGGCGGGGTTTATTCTTTTAAGGAAAACTCTTGTTACTTCAGAGATGACGAAGCTGCCATTATTGTGTTTAACTGTGTCAAACAGCGATTAAGGATTATTCTAGCCATTGTCGTCTGCAGAAATTGGGTTCTATAATCACAAGGAGAACGTCGTTAAATATAACGACGCTCGCCATCATATCTACTACTACTACAACAACTACTGCTACTATATATATCCTCTGTGGTCCTGTATTATTAGTATCGGCGTGAAAAAGCTCCAGGAGAGCGAAACGTCGTCACAATAATAATGTTTAAGGAATGTCAACTATTAACCAATACCTCTTTTGTGAAGAATATATTTTCGATTCAGAAAAAAAGATCTTTCTGCACCTTGAAACTTGCAAGGAGTCTAACAATAGATTATACCTGTGGTCTCTGGCCATCCAATCCTTAAATTTCACATTATAATAACGTTGGTTGAATTACCGACAATATGTGAGGTGTAATGCGAAACGTTGCCACAATAAAAGTCACTTTAGTTGCACTTGTGTCCTTTTACCTAACAAATTTCAGATTGTTTATATCCTTCCTAATTTCTATTTCCGCTTTTTTTTCCGTGATATAGCCAGGAGAGCTTCGAATCTCGCTTTCTTCTCAGCTTCTCCTGGCTATGTATGTACCTTGGTGTTGTGGTTTCCGTTTCCAGCCAATTTTTATTGCTAATGTCTCTAGGGCTTATATCTAGTCATTCATAAGTAGTGTGTATGTTAATTATGACAGTGATGAAATAAGACAATTATTAGCAAAATTAATGTTTATTTAAAAATACAAGGCAATAATCTGGCATTTAATTTAATAAGAAATATGACTACCCTTTGCTACATTCTTTGGCATAGAATCGATCAACGTTGAACACATTTTGGCAAGTTCTTCGTCGTGGTACCAGGTCCTAATAACATCAATAATTAGCTTCTCCATAGTTGAACAGTCCTGTTTTGCGATGTTGCGTTTGGGTATTGCCTATAGATTCTCAATTGGGTTGAGGTCAGGAGAGTTTCCTGGCCAATTTCTAGTGCTTACCCAATTCTTATCGAAGAATGTCAGCATTTTTGTGGAACTGTGGCATGGAGCAAGATCCTGCTGGAAAATGCCTTCTTTATCAGGAAAGTCTTTATTCACAATGGGAAACAAATGAGTTTCCATGATTGCTTTATATTTGTTACTAGTCATCGTTCCCTCAACAATAACAAGCCGTCCAAAGCCTTGTTATTGGTGAGTATTTTGGAGCTTGTTGACTGTGTCCATTCCAAAGAGGTTCGCCTTTACTCCGTCTTACCTCCACTGATCTGTACCCATGTACTTCAAAATGCGCCACATCTGATTGAGCGCCCACCGCAGCCGTTGTTCATAGCAACAGTCAATAAATGTTTCTTTACTGGCTTTCTGGCAGTTTTACCAACTTCAGGGAACCTTTCTCGAACAGTTGAAGAACCATCATTGACACCAGCTGAAGCAAAATCTCTCTGTAGATCTTTACTGGTTTTCTTTGCTATGCTCAAATTTTCAGCGATCTGGCTAATACTCAAATCAGTATGTTTTCTAAGAGCTACAATACGTGCAAGCTTCTTCACGGGTATGACATCCATCATGAATTTCAGCAATAATCATGAAATGAAGGGAAGAATTTGGCGAAACCACATTCACTCACGGAGCAAGCTTGCAGGAATTGCATTACAGAACGGCTGCTGTTGCAGCACTGACGTGAGTCGTAGGGTAACACCACAGCTATATACTTGACAGAAGTCAGTGGTAAACTCTCCTGAAAAGAACTCAAACTACATTACTTAAGCCGGACACTAAGAGATATGAGATAATCACAAAATTTATTCCTGTCCCATTTAATTTGCTCACTACTATATTTGTCATCATTTGTCTTAGTTACTCTAGATTACAGTATTGTTGTATTTAACGTAATATTTTACTCACTATGCATTTGGCATTATGCAGCTTAGATGTAAAATAAGCATGTAATACACACATACGTTCTTCATTTTTATTATCCCAGCCCATAAATTTGTCTGATCCTCCAGACGTGCAAGTATTGTCCTGAACCGGTGTTTGCGGTGACTGGCTTGGAATGGGTGTCATTATTAAAGTTATCGTGTAGAGGCAGCCTTCACTTGATATACAACTCATCTGCTGTATGTACATATGTATATAGTTTTTACAAAATTATGGATAATTGAACAACCTGCCAGCGAATAATGCAAACATTCGGCGGCAGGTTGTTCAATACTTTGGTTAAAGTACAGTACATAGGTTACGTAGTTAAAGGTTCAGTATATATCAGACATGTTATTACTAAGTCTGACTGCATTTGAGTCATTCTTGTGTCATTGTTATGAATCATTTCATGTAGAACGACTCAGTGTTGCAGACCTGTAGCTGAACCAACACACCTGCACTGTAGATAGTCAAAATGGAGCCTGTCCTTGTTGGGAGCTTTGTTTTTGCTGGTCCACAAGTTTCTGTAGTGTTGATGTAAAAATACCTTTTGTGTCATCTCTTACGTTACACAGTCTGACTTAATGTATTACTTCAAGGCTGTTAACGTTTTGTACGAGCTTTTGCTATCGTCTGTATGCGGAAATTAACAGACGATGGTGGTTGTCCTCGATCTTAAGGATTATCTCCGACAAGCCGAATCCTTGCTCTCTGACTAATGCACCTACACTCCTTCCTCTTGTTTCTAACACTCTTGATAGCATCAAGAAAGCTTTCAATCTAAAACTTTGCACTCTCTTTAATCTTTTACCCCTTGACTATGATCTTGCTCAGTTTCTCTGAGTTATCTATCTCTCTCTCTCTCTCTCTATCTATCTATCTAAGTTCTATGGTCTTTCTAAATTCCACCAGCCATTTCTCTTCAACCCATCATTACCTTTACAGGCTCGATGTCTTATCTTCTTGTCTCCTGGCCGACTATAAATCTCACTTCTTTTCCAGGGTCTTCTTCTCCTTGCATCCGTCTCTCAGTCCTCCACTAAACGTGCTCGGCCACATCCAACCTGTAAGAGGCTAAGTATTGACGTTAAGTCTCTCTTTACTAATGTTCCTCTAAATGATGTTCTCAGTTTTCTCAGAGTGAAGGCCATGAAGTGCTATTACATCTCTCTATACTCACTCATGTCTGTCTTTTGACCTTCTTTACTTTTAAGCAGACAACTCTTTTACTTTTAATGATAAATTTTAATCTCAAACCTTTGTTGTTCATATGAACTCTTCTCTACCAAACGTTCTTCTAATCTTTCCATTGAGAATCTCCAAACTACTTAAATTTCTGCTATTTAAAACTGTTTAAAACAAATCGTTTGGTGGATGCATTAATACGTGTACTGCTCGTGAGTCTGGTATTCCAAATATAAAGAAAATGAAGTTAGTTCCTGTAATTTTCCACGGCCATGATTGGGCTCCCAGGATGCTTATTAAAAACCTCGGGCTCGATCCTTGGCTGGCCCCAGTATGATATTCGATTATATATATATATATATATATATATATATATATATATATATATATATATATATATATATATATATATATATATATATATACATATATATATATGTCATGCCGAATAGGCAGAACTTGCGATCTTGGCTTAAATAGCAACGCTCATCTTGCCATATAGGGCAAGTGAAAATTTGTGTATGCAATAATTTCGCCAAAATCATTCTGAACCTAAAGAAAAAAATATATTTCACTCTGTTTGTTTAGTATTAAATTATTGTAAACAAATCTAAAATATATTTAGTTGCGTTAGGCTAAAATAAATTGTTCTTGTTACAATAAGGTTAGGTAAGTTTTCTAAGATTCTTTTGGAGCAAAAGTAAAAAATTTTACATTAACATTAATGATAAAAATTTATCTTTAAACGTATAAGAGAAAATTTTAGAAGGGACTTAATTTTAAATGAGTTCTTGCTAATTGACCAGTTTTACATATTCGGCACGACACACACACATATATATATATATATATATATATATATATATATATATATATATATATATATATATATATATATATATATATATATATATATATATATATATATATATATGTATATATATATATATATATATATATATATATATATATATATATATATATATATATATATAATATATATATATATATATATATAATATTTATATTTTTTTGACAAGTCGGCCGTCTCCCACCGAGGCAGGGTTACCCAAAAAGAAAGAAAATCCCTAAAAAGAAAGTGCTTTCATCATCATTCAACACTTTCACCTCACTCACACATAATCACTGTTTTTGAAGAGGTGCTCAGAATACAACAATTTAGAAACATATACGTATGAAGATACACAACATATCCCTCCAAACTGCCAATATCCCAAACCACACCTTTAAAGTGCAGGCATTGTACTTCCCATTTCCAGAACTCAAGTCCGACTATATAAAAATAACCGGTTTCCCTGAATCACTTCACTAAATATTACCCTGCTCACACTCCAACAGATCGTCAGGTCCCAAATACCATTCGTCTCCATTCACTCCTATCAAACACGCTCATGCACGCCTGCTGGAAGTCCAAGCCTTTCGCCCACAAAAACTCCCTTACCCCTTCCTTACAGCCTTTTCGAGGACAACCCCTACCCTGCCTTCCTTCCACTACAGATTTAAATGCTCTCCATGTCATTCTACTTTGATCCATTCTCTCTAAATGACCAAACCACCTCAACAACCCCTCTTCAGCCCTCTGACTAATGCTTTTATTAACTCCACACCTTCTCCTAATTTCCACACTCCGAATTTTCTGCATAATATTTACACCACATATTGCCCTTAGACAGGACATCTCCACTGCCTCCAACCGTCTCCTCGCTGCTGCATTTACCACCCAAGCTTCACACCCATATAAGAGTGTTGGTACTACTATACATTCATACATTCCCTTGTTTGCCTCCATAGATAACGTTTTTTGACTCCACATATACCTCAACGCACCACTCACCTTTTTTCCCTCATCAATTCTATGATTAACCTCATCCTTCATAAAGCCATCCTCCGACACGTCAACTACCAAGTATCTGAAAACATTCACTTCTTCCATACTCCTCCTCTCCAATTTGATATCCAATTTATCTTTATCACCTTACTCTCTTCTATGTTCACTTACAACTCTCTACCTTTACACACCTTCCCAAACTCATCCACTAACCTTTGCAATTTTTCTTTAGAATCTTCCGTTAGCAAAGTATCATCGGCAAAAAGTATCTGTGTCAATTCCCATTTTGTATTTAATTCCCCATAATTTAATCCCACCCCTCTCCCGAACACCCTAGCATTTACTTCTTTTACAACCCCATCTATAAATATATTAAACAACCATGGTGACATTACACATCCCTGTCTAAGACCTACTTTTACCGGGAAGTATTCTCCCTCTCTTCTACACATCCTAACCTGAGCCTCACTATCCTCATAAAAACTCTTTACAGCATTTAGTAACTTACCACCTATTCCATATACTTGCAACATCTGCCACATTGTTACCCTATCCACTCTATCATATACCTTTTCTAAATCCATGAATGCAATAAAAACTTCCCCACCTTTATCTAAATACTGTTCACATATATGCTTCAATGTAAACACTTGATCTACACATCCCCTACCCACTCTAAAACCTCCTTGCTCATCCGCAATTCTACAGTCTGTCTTACCTCTAATTCTTTCAATTATAACCTTACCATACACTTTTCCTGGTATACTCAGTAAAGTTATTCCTCTATAATTTTTACAGTCTCTTTTGTCCGACTTCCCTTTATATAAAAGAACTATACATGCTCTCCTCCAATCTCTAGGTACCTTCCCCTCTTTCATACATTTATTAAACAAAAATACCAACCACTCCAACACTATATCCCCCCCTGCTTTTAACATTTCTGTCATGATCCCGTCAGTTCCAGCTGCTTTACCCCTTTTCATTCTACGTAATGCCTCACGCACCTCCCGCCACACTCACATCCTGTTCTTCTTCACTCCTAAAAGATGATGTATATACATACACACACACACACACACATAATATATATATATATATATATATATATATATATATATATATATATATATATATATATATATATATATATATATATATATATATATATTATTGTAACCACAAACGAGTGGTATTGACCAATAACAACACTGCGCTAGCCAAGGATTCGAACCCATGTTGTACTGGCCTGCCTCATGGTAAGCGAGAACCACATGCCGCTTTAATTAAACCACATGACCACCCAACCCTACAAGAATGGCACCGCCAGCACAGAGCTAGCTGTTGAGCCGCCATCCGATGGCATACGGAGGTGTGGATCTTCTAAGCTAATTTCATTTTCGTCCCTGTTTGGTGTACTAGCCTCACGAGCAGCATTTATATATTATTGTAACCACGGACGAGTGGTATTGTTCAATAACAACACTGCACTAGCTGAGGAGTCGAACCCGTGCTATTTTGGCCCGCCTGATGGTGAGATAATGCATGACGCTTTATATAAGAAGTGGATAAAAAGGCTTCAAGGAAGAATATTTGGATTTCTTCCAGAAGCCGTTTGAATATTCTACTTTCCCTACCACCCCATCTTTTCATATTTTTTTTTTACCAGTAGGAATATTTTATTACATAATATGGTACAAAAGATTTAAGAGATACATTGTTGATATAAAGGTGGCATATACGGTACATGTTGTTACGTGTGTATCACCGATTATAAGGCGAAAATCTCATCCAGCTCCTCAGAGCTGGGGCGTGTGCCCAAAAGACAGCAGGCATTACCCCTTTGAACAGCCGCACTGAGCCGCTGGAACAGAAAGCTAGCTGCCCTGGGATCCCTAGTTACCCTGATCAGTCTTTTTCCCAGCTCCTTAAGGAATTTAGATGCATTCTTTCCCCATGAGCCAAGGGTCTCTGAGCCTATGGGAACAAACATATAATGAAGGACAAGTTCTCCATATTTTCTAGACTTTTGGGACTCCCTGAAGCTGGCAGCTGCCCCTCCTTCCTCCCTGGTGTATTGGAGATAGATATCAGCCAAGGTAGATGCACATGTATAGTCCCACACCACCTGCTTCCCATCTGTCCAGGCTTGAAGGGTGATCCCATCTGGACGCTTCTGGCTGCCATCAGATCTGCATAGCTGGGGTGGCTCCCTTACTGCTGGGCATCCGGCTGTTGTGAGGCTACTCTTGATAATGTTATTAACCTCCTCATGTCTTGCAATCTTTCCCTCGGATTTACGGTACCCGAATCGGTCTGCTGCTTCACTGCCACAAATACACCTGCGTTCGGCGAGAATAAGGGCGTCAAGTCGAAGGGCAACACCGATGCGAATGGTCTGTGGGTCGAGGCGTGTGCCAAGGCTGGAGTTGGGAACAGCCATATATGTATATATATATATATATATATATATATATATATATATATAATATATAAAATATATATATATATATACACAGAGAGAGAGAGAGAGAGAGAGAGAGAGACAGGCAGACAGACATACAGACAGACAGAGACTGCAGTCAGCAGGACTCCATACTGCTGCTGAGGGACGGGCAAGGTTCCCGTGCAATGTTCTTATTCACTCAGCCACAAATGCTTCAAAAGTTGGGAAGCCTGGTTCACAAGCCATGTTTCTTTCCCAGCCCGGTCACGTCAGTGAGCCTAAAGTATGGATATAGACGTGGTATCTCCCTAAACTTTTTATTTAATATATATATATATATATATATGTGTGTGTGTGTGTGTGTGTGTGTGTGTGTGTGTGTGTGTGTGTGTGTGTGTGTGTGTGTGTGTGTGTGTGTGTGTGTGTGTGTGTGTGTGTGTGTGTGTGTGTGTCTGTGTCTGTGTCTGTGTGTGTAAAACTCATCTGCTTTTTCCACCACGGCAGGGTGATCAGAAAACGAAGAAACACATTCACCATCATTCACTCTATCATTGTCTTGCCGAGGTGTCCCTACATCAGAATTCATAAACTGCAACATATCAACACCCCTCCTTCAGAGTGCAGGCAATGTACTTCCCAACTCCTCGACTTAAGTCCGGCTAAATGATTTCTCTGTATCCCTTCATAAATGTTATTTTGCTTACACTTCAACTGCACGTCAAGTCATAAAAGCTATTCGTCTCCACTCGCTCTTATCTAACACTTTCACGCACGCTTGCTGGGAGTCCAAGCTCCTAGCACACAAAACCTCTTTTACCCTTGCTCACCTTCTCTCCACTATAGATTTATATGCCCTCCAAGTCATTCTAATTTGTTCCATCCTCTCTATATTTACAAACCACCTCAGCAACCTTCCTCTAACCTCTAGAAACCCCGCACCTCCTGATCTCCAAGCTACGAATTCTCTGCATAATATCCGCTCCACACATTGTCATCAGACACGAAATATCCACTGCCTCCAGTCTTCTTGTTCCAACATTCACCATCCATCCTTCACACCCATATATTAGAGTTGGTACTGTACTCTCATACATTCCCATCATTGCTTCCAAAGATAACGTTCTTCGTCTGCACAGACTCCTCAGTGCTGTACTCACTTTTTTCCATCATGATTTCCATGATTCACCTTGTCTTTCATAGACGCATCTTCTGACAAGTCTGCTCCTATGTATCTGAATACACTTACTTCCTCCACGCTCCCTCCCTCGAATTTGACATCCAATCTTTCATTAACTAATTTTTTTGTTATTCTTATCATCTTGCTCTTTCCTACGCTCACTTTTAATTTCCTTCTTTTACATACTCTTCAAGCCTCGTTCACCAACATCGCAACTTCACTACAGAATCTTCCAAAATCACAATGTCATCAGCAAAAAACCAACTGTGAGAACTCCTACTTTGTCAGATTCTATATCTCTTAATCTCACATCTCTTGCCAACACCCGAGAAATTATTACTCTTACAACCCCATCTGTAAATATATTGAACAACCACTGTGACATCAAACATCCTTGTCTATGGCCTATTTTTACTGAGAAATAATCTCCCTCTCTCCTACATACTCTGTCCTCAGCCTCATTATCTTCGTAAAAAATTTTAACTTCTTTCAGTAACCTACTACATATTCTATACATTTGCAACATCTACGACATCTCTCTCTAATCCACCCTATGATACGCTTTTTCCAAATACATAAATGCCACTAAAACCTCTTTACCTTTATCTAAACACTGTTAACCTATATGTGTCAGTGTAAACACTTGGTCTACACACCCTCTACCTTTTCTAAAACCTTACTGTTCATCTGCCATCCTGCTCTCTGTCTTACTCTTAATTCTTGCAATAATAACTCCACCATACTCTTTACCAGGAATACTCAGCAGACTTATCCCCCTATAATTTTTACACTCTTTTGTCTCCTTTGCTCTTATACAAAGGAATTATGCATGCTCTTTGCCAGTCCCAAGGTACTTTCTCCTTTTCCACACATTTATTAAATAAAATCAACAAACATTCCAGAACTATGTCCCCATTTACTTACTTTTAACAATTATATCTTTATCCCATCAGTCCCAGTTGCTTTACCCCCCTTTTTTTTCTACCCACTGCCTCACGCACCTCTCCCACACTCACAACAGACTTACTTCTACAAGATGCTATACCTCCCTGGAGGTAAATACATTACCCATCAAATGTTGAAAAAGACACTTGTGTACAGTTTTTGAAAATTATTAGAGGAAACGTGTCCTAATGAAGAAACCACTAGTGGTGAAACCTTTCCGGGAAGGAATGTCCAAAACTGTACATAAGTGTCATCTTCCACATCCTATCAGTCTCACAATACCATTTTTCACCATTAAATATTGAAGTCATTCTGAAAGGGTAAACTGAAATGTATTAAACGTGATTTAAGGGGAATAAAACATTTCCACTTTTTTTTAAATATAAAATGATCAAATTTGCACAATAAATAATTCACTAGTCCAGAATTCATGTATGAAGAAATCTCCAAAATTTATGAAATAGTTAATGACCTAAAATACCTAAGAAACTTAAAATCAATACATCCTTTAAAATTTCCAGAAATACTTTTTACAGATTAAAAAGGGAAAACTAACCTTATTCAACTAAAAATATGTTGGTTCTCCCTTACCATGAAAACTTGGTTGATATGCCTTCTCGTCTTAAGACTTTTAATATCAAAGTTGTATTTAAAAATCTTGATACAGTAAAAAAAACTTTTGATAAAGAATTCCCCCCAAAATGCTGACGGATGTGTGTATAAGATTCCTTGTAAAATTTGCGAAAAGTTTATTACGGTCAAACTGGTAAAAGTCTCGAACTAAGATTAAAACAACATAAATATAGCATTAGAACTGGACAAGATTCCAATGCTCTATTTATTCATGTAAGAGATTTTAACCATCCAGTTGATTTTAAAAACGTTGAGAAAGTTGTATCAATCAACTCCATGGTCGACAGGAATGTTTTATAGAAAGCAGTTTTGAAAATAATACGAATATTTCCTTTGGTTTATATAAATTGGATTCATTTGTAATTAATGAAACATTAGACAAGTGATAAATCGTAATCGTAATTCTTTGGTAGAGTATCAGTTGTGTTTCACAGAGTCAGGTTTTCACAGTGGTTCCTCTGCATATATATATATATATATATATATATATATATATATATATATATATATATATATATATATATATATATATATATATATATATATGCAAAACAACCACTCTGAAAGAATAAGAAATTCCAAGCGCTTTCGTGACTACTCACATTATCAAGGAGTAGTCGTGAGTAGTCACGAAAGCGCTTGGAATTTCTTATTCTTTCAGAGTGGTTGTTTTGCATATTCTGAAATCACCTGTTTACTGTGATCTTATTGCATATATATATATATATATATATATATATATATATATATATATATATATATATATATATATATATATATATATATATATATACATATGCAAAACAACCACTCTGAAAGAATAGAGAAATTCCAAGCGCTTTCGTGACTACTCACAATATCAAGGAACTATGAAAGTAAAGAATCCAAGGAAGCTATATAAGGGGTCTGGCCAGCACCTCACTATCAGGTCCCACAATGGTTAAACACCTGACGCGCGCCGACCCAACTTGGATAGGTCCTTTGCACAACTCACCCACAAACTATTCTACCCAAGAAAATTTAAAAATTATTATTTGTCCAGTGTATTATTAAATTCTTCCCAAATTCTATTAATTATAAATGGATCTAATTTATATAAACCAAAGGAAATATTCATATTATTGTCAAAACTGCTTTTTATGAAACAAGATTCAATTATATTCCTGTCGACCATGGACTTGCTTGATACTACTTTCTCAACGTTTTGAAAATCAATTAGATGCTTAAAATCTCTTACATGAATAAATAGAGCATTGGAATCTTGTCCAGTTCTAATTCTATATTTATGTTGTTTTAATCTTAGTTCGAGATTTTTACCAGTTTGACCGTAATAAACTTTATTGCAAATTTTACAAGGAATCTTATAGACACATCCGTCAGCATTTTCGGGGGAATTCTTCATCAAAAGTTTTTTTACTGTATCAAGATTTTTGAATACAACTTTAATATTAAAAGTCTTAAGAAGAGAAGGTATATCAACCAAGTTTTCAAGGTAAGGGAGAACCAACATATTTTTATTTGAATAAGGCTGGTTGTCCCTTTTTGGATTGTAAAAAGTATTTCTAGCAACTTTAAAAGATTTATCAATTACATTTCTTGGGTATTTCAAATCATTACCTATTTCATAAATTTTGGATATTTCCTCATCTATGAACTCTGGACTACAAATTCGTAAAGCTCTCAAAAACATTGATGAGAAAACAGACAGTTTAACTCTATCTTGATGGGAAGAATAATAGTGGACATAGGAACAGTTATTTGTAGGTTTTCTGTAAATTTTAAATTTGAATTCATTATTTCCCTTAATAATTAAAACTTCTAGAAAAGGCAATGAGTTATTTTCTTCAAATTCAACAGAAATTTAGAGAAAACCTGCAAATAACTGTTCCTATGTCCACTATTATTCTTCCCATCAAGATAGAGTTCAACTCTGTTTACATTGAATCATATATGTGAACAGTATTTAGATAAAGGTAGGGAAGTTTTTATTGCATTTATGGACTTAGAAAAGGCCTATGATAGAGTGGATAGAGGAGCAATGTGGCAGATGTTGCAAGTATATGGAATATGTGGTAAGTTACTAAATGCTGTAAAGAGTTTTTATGAGGATAGTGAGGCTCAGGTTATGGTGTGTAGAAGAGAGGGAGAC
>NC_069415.1:63413733-63453733 GCF_026875155.1 Cherax quadricarinatus | reverse complement strand
AATTCCTCTCAGTTTTTTGTTGTCGTTATCATGTCCCCCTATCTTCCTTCTCAGTGTCGTCAGGTTGATTTCCCTTAACCTCTCCTGTAGGACATACCTCTTAGCTCTGGGACTAGTCTTGTTGAAAAACCTTTTGCACTTTCTCTAGTTTCTTTACGTGCTTGGCTGGTTGGGGGTTTCCCAAATGGTCCGCATACCCCATTGGGCCAAACGTACACGGTGCGGGTCCTGAAGATTCCTTATTAAGATGTCGGAAGCTGTTCTGGGGTTTGTGGGCGCCCATATGCTGCAGCAGTTTTTTGGTTTTGATGTGCGCTTCGGGAGTGTGCCTGGTTTTATACTCACCCAAGATTTTTTTCCCTTGAGTGGGTTTGAGTCTTGGCCCCCTAGACGTACTCCGCTGGGGTCTTCTTTCCCCTTTCCCCCAACTTCATGATTTTGCACTTGGGGATTGAAACTCCGGGAGCCAATTCTGGACCGGGTCTGGGCCTGCCCAGACCCTTTGTAGTTCTGCCTGTCTTCGATCGAGTGAATTCCTCATCAACTTAGTCATCTGCAACGGGGACCCCCTCAAAGCTATTCCTTCCGTCATCCCCTTTCCCAAAAATTACCAAAAAAGCAGGGTCCTAGGACTGACCCTGGGGCCCCCGCTTGACAGGTGCCCCCACTCTACACTCGCCACGTACCATGATCCTGCTTCTTTGACAAGATTCCCTGATCCTTTGTAGTGCCTTCCTTTTACCCCTTTTGGGTCCCCCCAGTTTTTGCACAAACTTTGTTTTGAACTGTGCCCAAACGCCTTCTTGCAGCCCCAAAAAAATGCAACCCAACCCACCCCTCTCTTCTTGTCTTATGCTGTCACCATGTCATGAACTCCAGTAGGTTTGTCCCACGGGATTTCCCGCCCTGAAACCATTTTGGGCTGTGTTGATGAGATCGTTCCTTCTAGGTGTTCCCCCACTTTCTCCTGATAATCTTCTCCATGTTTTGCATACTATACATGTCAGTGACAGGGCTGTAGTTTAATGTTTATGTCTGCTCCTTTTTTAAAAATTGGGAACATTTGCTGTCTTTCCCTGCCTCAGGCAAAACCCCTGTTTCGTAGATGATTGAATTTGTTGTTAGGGGGACACATCCCCCCTTTCCCTCTAATACCCATGGGGAGATGTTATTGGCCCCATTGCCTTTTTAGGTATTTGCTCACTCAGAAGCCTCTTCAAATTTTTCCTCGGTTTGTGCACTGGTCCAGCACTGTTTTGTGCCCCACCCCTCCGCTTTTTGGGGCCCCCTTTTGTCTCCTCTGTAACACTTCTTTGAATCTCTTGTTTAGTTCCTCCATACTTCACGGTATTTCTTGTTGTCTCCTCCTTCCTTCCTTAGCCCGATACCTGGTCCCTTTATGTTGTTTTCCCCCCTGTGGGTGTACAACAGTTTCGGGGCAATTTGGCTTTTGCTGCATGTCATTTTTATATTTCTTTGGGCCCCCCCTTCTTATCTGTGCTATTCGTTTTTGGCTCAAGACTGCTTCCTTATTCTCCTGGGGCCTTTGCCTTTTATTTTCTTCCATTTCCCCAGCACACGGTTTTTGCCTCCCCCACCTTTTTGGGTAAAAACCCTGGGCTCATCCTGGCTTTTTTATTATTCCTGTTACCCTTGGGTACAAAACCCCTCCTCACCTCCTTGCATTTTGTTGACATTTCTCATCTCATTAACGGCTCCCCCACCCCGCCCGTTCAGGAAGTTCCTCTTTCCCGGGTAGTCCCCTTCTTGTAGTTTGGGTTATTTTCCTGGCCTTCCTGTTTTTCCCCCCCACTTGTAGCTTACTGTGTATTCGAAGCTTAAACCACATGGTCACTGGCCCCAAGGGGTCTTTCATATTGAGTCCTCGATATTTGCACTACTCAAGGTGAATACTAAGTCCCGCCTGCTGGTTCTCCTCTCCCTCCTTTTTGTAGTGTCCACGTGTTGGCCATGAAGTTTTCCGTACCCCCTCCATCATCTTAGCCCTCCAGTATCTTGGCCCCCATGTGGGTCCAAGTTCTCCAATCATCTCCCTTTTGGTTAAAGTCACCCCTGATCAGGGTTTGCCCTGCAGATGAGCCTTTTTTGGCCACCTTTGCCCGTGTGTCAACCATCGCTCATTTCTCTCGTTGTACTCTTGCCTTGGGCCCCCTCGTTCTGTGGGGGGTTTACATCATGCTATTACCACCTTGGGCCTCCAGAGGGGCGTTCCCGCTATTAATCCTTTCTTTTCCCCTGTTTCCCCCCTCCCGCTCATCAAAATTCCAGCGATTTTTGATCCAATGCCCCTCCCCCCCCCCCCGTTCCCCCTGTCTTTTTCAGGTTTGGTATCCCCTTGGAAAGAGGGGATTTTTTATCATCCTGTAAACTTGGTTTCGTGAGAGCTATGTGTCGGTGTGCTTCTTTGACTCTTTCATGCCACTCCTCCCACTTTTTGTTTTTCATCGCGTTTGTGTACCCCTACCTTCAGTTTCCTTTCCAACACTGTGGGGTTTTGGGGGGCCCTTTAGGGTGGAGATGGTGGCTACTGTGGGTTCTATAGCTCGGGGGTTGGGTGGAGGCTGTGGGTATGGATTTTAGTTTTGGTTGGGTGGGTGAAGGTTGTATGGTTCTGAGAAAAGTTTGGGTTTGTGCTTGCCCTTTTCTGTTTTTTTCTGCTTGAGACCTCTTTCTGGTTCATCCTTGTCTTTTTCCTAGCTCCTTTCGCTTTTTTGTCCCCCTCCCCAGTGTGTCGTTCGATTTTTTTCTGTCCTGTCTAGGAACACCCTCTTGTACTCTTCGGATTTCAAACGTGTTTTTTCTTGGGAGGCCTGTTCCGCACTTTTTCCTCCCCGAGAATCAGTGGGGGGTTTGGTTTTTTTCCCTTCGAGTACCCCCCTATTCTCTGAAAATTACAATCTCGTCCCTCTTCACCCATTTCGTATGATTTTCTCAAACTCCTTTCTTTCTTCTGCTGCCTTTCGTGTGTGTCCTTTCCCCTCTTCCTGAAGCCCATGGATAAACACGATTTTGCCTTTCCTCCCCCATTGCCTCACCCTCGTGTCTGGATCCCGCCGTATGTGGTCAGTTTTTTCCCCTTATTTTTCCCCTGGCTCTTATAGCATGGTTTTTGCCTCAGCATTCGACCTATCACCCTCTCCCTCTGCAACCAGCTGTTCCCTTCCCCTTTTACTCCTTGGTCCCCTTTTCAGGCTGATATGCCTTACAAAAATTCATAAATTTCCCTTTCCCTTTCCCGTTCGGTCGCCTTCATAGCTGGTCTTCTTGGTCACTGCCCCCGTAACTCGCTTCAGCCTTTTATTCAACTTTAGGACCTTTTCTTGGCTACGCATTTCGACTTGTGCCCCCCAATTCCCCTTTTTCCTTTTCCAACCCTTTTCCAATTTCACAGGAGTCTTTCTCCATTTTTTCAGAAAACTCTCCTAATTTTCTCTCCCACTCTTTTTTCCATCCTTTTTTCCCCTCTCCATCCACTCCCCCCTACCAGAACCTTCTCATCGTCCTTGGTTCCCGCGAGTCCCCACCCTTTTTTTTTTTTTTTTTTTTTTTTTTTTTAGGAAGAAAAAGGGAAAGGTAAAAGGGGAGGAGAGGGGAAAAAGTGAGAAAGGGGAAAGGGGGAGAGAGGTGTGAGGGGGGGTGAGAGGTGTGTGTGTGTTTTGGTATGGGGTGTGTGTGTTTTTATGTGTGTGTTTTGTGTGTTTTGTGGGGTGTGTGTGTGTGTGTGTGTGTGTGTGTTTTGGGGTGTGGTGTACTCACCTAGTTGACTGACCCAGTTGGGGGTTTCAGGGGGCGGCCCAAGTCTGGCCCCCCCTCTTAGGGCGCTACAAAGGGCACTCTACCTGAACCGGAGCTTTATCATACCTCGTTAAAGCTATTTTTGGATCCCGCCTCCACTACACGCTTTCCCAAACTATTTTTTCCACTTTTCCCCTACTTTCTCGTGACTGGGAAATCTGTCTTTGTCCACCTTTTCAATCCTCTAAGTATTTTGTTGTCGTTACTGCCCCCCCCAACTTCCTTCCTCCATGTCGTAGGTTGATTTCCTTTAACCTCTCCTCGAGGACATCCTCTTAGCTCTGGGGGCTAGTTTGTTGCAAATTTTTGCACTTTTTCTAGTTTTTTTACGTGCTTGGTAGGTGTGGGGTTTTCCAAACTGGACTGCATTCTAATTGGGCCTAACTGTGTGTGTGTTTTGGGGGGGGGTGGGGTTTGGTGTTTTGGTGTATCACCTATTTGTGGGTGCAGGGTTGGTCTTACTCCCGGCCCCCCTTCTTTGCCGGGTTTCTACTGGGTCCTCTCTCTCCCCGCTCCATGAGCTTTACCATACCTCGTCTTAAAACTATGTATGGTTCCCGCCTCCACTACTTCACTTTCTAGGCTATTCCACTGCCTGACAGCTCTGTGACTGAAGAAATACTTCCTAATTTATCTCTGACTCAGCTGTGTCTTCAACTTCCAATTGTGACCTCTTGTTTCTGTGTCTCCTTCCTGGAACATCCTGTTTTTGTCCACCTTGCTCTATTCCGCGCAGCATTTTATATGTCGTTATCATGTTTCCCCTGACCCTCCTGTCCTTTAGTATCGTCAGGCCGATTTCCTTAACCTTTCTTCATATGATATTCCCCTTAGCTCTGGAACTAACCTTGTCGCAAACCTTTGCAATTTCTCTAGTTTCTTGACGTGCTTTATCAAGTGCGGGTTCCAAACAGGTGCTGCATACTCCAGTATGGGCCTGACGTACACGGTGTATAGTGTCTTGAACGATTCCTTATTAAGGTATCGGAACGCTGTTCTCAGGTTTGCCACACGCCCATATGCTGCAGCAGTTACCTGGTTGATGTGTGCTTCCGGAGACATGCTCGGTGTTATACTCACTCCAAGTCTTTCTCCTTGAACGAGATTTGCAGTCTTTGGCCACCTAGCCTATACTCTGTCTGCAGTCTTCTATGCCCTTCCCCTATCTTCATGACTTTGCATTTGGCGGGATTAAATTTGAGAAGCCAGTTGCTGGACCAGGCGTCCAGTCTGTCCAGGTCTCTTTGAAGTCCTGCCCGGTCCTCATCTGATTTAATTCTCCTCATTAACTTCACATCGTCTGCGAACAGGGACACTTCTGAGTCTAACCCTTCCATCATGTAGTTCACATATACCAAAAATAGCACTGGTCCTAGGACCGACCCCTGTGGGACCCCGCTCGTCACAGGTACCCACTGTGATACATCATTACGTACCATGACTCGTTGTTGCCTCCCAGTCAGGTATTCTCTGTTCCATTGCAGTGCCCTTCCTGTTATATGAGCCTGATCCTCTAGCTTCTGCACTAATCTCTTGTGATGAACTGTGTCAAAGGCCTTCTTGCAGTCCAAGAAGATGCAATCAACTCATCCCTCTCTCTCGTGTCTTACTTCTGTTACTTTATCATAAAACTCCAGAAGGTTTGTGACACAGGATTTTCCTTCGATGAATCCATGCTGGTTGGCGTTTATGCTCTTGTTCCATTCCAAGTGCTCCACCACTCTCCTCCTGATAATCTTCTCCATAACTTTGCATACTGTACACGCCAGTGACACAGGGCTATAGTTTAGTGCCTCTTTTCTGTCTCCTTTTTTAAAAATGGGAACTACATTTGCCATCTTCCATACCTCTGGTAGTTGCCCAGTTTCCAGGGACGTGTTGAAGATTGTGTAAGTGGCACACACAACATATCCGCTCCCTCTCTAAGGACCCACGGGGAGATGTTGTCCGGTCCCATTGCCTTTGAGATATCGATGTCCCTTAGCAGTTTCTTCACCACCTCCTCATCTGTATGTATGTCATCCAACACTTGTTGGTATATTCCTTGCTGGTGTCCCCATCTGGTCTGTCCCCCGAGAGTCCTTCCTGTCTCCACTGTAATTACTTCCTTAAATCTCATGTTGTGCTCCTTGTTTCTTGTGAGTTCTCCACCTTCTTTCCTCTGCCTTATCACCTGGTCTTTGACTGTTGTCTTCCTCCTAATGTGGCTGTACAGCAGTTTCGGGTCAGACTTGACTTTCGATGCTATGTCGTTTTCGTACTGTCGCTGGGCCTCCCTCCTTATCTGTGCATACTCGTTTCTTGCTCTTTTACTAATCTCCTTATTTTCCTGGGTCCTTTGCCTCCTGTACCTTTTCCATTCTCTGGTGTACTTAGTTTTTGCTTCTCTACACCTTTGGGTAAACCAAGGACTCGCTTTGGTCTTACTATCATTTCTGTTTCCCTTTGGAACAAATCTTTCCTCTGCCTCCTTGCACTTTGTTGCTACATATTCCATCATTTCGTTTACTGATTTTCTTACCAGGTCTCTGTCCCACTGAACCTCCTGCAGGAAGTTCCTCATACCTGTGTAGTCCCCCCTTTTGTAGATTGGCTTTTCCCATTCAGTTCCTGTTACCTTCTCCACTTGTAACTCTACCATATAATCAAAACTCAGAACCACGTGATCGCTAGCTCCAAGAGGCCTCTCGTAAGTGATGTCCTCAATGTCTGAACTGCTCAGGGTGAACACAAGATCCAATCTTGCTGGCTCATCCTCTCCTCTCTCTCTGGTAGTGTCCCTGACATGTTGATGCATGAGGTTTTCAAGTACCACATCCATCAACTTGGCTCTCCACATTTTGGGACCCCATGTGGTTCCAGGTTTTCCCAGTCGATCTCCCTGTGGTTGAAATCGCCAATTACCAGTAACTTTGCTCTGCTCGAGTGTGCTCTTCTTGCCACCTCAGCCAGTGTGTCCACCATCGCCCTGCTGTTTTCTTCGTACTCCTCTCTTGGCCTCCTGCAGTTCTGTGTGGGTTATACATCACTCCAATAACTACTTTATGTTCTCCAGACTGAATTGTACTTACTATGTAGTCTCTTTCTCCAGCCACGTCCATGCCTTCCATTTTCTCAAATCCCCATCGGATTTTTATGAGCAGTGCAACTCCTCCTCCCCCTCTACTCCTATCTTTTCTCAGGATCTGATATCCCGGTGGGAAGATTGCGTCTGTTTTTGTCTCAGCGAGTTTTGTTTCTGTGACTGCTATGATGTTTGGGGATTTCTCACTGATTCTTTCGTGCCACTCCTCATGTTTATTCGTTATTCCGTCAGCGTTTGTGTACCAAACTTTCGGCTTCTTTTCTATCGCTGTGGTCCTGCAAGAATATTGGGGTTGGGGGAGCTGGAGCCTTGATGGGGGCCCATGGGGGGCTGTGGTGTAGGTGGGGTTTGTGATGATGGGGGTGGGGTCAGAATGCCCATAAGGGACAGCTGTTTGGGTGAGGTTTGTGATAAGGGTGTTGCTGGAAGAGGGAACAGTGAGTGGGTTGTGGTTTGGATTGCTCAGTTGCGTTGGGATTGTCGCGGTTGGAGTCTATCGGTGGAAAATTCTGCGGGGTGTGTTTGCCCTTCCTCCTGTGTATGTGTGTGTGTGTGTGTGTGTGTGTGTGTGTGTGTGTGTGTGTGTGTGTGTGTGTGTGTGTGTGTGTGTCTGTCTGTCTGTCTGTCTGTCTCCTTCACATGAACAATCATCCAAATGAGAAGAGACACATTCACCATTATTCATTTAATCGCTCTTTTGCAAGAACCGAGATGGCATAACTGTTTACATGTCTTCCGAACTGCACCGTTCTCACCCCTTTTGCCGAGTTCACACACGGTCTTATCTTCTTCATATTATTTATCTTATATTAGTTTTCTACTTTCTCTTACTTTACTTCCTCCTCCTTCCTTTCTCTCCGTCCTCATCCAGCTTAATCTTTCTCCCCTCCTAGGTTCATCTTCAAAACTTTCATGAACTATATAACTTTCAACAAAACTTTCTGAATTTCCCACAAGTCTTCAGTGTTCCTCGTAATTTTCTTGAGCTGCTCCGGAGAGGAAAGTCGTTTTGTGGTTATAAACCTTGTTGGAGACCCAGGCTGTTGATCTTGTGACGTACTCTGTCTATGGTGTCTGTGAGGGGTTATGGTGTCTGTGAGGGGCTATGGTGTCTGTGAGGGGCTATGGTGTCTGTGAGGGGCTATGGTGTCTGTGAGGGGTTATGGTGTCTGTGAGGGGCTATGGTGTCTGTGAGTGGCTATGGTGTCTGTGAGGGGCTATGGTGTCTGTGAGGGCTATGGTGTCTGTGAGGGGCTATGGTGTCTGTGAGGGGCTATGGTGTCTGTGAGGTAGGGTACTATGGTGTCTGTGAGGGGCTATGGTGTCTGTGAGGGGCTATGGTGTCTGTGAGGGGCTATGGTGTCTGTGAGGGCTATGGTTGTGGGGGCTATGGTGTCTGGAGGGGCTATGGTGTCTGTGAGGGGCTATGGTGTCTGTGAGGGGCTATGGTGTCTGTGAGGGGCTATGGTGTCTGTGAGGGGCTATGGTGTCTGTGAGGGGCTATGGTGTCTGTGAGGGGTTATGGTATCTGTGAGGGGCTGTGGTGTCTGTGAGGGGCTATGGTGTCTGTGAGAGGCTATGGTGTCTGTGAGGGGCTATGGTGTCTGTGAGGGGCTATGGTGTCTGTGAGGGGGCTATGGTGTCTGTGAGGGGCTATGGTGTCTGTGAGGGGCTATGGTGTCTGTGAGGGCTATGGTGTCTGTGAGGGCTATGGTGTCTGTGAGGGGCTATGGTGTCTGTGAGGGGTTATGGTGTCTGTGAGGGGCTATGGTGTCTGTGAGGGGTTATGGTGTCTGTGAGGGGCTATGGTGTCTGTGAGGGGTTATGGTATCTGTGAGGGGCTATGGTGTCTGTGAGGGGCTATGGTGTCTGTGAGAGGCTATGGTGTCTGTGAGGGGCTATGGTGTCTGTGAGGGGCTATGGTGTCTGTGAGGGGCTATGGTGTCTGTGAGGGGCTATGTCGTCTGTGAGGGACTATGGTGTCTGTGAGAGGCTATGGTGTCTGTGAGGGGCTATGGTGTCTGTGAGGGGCTATGGTGTCTGTGAGGGGCTATGGTGTCTGTGAGAGGCTATGGTGTCTGTGAGAGGCTATGGTGCCTGTGAGGGGTTGTGGTATATGTGAGGGGCTATGGTGTCTCTGAGGGGCTATGGTGTCTGTGAGGGGTAATGGTGTCTGTGAGGGGCAATGTTGTCTGTGAGGGGCTATGGTGTCTGTGAGGGGTTATGGTATCTGTGAGGGGCTATGGTATCTGTGAGGGGCTATGGTGTCTGTGAGGGGCTATGGTGTCTGTGAGGGGCTATGGTGTCTGTGAGGGGCTATGGTGTCTGTGAGTGGCTATGGTGTCTGTGACGGGCTATGGTGACTGTGATAGGCTATGGTGTCTGTGAGGGGCTATGGTGTCTGTGAGGGGCTATGGTGTCTGTGAGGGGCTTTGGTGTCAGTGAGGGGCTATGGTGTCTGTGAGAGGCTATGGTGTCTGTGAAAGGCTATGGTGTCTGTGAGGGGCTATGGTGTCTGTGAGGGGCTATGATGTCTGTGAAGAACTATGATGTCTGTTAGGGGCTATGGTGTCTGTGAGGGGCTTCGGTGTCTGTGAGGGGCTATGGTGTGTGTGATAGACTATGGTGTCTCTGATAGGCTATGGTGTCTGTGAGGGGATATGGTGTTGTGAGAGGCTATGGTGTCTGTGAGGGGCTATGGTGTCTGTGAGGGGCTATGGTGTCGGTGATCGGATATATATATATATATATATATATATATATATATATATATATATATATATATATATATATATATATATATATATATATATATATATATATATATATATATATATATATTATTATTATTTTATTAACACACTGGCAGATTCCCACCAAGGCAGGGTGGCCCGAAAAAGAAAAACTTTCACCATCATTCACTCCATCACTGTCTTGCCAGAAGGGTGCTTTACACTACAGTTTTTAAACTGCAACATTAACACCCCTCCTTCAGAGTGCAGGCACTGTACTTCCCATCTCCAGGACTCAAGTCCGGCCTGCCGGTTTCCCTGAACCCCTTCATAAATGTTACTTTGCTCACACTCCAACAGCACGTCAAGTATTAAAAACCATTTGTCTCCATTCACTCCTATCAAACACGCTCACGCAAGCCTGCTGGAAGTCCAAGCCCCTCGCACACAAAACTTCCTTTACCCCCTCCCTCCAACCTTTCCTAGGCCGACCACTACCCCGCCTTCCTTCCACTACAGACTGATACACTCTTGAAGTCACTCTGTTTCGCTCCATTCTCTCTACATGTCCGAACCACCTCAACAACCCTTCCTCAGCCCTCTGGACAACAGTTTTGGTAATCCCGCACCTCCTCCTAACTTCCAAACTACGAATTCTCTGCATTATATTCACACCACACATTGCCCTCAGACATGACATCTCCACTTCCTCCAGCCTTCTCCTCGCTGCAACATTCATCACCCATGCTTCACACCCATATAAGAGCGTTGGTAAAACTATACTCTCATACATTCCCTTCTTTGACTCCAAGGACAAAGTTCTTTGTCTCCACAGACTCCTAAGTGCACCACTCACCCTTTTCCCCTCATCAATTCTATGATTCACCTCATCTTTCAGAGACCCATCCGCTGACACGTCCACTCCCAAATATCTGAATACATTCACCTTCTCCATACTCTCTCCCTCCAATCTGATATCCAATCTTTCATCACCTAATCTTTTTGTTATCCTCATTACCTTACTCTTTCCTGTATTCACTTTTAATTTTCTTCTTTTGCACACCCTACTAAATTCATCCACCAATCTCTGCAACTTCTCCTCAGAATCTCCCAAGAGCACAGTGTCATCAGCAAAGAGCAACTGTGACAACTCCCACTTTATGTGTGATTCTTTATCTTTTAACTCCACGCCTCTTGCCAAGACCCTCGCATTTACTTCTCTTACAACCCCATCTATAAATATGTTAAACAACCACGGTGACATCACACATCCTTGTCTAAGGCCTACTTTTACTGGGAAATAATTTCCCTCTTTCCTACATACTCTAACTTGAGCCTCACTATCCTCGTAAAAACTCTTCACTGCTTTCAGTAGCCTACCTCCTACACCATACACCTGCAACATCTGCCACATTGTGTCCCTATCCACCCTGTCATACGCCTTTTCCAAATCCATAAATACAACAAAGACCTCTTTAGCCTTATCTAAATGCTGTTCACTTACATGTTTCACTGTAAACGCCTGGTCCAAACACCCCCTATCTTTCCTAAAGCCTCCTTGTTCATCTGCTATCGTATTCTCCGTCTTAATCTTAATTCTTTCAATAATTACTCTACCATACACTTTACCAGGTATACTCAACAGACTTATTCCCCTATAATTTTTGCACTCTCTTTTATCCCCTTTGCCTTTATACAAAGGAACTATGCATGCTCTCTGCCAATCCCTAGGTACCTTACCCTCTTCCATACATTTATTAAATAATTGCACCAACCACTCCAAAACTATATCCACACCTGCTTTTAACATTTCTATCTTTATCCCACTAATCCCGGCTGCCTTACCCCCTTCGTTTTACCTACTGCCTCACGAACTTCCCCCACACTCACAACTGGCTCTTCCTCGCTCCTACAAGATGTTTTTCCTCCTTGCCCTATACACGAAATCACAGCTTCCCTATCTTCATCAACATTTAACAATTCCTCAAAATATTCCCTCCATCTTCCCAATACCTCTAACTCTCCATTTTATAACTCTCCTCTCCTATTTTTAACTGACAAATCCATTTGTTCTCTAGGCTTCCTTAACTTGTTAATCTCACTCCAAAACTTTTCCTTATTTTCAACAAAATTTGTTGATAGCATCTCACCCACTCTCTCATTTGCTCTCTTTTTACATTGCTTCACCACTCTCTTAACCTCTCTCTTTTTCTCCATATACTCTTCCCTCCTTGCATCACTTCTACTTTGTAAAAACTTCTCAATATGCTAACTTTTTCTCCCTTACTACCCCTCTTTACATCATCATTCCATCAATAGCTCCTCTTCCCTCCCGCACCCCACTTTCCTGTAACCTCAAACTTCTGCTGAACACTCTAACACTACATTTTTAAACCTACCCCATACCTCTTCGACCCATTGCCTATGCTCTCATTAGCCCATCTATCCTCCAATAGCTGTTTATATCTTACCCTAACTGCCTCCTCTTTAGTTTATAAACCTTCACCTCTCCTCTCCCTGATGCTTCTATTCTCCTTGTATCCCATCTACCTTTTTACTCTCAGTGTAGCTACAACTAAAAAGTGATCTGATATATCTGTGGTCCCTCTATAAACATGTACATCCTGAAGTCTACTCAACAGTCTTTTATCTACCAATACATAATCCAACAAACTACTGTCATTTCGCCCTACATCATATCTTGTATACTATTTATCCCTTTTTTCTTAAATATGTATTACCTATAACAAAACCCCCTTTTCTATACAAAGTTCAATCAAAGGGCTCCCATTATCATTTACACCCGGCACTCTAAACTTACCTACCACACCCTCTCTAAAAGTTTCTCCTACTTTAGCATTCAAGTCCCCTTCCACAATTACTCTCTCACTTGGTTCAAAGGCTCCTATACATTCACTTAACATCTCCCAAAATCTCTCTCTCTCCTTTACATTCCTCTCTTCTCCATGTGCAACACGCTATTATGACCCACTTTTCGCATCCAACCTTTACTTTAATCCACATAATTCTTGAATTTACACATTCATATTCTCTTTTCTCCTTCCATAACTGATCCTTCAATATTACTGCTACCCCTTCCTTTGCTCTAACTCTCTCAGATACTCCAGATTTAATCCAATTTATTTCCCCCCACAGAAACTCCCCTACCCCCTTCAGCTTTGTTTCGTTTAGGGCCAGGACATCCAACTTCTTTTCATTCATAACATCAGCAATCATCTGTTTCTTGTCATCTGCACTACATCCACGCACATTCAAGCATCCCAGTTTTATAAAGTTTTTCTTCTTCTCTTTTTAAGTAAATGTCTACAGGAGAAGGGGTTACTAGCCATTGCTCCGGCATTCAGTCGCCTCATACGACACGCATGGCTTACGGAGGAAAGATTCTTTTCCACTTCCCCATGGACCATAGAAGAAATAAAGAAGAGCAAGAGCTATTTAGAAAAAGGAGAAAAACCTAGATGTATGTATATACATATGCATGTAAGTGTCTGTGAAGTGTGACCAAAGTGTAAGTAGGAGTAGCATGACATCCCTGTTATCTAGCGTGTTGATGAGACAGAAAAAGACACCAGCAATCCTACCATCATGCAAAACAGTTATAGGTTTCTGTTTCACAGTCATCTGGCAGGACGGTAGTACTTCCCTGGGTGGTTGTTGTCTACCAACCTACTACCTAGTAATAATAAAATATATATATATATATATATATATATATATTTATATATATATATATATTTATATATATATATATATATATATATATATATATATATATATATATATATATATATGTACATATATATATAATATATTATATATCATATATATATATTATATATATATATATATAATATATATATATATATATATATATATATATATATATATATATATATGTAAAATATTTTATATATGGATGGAGGGAATATTTTGAGGAATTGTTAAATGTTGATGAAGATAGGGAAGCTGTGATTTCGGGTATAGGGCAAGGAGGAATAACATCTTGTAGGAGTGAGGAAGAGCCAGTTGTGAGTGTGGGGGAAGTTCGTGAGGCAGTAGGTAAAATGAAAGGGGGTAAGGCAGCCGGGATTGATGGGATAAAGATAGAAATGTTAAAAGCAGGCGGGTATATAGTTTTGGAGCGGTTGGTGCAATTATTTAATAAATGTATGGAAGAGGGTAAGGTACCTAGGGATTGGTAGAGAGCATGCATAGTTCCTTTGTTAAAAAGGGCAAAGGGGATAAAAGAGAGTGCAAAAATTATAGGGGGATAAGTCTGTTGAGTGTACCTGGTAAAGTGTATGGTAGAGTTATAATTGAAAGAATTAAGAGTAAGACGGAGAATAGGATAGCAGATGAACAAGGAGGCTTTAGGAAAGGTAGGGGTGGGGTGGACCAGGTGTTTACAGTGAAACATATAAGTGAACAGTATTTAGATAAGGCTAAAGAGGTCTTTGTAGCATTTATGGATTTGGAAAAGGCGTATGACAGGGTGGATAGGGGGGCAATGTGGCAGATGTTGCAAGTGTATGGGTGTAGGAGGTAGGTTACTGAAAGCAGTGAAGAGTTTTTACGAGGATAGTGAGGCTCAAGTTAGAGTATGTAGGAAAAGAGGGAAATTTTTTTCCCAGTAAAAGTAGGCCGTAGACAAGGATGTGTGATGTCACCGTGGTTGTTTAATATATTTATAGATGGGGTTGTAAGAAAAGTAAATGCGAGGGTCTTGGCAAGAGGCGTGGAGTTAAAAGATAAAGAATCACACAAAAGTGGGAGTTGTCACAGCTGCTCTTTGCTGATGACACTGTGCTTTGGGAGATTCTGAAGAGAAGTTGCAAAAGATTGGTGGATGAATTTGGTAGGGTGAGCAAAAGAAGAAAAATTAAAGGTGAATACAGGAAAGAGTAAGGTTATGAGGATAACAAAAAGATTAGGTGATGAAAGATTGAATATCAGATTGGAGGGAGAGAGTATGGAGGAGATGAATGTATTCAAGATATTTGGGAGTGGACGTGTCAGCGGATGGGTCTATGAAAGATGAGGTGAATCATAGAATTGATGAGGGAAAAAGAGTTGAGTGGTGCACTTAGGAGTCTGTGGAGACAAAGAACTTTGTCCTTGGAGGCAAAGAGGGGAATGTATGAGAGTATAGTTTTACCAATGCTCTTATATGGGTGTGAAGCGTGGGTGATGAATGTTGCAGCGAGGAGAAGGCTGGAGCAGTGGAGATGTCATGTCTGAGGGCAATGTGTGGTGTGGAATATAATGCAGAGAATTCGTAGTTTGGAAGTTAGGAGGAGGTGCGGGATTACCAAAACTGTTGTCCAGAGGGCGAGAAGGGTTGTTGAGGTGGTTTCGGACATGTAGAGAGAATGGAGCGAAACAAATGACTTCAAGAGTGTATCAGTCTGTAGTGGAAGGAAGGCGGGGTAGGGGTCGGCCTAGGAAAGGTTGGAGGGAGGGGGTTTAAAGGAGGTTTTGTGTGCGAGGGGCTTGGACTTCCAGCAGGAATGCATGAAGGTGTTTGATAGGAGTGAATGGGAGACAAATGGTTTTTAATCTTGACGTGCTGGGGTTGGAGTGTGGCAAGTAACATTTAATGAAGGGATTAGGGGAAACCGGCAGGCGGACTTGAGTCCTGGTGGGAAGTACAGTGCCGCACTCTGAAGGAGGGGTGTTAATGTTGCAGTTTTAAAAAATGTAGTGTAAAACACCCGTTGGCAAAGACAGTGATTGAGTGAATGATGGTGAAAGTTTTTCTTTTTCGGGCCACCCTGCCTTGGTGGGAATCGCCATGTGATAATAATAATAAAATTTATATATCTATTTATATATATAATATATATATATATATATTATACTATTATTAATAATTATATATATATATATATATTCGTGGCGAATAGGCAGAACTTGCGATCTTGGCTTATAATAGCAACGCTCATCTTCCATATAGGACAAGTGAAAATTTGTGTATGCAATAATATCGCCAAAATCATTCTGAGCTAACAAAAAAAATTTATTTCCTTGTGTTTGTTTAGTATTAAATTATTATAAACAATTAAAAATATATTTATTTGGGGTTAGGCTAAAATAAATTGCTCTTGTTTATAATAAGGTTAGGTAAGTTTTTAAGATTTTTTTGGTACAAATTAATTTTTTTTGCAAAAACATTAATGAAAAAAATATATCTATAAACGTATAAAAGAAAATTTCAAAAAGGAACTAAATTTTAAATGAGTTTTTGTTTAATTGGACCAGTTTTACATATTCGTCACTACATATATATATATATTATATAATATATATTATATATTATTATATATATATATATATATTTATATATATTTTATATATTTTATATATTTTATATATATAATATATACATATTTTTATTATATTATTTATATATTTTATTTTATTTTATAATGACCCTGTCATTCTCTTCATAATATGTATCAACTCTCTTCACTCCTTTTAGTTTGCATGATTTCTCCACGTTATCCTCTATTATTCCCTCCTGCTCTTTGCGTCCTCCTCCTCTTGCTTAACCTTCTTCTCCGCATGGATACATCATCTCAACTTTTTTTAAGTGCATAACTTGCAGCAAAACTTTCTGAATTTACCGCAAGTCTTCAGTGTTTCTCGTCATTTTCTTTAGACGCTCCAGAGAGGAAAGTCATTTTTTGGTGATAAACTTTCATGGTGGAGACCCAGTGATGTTGACCTTGTGATGTACTCTGTGGTGTCTGTGACGGACTCTGTCTGGTGTCTGTGAAGGACTCCATGTGGCCCGTGACGGACTCTGTCTGGTGTCTCTGATTGACAGACTCTCTGGTTTCTCTAATGCATGGACTCTCTCCCTCTGGTGTCCTGTAGTATCTCTAGTGGACTCTGGTATCTCTGATGGACTCTCTTGTGTCCATGGCAACAGGAGACGTTTTACCGACCAAGGGCTTCTGTAATCTAATACTGAGAAAAGAAGTCGACAAAATATATAGTGGATGATAGATGAGGTGCTGCCTGTGGGAGTGAGGCTCTCTGATAGCTTTCTGTAGTCCGAACAAGATGTTAACATCAGAAATCCTGAAACTGGGATGATGTTGCTAGTGATAATAAGTTCTTGAATTTTCCCATATATACCATGAGAGGCCATTTACCAGCCACCTCTGTAGAACCATTTTTAACATTTTTCTGAAATACACATGATGAAAGTCAGTATTCTTCCTCGTCATTCACTGCCTCATAGGCTTTACTGAAGAAGGTTGGAAAATTTATTGGGCAAGAATTATGAAACTATATTCTTCACCGTGACTTCTTATTATCTAAGATAGTTGAAGAATATTCACACGTGCAACATATTTGTATGTTTACTGTAGACGTGTCCACATCCACTGTACACGTGTCCACATCCACTGTAGACGTGTCCACATCCACTGTAGAAGTGTCCACATCCACTGTAGAAGTGTCCACATCCACTGTAGACGTGTCCACATCCACTGTAGAAGTGTCCACATCCACTGTAGAAGTGTCCACATCCACTGTAGACGTCTCCACATCCACTGTAGACGTGTCCACATCCACTGTAGAAGTGTCCACATCCACTGTAGAAGTGTCCACCATCCACTGTAGACGTCTCCACATCCACTGTAGACGTGTCCACATCCACTGTAGAAGTGTCCACATCCACTGTAGACGTGTCCACATCCACTGTAGACGTGTCCACATCCACTGTAGACGTGTCCACATCCACTGTAGACTATATTCAAAAGATGAGGTAATCATCCTCATCTTTGGTATATAGTTCTACAGTCTACCCATTATGTCTTCGAATTTGTACTGATAAAGCCACTGGATGGCGAAACGTCTACAATAATGATACCCAGATGTTGCACCTGTGTCTAATTCTTCATCTTTTCGGTATTGCATACTATACATATACATTTATGTAATCTATTGTTGATTCTACTAATCGGCTTATTTTTCAAGCCAGGCTTACTGGGGGCCTTGATGTTATAAACTCGTCTCCTGATTTGAAGATATGAATTTAATAAACAATCTTCCATATTAAAGACGACATCTTCTTGCTGTGATTTATGGTTCTCTGACTTCCATCTTGCACTCTTTAATTTCGTTTGAATACAGTTCGTTAGACCCCAGCGTCATGTTTTAATTTATCTGATTTACTTCTAGTGACTGTGATATGATTAAGGCTAATTGCACTGGGAAACATCGATATTATTGCAACAGCCGTGATATAGTTCACTGTGAAAGAGAGGGACTTGTTTGCTGAATGTCTCGTTCTCGGGTATAAATTATTCCGCACTGGCAGGGTCACCAGGAAAGGGTGGCGGAGTTGCGATGAATGTCAGGGAAAATTTAAACTCTTGCATTAAGGATGATATAAAGAGAGATGTGATGGAAATGGTATATACATGGCGGTAGTTCCTCCTAGGGTGGGCAAAGCTCAGTCTGGCTGTGGTCCATGTATCTCAGAAAATAAATTAATACGATGATAATCTTCTCTCTGACGAAATTGCTGTGGCATCTTGATGCGAAAATATTTTAGGTAAAAAGACACGATGTTTTATTGTGGCAACGTTTCGCTCTCCAGGACCTTTGTTAAGTCGTTACAAACAATACAATTGCACTTATGTCCAATTACCTAACATATTGTCAGTAATTCTACCAACATTATTACGAAAATAAGATTGTAAAGATGCTAACGTTAGCTAAATTAACTTGAACAAACTGACAGAACAACTATAGTCAGGCGATTTTCTAGACTTCTGACATGGCAATGGCAAGCTAGGAAATTTTCATTAGTAATCTAGAAAAACATTTCATTAAAATTAATATCCTGAAGTGTACACAAGCAAGTTACGTCGAGTTAGAACAGTGAGGTCACTGTGTGGGATGAAATTATTCTGTTGGATTGCATTTTGTGTTCGGATTAGCGCAGCTTACAGGAAACTGAATAGTGTTTTTCTGTGTTTCTTTTATGACCAGCCGCACGTCATGTATCAGGAGTGTAGTCTAATCCTTTCGTATCATGCAGGAGTTATTGATATTCACAGTTCTGCATGCTCGCTGGTGTTCTGTCATCCTGATATGTTGGTCTTAGATTTCTTCCACCAGGCCCGATGGTGTTCTGTCAACCTGATATGAAGGCTTCAGGTTTCTCCCACCAGGTTCGCTGGTGTTCTGTCAACCCAATATGTAGGCTTCAGGTTTCTCCCACCAGGTTCGCTGGTGTTCTGTCAACCCAATATGTAGGCTTCAGGTCTCTCCCACCAGGTTCGCTGGTGTTCTGTCAACCCAATATGTGGGCTTCAGGTCTCTCCCACCAGGTTCGCTGGTGTTCTGTCAACCCAATAGTAGGCTTCAGGTCTCTCCCATCAGGTTCGCTGGTGTCTTGTCAACCTGATTTGTAGGTTTCAGGTGTCTCCAACGTATTTCTGGCCATAACCGTCACTTGGAATGACGTACACACCTGCGTTGCTCTTGTCTTGGCGGTTCTCTTTTTGCCTGGTTATGTCATTAATGTTACTCTTGGCGAGGATGCGTATTATATATCCTGCAGTCTTGGATGATGTGTACTCGAACCTATCTTTATTAGAGTTGGGCTATTTATCCTGATATTTAGGGCAACTGATCCTGTATGCAGCTAAAAACATGCCAGTGAATGTACCTCGTTTGGTTCTTCGTTTGTGTATTAGTAGTAGTGTGTAATGTTATCCTTCTTGGCTGTCTTGTTTATGAGAAGTACGTCGTGGAAAGGGAGGCTAACACTAACTTCTTACACTAGGTATGAATTAAATGGATGCTTCCACACTGGTGAGGCTTCTCTCTAGGTTGTCACTAGTGGGTCAGTTAGTAGAATTTAGTCCACATAGTAAAGATATGTGACACTATGGGATGTGATCTTGGTGAACCTTCGGCTTCCAGTGAGTTCATCAACAGAGTCGCCAAATTTGTACTGAATGGTAAGTCCATGACCATGCCAAATATTTGGCTGTAACGGGATATGCTCAGTCAGAGGTGAGTTATTTTCACGTTATCTTCATAAGGTATAGCAGGACCATGTCTGGCTTTATCTTGTGTTATTATTAAATAACTTTGCACTTCATCATTGCCAGATCTAGTTTACATCGAACTCATTTTTTTTCTAAATTTCGTCCAGTATATTTGAAAACATCCATTTGGAATTGTCGTCTATTTCCTAATGTCGATTCAGTTTGCTCAGCTTTTCTCTTTTTAATTTTTCTATTGATATAAACATGCACCTGTAAATTCATCTCTTCTCTCCAGAGATATTTTAATCTATTAATTCAACACGGATGTATTACTTGATTTAATGTTTTTGAGGGGAATAAACCTTTATCTGAGAATATTATACTATAGATAAATGTCAGGTAACTCAAGTCAGTGACTTGAGTTACCTGATAGTACCTGAAGTAACTCAAGTCACTGACCTGAGTTACTTCAGAGAGATTATCGGAAACCTTTAGCTAATTATCCATATTTTGACGTATCCAGTTATTATTAAATGTAACGGTTTTGTGATCACATGTGCCAAGCGGTTTAGTGATCCATGGATTATTTACCAGGATCTTATTATTTGCCCAAACAGAATTAAGCAGATTATTTCTTCTGACTCGTCCTGTTACGTACTGCCTCAAAAAATAAATTTTGGTAAACGTTGTGCTCTTAATTCCCAGTCAAGAATGCCAGAAGCTTTAGCTAAAATTAAAATTTTCTCAAATCTCTAAATTATCCTCTTCGAAATCTGAACAATTTTGTTCCAAAGAAGTCTTGTTTAGTCGCCTTCCTGGTCATGGACTGGGCCACGGGGGCACTGACCCCCCGAAATACCATCTAGGAATATAAACACCATCAAGGAATTTAAACACCCTCCAGGAGTACAAACACCCTCCAGGTTTATAAACACCCTGCAGGTATATGAACACCCTCAAGGTATATAAACATCTTCCAGATATATAAACACCCTTCAGGCATATAAAAATTCTCCAGGTATATAAACATCCTCCAGATATATAAACACCCTCCAGGTATACAAAAACCGTCAAGGTATATAAACACCAACCAGGCATATAATAAACATCCTTCCGGTATATAAAAATCCCCTAGGTATATAAACACTCTCCAGGTATATAAACACCATCCATGTATATAAACACCCTCCAGGTATATAAATACCTTACGGGTATATAAACACCCGCCAGGTATATAAACATCCTTCAGGTATATAAACACCCTCCAGGTATATAAACATCGTCCATGTATAAAACATCATCCAGGTATATAAACATCCTCCAGATATATAAACACCCCCAGGTATACAAACACCCTCCAGGTATATAAAGACCCTCCGGGTATAAACATCCTCCAGGTATATAAACATCCTCCAGGTATACAAAAACACTCTAGGCATATAAACACCCTCCAGGTATATAAACACAATCCAGGTATATAAACACCCTCCAGGTATATAAACATCCTCTAGATATATAAACATCCTGCAGGTATATAAACATCCTCCAGGTATACAAACAACCTCCCGGTTTTATAAACACCCTCCGGTTATAGTATATAAACATCCTCCAGGTATACAAACACCCTCCAGGTATACAAACACCCTCCAAGTATATAAACACCCTCCAGGTATATAAACATCCTCTAGATATATAAACATCCTGCAGGTATACAAACAACCTCCAGGTATATAAACACCCTCCAGGTATATAAACATCCTCTAGATATATAAACATCCTGCAGGTATATAAACATCCTCCAGGTATACAAACAACCTCCAGGTTTATAAACACCCTCCAGGTATATAAACATCCTCCAGGTATTCAAACACCCTCCAGGTATACAAATAACCTCCAGGTATATAAACACCCTCCAGGTATATAAACATCCTCCAGGTATACAAACACCCTCCAGGTATATAAACACCCTCCAGGTATGTAAACACCCTCCAGGTATACAAACACTCTCCAGGTATACAAACACCCTCCAGGTATATAAACACCCTCCAGGTATATAAACATCCTCCAGATATACAAACACCCTCCAGGTATACAAACACCCTCCAGGTATATAAACACCCTCCAGGTATACAAACACCCTCCAGGTATACAAACACCCTCCAGGTATATAAACATCCTCCAGGTATACAAACACCCTCCAGGTATACAAACAACCTCCAGATATATAAACACCCTCCAGGTATATAAACATCCTCCAGGTATACAAACACCCTCCAGGTATACAAGCACCCTCCAGGTATATAAACACCCTCCAGGTATATAAACATCCTCCAGGTATACAAACACCCTCCAGGTATACAAACACCCTCCAGGTATACAAACACCCTCCAGGTATATAAACATCCTCTAGATATATAAACATACTGCAGGTATATAAACATCCTCCAGGTATACAAACAACCTCCAGGTTTATAAACACCCTCCAGGTATATAAACATCCTCCAGGTATACAAACACCCTCCAGGTATACAAACACCCTCCAGGTATACAAACACCCTCCAGGTATACAAACACCCTCCAGGTAATTAAACATCCTCCAGGGGATACAAACACCCTCCAGGTATACAAAACCCTCCAGGTATCAAAACCCCCCCAGGTATACAAACACCCTCCAGGTATTTCAAAAAACCCCCCAGGGATATAAACATCCTCCAAGTATACAAACACCCTCCAGGTATACAAACACCCTCCAGATATATAAACATCCTCCAGGTATACAAACACCCTCCAGGTATACAAACACCCTCCAAGTATACAAACACCCTCCAGGTATATAAACATCCTCCAGGTATACAAACACCCTCCAGGTATACAAACACCCTCCAGGTATACAAACACCCTCCAGGTATATAAACATCTTCCAGGTATACAAACACCCTCCAGGTATACAAACACCCTCCAGGTATACAAACACCCTCCAGGTATATAAACACCCTCCAGGTATATAAACACCCTCCAGGTATACAAACACCCTCCAGGTATACAAACACCCTCCAAGTATACAAACACCCTCCAGGTATATAAACATCCTCCAGGTATACAAACACCCTCCAGGTATACAAACACCCTCCAGGTATACAAACACCCTCCAGGTATATAAACATCCTCCAGGTATTTCAAACACCCTCCAGGTATACAAACACCCTCCAGGTATACAAACACCCTCCAGGTATATAAACACCCTCCAGGTATATAAACACCCTCCAGGTATACAAACACCCTCCAGGTATATAAACATCCTCCAGGTATACAAACACCCTCCAGGTATACAAACACCCTTTCCCGGGATATAAAAAAATCTCCAGGTATACAAACACCCCCCAGGTATACGAACACCCTCAAGTATACAAACACCCTCCAGGTATATAAACATCCTCCAGGTATACAAACACCCTCCAGGTATACAAACACCCTCCAGGTATACAAACACCCTCCAGGTATATAAACATCCTCCAGGTATACAAACACCCTCCAGGTATACAAACACCCTCCAGGTATACAAACACCCTCCAGGTATATAAACACCCTCCAGGTATATAAACACCCTCCAGGTATACAAACACCCTCCAGGTATACAAACACCCTCCAAGTATACAAAAACCCCTCCAGGTATATAACATCCTCCAGGTATACAAACACCCTCCAGGTATACAAACACCCTCCAGGTATACAAACACCCTCCAGGTATATAAACATCCTCCAGGTATACAAACACCCTCCAGGTATACAAACACCCTCCAGGTATACAAACACCCTCCAGGGTTTTAAACACCCTCCAGGTATATAAACACCCTCCAGGGATTACAAACACCTCCAGGTATATAAACATCCTCCAGGTATACAAACACCCTCAGGTATACAAACACCCTCCAGGTATATAAACATCCTCCAGGTTTTACAAACACCCTCCAGGTTTTACAAACACCCTCCAAGTATACAAACACCCTCCAGGTATATAAACATCCTCCTGGTATACAAACCCCTCCAGGTATACAAAACCCCTCCCGGTATACAAAAAACCTCCAGATATATAAACATCCCCCCAGGTAAAACAAACACCTCCAGGTATACAAACACCCTCCAGGGATACAAACACCTCCAGGTATACAAACACCCTCCAGGTATACAAACACCCCCAGGTATACAAACAAACCCCCCAGGTATAAAACACCTCCAGGTATATAAACACCCTCCAGGTATACAAACACCCTCAGGTATAAAAACACCTCCAGGTATACAAACACCTCCAGGTATACAACACCCTCCAGGTATCACAACCCTCCAGGTATACAAACACCCTCCAGGTTTTTACAAACCCTCCAGGTATAAAACCCCCTCCAGGATATAAACCCCCTCGGGTAATAAAACCCTCCGGAAAACAATACTATGCAGAAAGACTTTAGTGTTGTTCCTCCAAAGTTTATTCTTTTTTTTTTATGCAAAAGTAAAGTATTGTTTCCTTTACAGATCAATTTTGCCGGATAAGAACGTTCCCATACCTCAGCACTTTAAAAAGCCCACCCCTATTAAGGTATACTAACACCTATTTTCCCCTGGGATGCCCCCCCAAAACATTACTAATTTCCAGTTCCCTATTTTACCGTTAGGTGAACGGGAAAGCGCGTTGTAAGGAATAAACCAAAGTTTCCACTGGCCGGGAGGAACCAGGCACAAGTGGCTTAGTGCGTTCCCAAACCCAAACCCAGGGGACCCCTATTCTCGACAATATCGGAAACCTCGCCACCCCTTTTGCTTTGGCATTCTTAAAGAGAAAGCAATTTAATTAAGCTCCTGAATGTGGCATCGGCAGGCACGTCCTGACACTTCATATTAACTCTTGTCTCAGTTATTATAACAACAACGACGTTTCCTGCATAATCATTCCATTTCAACTTTTGCATCTAAGACTATTTGCATAAGAAATACTTAAAAGCCTTTGCCTTTTCCAGTATTTATGGTGTTATTTTCGTTATCCAGTTTTACTCCTGTAATAACTAATTCAAATGTTGCTAATATTTTCTACACTTTTATCTGACTGGATCTACAGTGCCACAAACTGTTCTTTTTCCCACAAGCACTGCACGAGCAGCTCCTTCCCTCTACTGAATTAACTGAAAGTGGTGTCTATTCTGGAGACAGATGCGCCCTTCCCAAGCATACACCTCGTATCTGCCGCAAAAGTAATTCTAGTTATCAGTATAAAATACTGCAGTGTCCTCAGGAAATATGTCCATCCACGGACGAGTCTCAAGGGCATATTGGACCGTTTGTGGAGGTTGGAACAAAGAAAATGCCATCTTAAATGCCAAATGTGCCTTGTACCGTCTCACAAATAGCTCGACCAAGCCCGGGGGAACATATTTGCTCTTGGAGAGGGTGGGTGTAATATATCCTGCCCATAACTGAAGGAGAACGATAGCTTCCTGAGGTCGATATTAACAAGAGTGCTCAACCGTACTCTAGAATATAGGACTATGATACACTGCCTCTCAGACTAGCAAGTACAGGTTTTTGTAAGGCATAACAAACAGGGCATCCTGCATCTTTCTATTTGTGGTGCCCAGCGACCTTACTGCAGCAGTATTTTTCCAATACCTCAAGAACAAAGTTGTGGTCCATGACTCTGGAATAACTTTTTTAGGCTCCTCAATAAGACGTGGACTGCCCTAGCCAGATGCTAGACAGAACTGAGGTTCGACTCCACAGCACGAGATCAATCTAAAACACTAAAACATAACATGTTTGACGTTACTTTTAAACCCTGAACATGTCTATCATATGACAGGGGACAAAGCCCATTTTTCCGACCTAATGTTTATTGGGAATAGATCACTTGAAGTGAAGCATTTGCCTCAACGTCACATCTCACTTCACCTATTTTGGACATGAAAGACTAGTGGAAACTCGAATAAAAGTCATCTCATCCTATTTTGATGCAGGTAACTCGACTTGTAACTTTAAGCCAAGTCCGAGAAGTCGTCTATATTTTTTTTAGGAGCGATGCAGACACAATTCCCAAGAAAAGGTAAGATCTTAAAGCTGCCTCAGTGGAAGCTTTTAGCTTTCTCTCTCCACGCATTTCCTTATACTCATACTGAACGTGATTTTGATGTCTATCTAGTGTATAAACCTCATGCACAGTTTAGGAGGAGGAGGAGGAAGAGGACGATGAAGTGGAGGAGGAGGAGGAGGAAGAGGAGGAAGAGGAAGATGAAGTGGAGGAGGAGGAGGAGGAGGAAGAGGAGGAAGTGGAGGAAGAGGAAGAGGAAGTGGAGGAGGAGCAAGAGTAGACGAGGAAAAGGGAAGAGAAGGATGAAAAAAGGAAGAAGACAAGAATTAAGAGGAGAACTGGGACGAGGAGGATGAGATGGAAGAATATGAGGACCAGCAGCAGCTGCTGGAGAAGGAGCAAGAGAAGTATTAAGAGGACGGATTAGGAAGAAGGAGGAAGGTGAGAAGAAAGAAGGGCAGAAGGAGGATGAAGAGAGGGACGAAAAGGAGAGCGAGGAGAAGGAAGGGAGGCCGTGCAGAAGGAGGTAGAGTAGGAGAAAGTGGAGGAGAGAAGCAGGAGTAGATACGGAAGTGGATGAGAGAATCATCTCAAGAAAAAGGTGAGAATGTAGGTGAACATTGAAGGAGTAGAAAATGATGAGAATATGATGACTACATAATGAGTGAGAGGACAGACTAAAGTGGAGGAAGAAGTGGAGAAATATGATAAAGTAAGCTAGAGAAGATCTTGCAGTGTGCAGTTGAAGACACACGCATTCCTCAAGAGATTTATTGAGGAAATGTTTCGCCACAAGTAGATTTTCCAGTTTTTCCAGTTTCTCCAATTAAGAAACGAGTATATATAGTGGAGGAGGCAGGTGTCAAGCTGAGGAGTCATGTGTCGGGTTTGAGAGGGACTTGTCAGCAATATTAAAAGCGCTCCGTGGTGCAGACAAGAGGTTGATGACTGAGGTAATTTAATGCCAGTGCCCAGGTTGGGTAGTGTTTTCTTTTGGACTTTGGAATGCTATGGAAACCGGAATTATTGTGGGATGGTGTTGATTACCGCTGTCATGGTGCCCTCTAAACACCGTCGACAGTGTAGGTCATTTTTATGTATAGTTTAACCACTCAGAATTTCAGGAGGTAGCGCTGCTTGTTTCTGTGGTGGACGCACACATTCTTCTGGTCGCCCGGATGCACGGATTTTGATGTCCACGTATTCTTACCTCAGGAATCTTGCTGTTTCGCCCATGTACTTCTTGCCACACTCACCACAAAGCACGATGCTGGCTCCTGCACAGTTGGGTGCACTGTCAGTTTGTTCCTTACTAACTCTGAGTCCAGCAATTAGAATCACGTCTGTTCCTGGGAAATCATTCCACTACTGACAGGTCTCTCAAATCTGACCCATGATACCTCAACTGTACTATTACAATCACCTCTAATACCTCTATCCTCTCACAGCTCGCCACCTGACTCTCGCCACCTGAAGCATAAGTGCCTTGAACTCTGGATTTTTGTATTTATCTTCATACTGTCCTTATCACTATGACTTTCCAGTTATATCTTACAGTCTACGCTGAGACTATCCGCTGAGGATTACCAATAATCCATCTACGTACCTGGAGTCTACCTGGAGGATATTCCAGGGACCAACGCCCCCGCGGCCCGGTCCAAGACAAGGCCTCCCGGTGGACTAGGGCCTGATCGACGAGGCTGTTACTGCTGGCCGCACGTAGTCCAACGTACGAACCACAGCCCGGCTGATCCGGCACTTACTTTATCTGTCCATCTCCCTGTTGAAGGTAGCCAGGGGCCTTTTGGTAATTCCCCTTATGCATGCTGGGAGGCTGTTGAACAGTCTTGGGCCCCAGACACTTACGGTGTTTTCTCTTAGTGTACCAATGATTTTCCCCTACTTTTCATTGGGGGTATTTTGCACCGCCTGCCCAGTCTTTTACTTTCGTAGGGAGTGATTTATGTGTTCAGATTCAGGACCAGACCTTCTAGGATTTTCCAAGTGTAGATTATGATATATCTCTTTCACCTGCAGTCCAACGAGTGCAAGTCATGCACTTCCAAGCGTTCCCAGTAGTTGAGGTGTTTGATTGAACTTATATGTGCAGTAAAGGTTCTCTGTACAATCTCTAGTTCTGCAATTTCACCTGCTTTGAACGGAGATGTTAATCTACAGCAATTTTCCAGCCTAGAGAGAACAAGGATCATCATTGGCTTGGCATCTCTTGTTTTGAACGTTCTCGTTATCCAGCCACTTTCATGGAGTGGGGCTATATCCGTTATTTTTAGTGACTGTGGAATTTCACCCATGTCTAAGCTCTTTCTTCATTGTATACTCAGGGGTTTCTTGCAGTTCTTAATGAACACAGAGTTCCACGAGTCTGGGCCTTGGGCTGAGTGAATGGACATGTTGTCAATAGTTTTCTCGGAGTTAGGGTAATACCGGAAATCTGGCATAAATTGATGGAGTTTTGAGGCTCATTCTTAAAAAAATAATTTGGATTGTCGATCTTCAGACTAATTAGAGGCTCGCTAAGCACAGAGTCATATTGGGATTTCTGTATCTCACTCATTTCTTTGTTGTCATGTGTAAGTTCCATCTTGTGTGAGTAAGGGCATATGAAGAGTAATATTTCGAATTTCGTTCAATTTCACTAATCACTTTTACCTCCTCCTGTCTCTCCTGGGTCCTGTTTGAGTTCTTTAACTTAAGATCGATACTTTTCACTTCCCTGGTCAGAGCTTCCTTCCGTGTATCAGATAATCTAGATTTCTTGAGGAGCTCAGTGATTCTTCATCTTCCGTAGATGGAGCATCTTTCTCTCTCCAGTTTAGTTCTTCTCTTCTTCTTTCTTAGGGAAATATGTCTTGAACATACTTCAGCATCCAGGAAGCTGATCCTTTTAAGGCACTGGTTGGCATGTTATTTAAGATATCTTCCCAACATGTTTCATTTAAGACATAGTTTACCTGGTCCCAGTTGATGTTCTTGTTGTTGAAGTTGTATTTGGTGAAGACACCTTAACAGCTACATGCATTTTGCTGATGAGGTAACCTGTGCATGTAAGTCTGAATTTCGATTAGATTGCGATTGGAATTAGTTGTTTTTGATATTGTTATGTCTCTTACCAGGTCCTCATTATTTGTGAAGATAAGGTCAAGGGTGTTTTCCAGTCTTGTTGGCTCCACTATCTGCTGCCTTAGGATGTGTTTATCGCAGAGATTTAATCCCTCATGTGTGTGTGATCTTTCATTTGCGCTGCCTCCTGGGATTGTTTCTTTTTTAACATTTGCTACATTCTTAACATTTTGTATGCCATAGGTTGAAATCATCAAGCAGTAAGATGGTTGGGAATGGAGCTGGAAGGCTTTCCAGACAATAATCAATTTTCAGTAGCTGTTCCTTGAACTGTTGGGAGGTTGCGTCTGGTGGCTTATATACAACCACAATGACTAGGTTTTGGTTCTCGATCTTTATTGCTAGAAATTCAACTACAGCATTTGTGGTGTTCAGCATCTCCGTGCAGATCAGCGACCTTTACATACAGGCCAACTTCTCACTTGTTGCCTGTTCTTTCTGTCACATCTAAAAAGGTTGTACCCATTTATCCAAATATCGATGTCAAAGTGATCTTTTGTGTGGATCTCTGTGAAGGCTACAAACATCCCAACTGACTCCTCTAAAAGTCCACTAATAAAAGGTATTTTGTTGTTGGTGGATAGCTTAAGGCCCTGTATATTAGGAAATATAAAAGAGTTTGTATTCTGTGTTTGTTGGGGGATTCTTTTATAGGCCGAAGTAGTAGTGGTTCTGGAGGGCCATGGGTGGCCACTGGCTGCGCCTCCAGTCTAACAAGGCTCCAAGGTAGTGGACTATTTTTGTTATTTCCTTCCATTTTCTTTCTTCGTTTCCTGCCACTATAAAATCACTTGGAGTGGAGTGGTCGTAACTACTCTTGTTTGTCTTATGAGGTCTGTACCTCCAGGTGTTGGTTGTAGCACTGTTTTTGGAGGACCGAAGAGTGGCACATTTCTGGGTGAAAGAATTTTCAGGAGGGAGAATGACGCACTACTTTAGATAGGAGGTCACGACATTATTTGAGATGCTCACTGTAGCATGCCCCATTTGTTTTTCCTGATATTCCGTGCATTCCTGATATTTGTGCAGTTTTAGGACTGCACTATAATTCTCAGTTCCCAAGCAAGGGCCACCCCGTCCTGTTCCTGGGGAACTACAGTTAGTATCTCCTACACTACATCTGTAATGTGGACTTTGGTTTTGCGCAATGATGGGGTGGGGGTGAGTCTGGGCCAGCACCAGAGCTGTGGACAGTAGTGTTAGGACTGGGAGATGGGTCTGGGTTTGAACTGTGTGTGGGTTGGGTTAACTGGCGTTTGTGTTTCCTGTATTTTTTTTTCAGTGGGTAACTGTATAGTTTCGAGTCATCTGTTGTGGTATGGGCATTCTCCATTATTTGGGTCACTTGTCTTATCTCTTCCTCCCATTTTTTATATTTGTTTGGTAGACTGTCCAAGAGTTCATCTTTATATTCTTGCTATTTATATTATTTATTACCCTCCTTAGTATTTTTCTGATACCTGCCCAAAGTTCTATATCTTTGTTACAAAACCAGAAGCACCTTGCTACTTCGAGGTCATTTTTCGTACAAGAGATATGATGCTCGGAAAAGCACATGTTGCATGTGATCCTGGATTTCCTTCCAAGGATTTTCTTACATGTCCCACAGGTATGCTGTACTGACATCCTGCCCGTATCCTACTTCACTCTGTATGCCACGAAAAAAAAACTAATTTACACTTTACCTTTCTTTGCACTGCTGAAAGTAATATGTGCGATGCATTTATAGGAGCCGAGGCTTTTGGCATGTGGGTAGTGGGCGAATTTTGGGGGTAAGGGGTGCCCATATTATGGCTATATTATGGCATTCCAATTTGTTTTGTTCACTGTATAACTCTTTCCAGATTCATTCCTCACTGATCACTCATATATATTTTAATTTACTGATCTAACTGAGTTCCTCACACTGATCTAAACTGGGTTATTGTGGCATGGGGTATATGGTGTTATAAGGTTGTATGTGGTAGGCCTGTGTGGTTGCCTGGCAGCACTGCCAGACGTATGGCTGAAACACACCACCACAGGGTACATGACACTGCCAGACGTATGGCTGTAACACACCACCACAGGGTACATGACACTGCCAGACGTATGGCTGTAACACACCACCACAGGGTACATGACACTGGCAGACGTATGTCTGTCACACACCACCACAGGGTACATGACACTGGCAGACGTATGACTGTCACACACCACCACAGGGTACATGACACTGGCAGACGTATGACTGTCACACACCACCACAGGGTACATGACACTGCCAGACGTATGACTGTCACACACCACCACAGGGTACATGACACTTCTCGCATGTGATAACACATTTTAGTTTAAAACATTTCCATTATGTTTAATCACTGTCCATAAGTCGTTGCACTGACAATTTAGGTTCACTAGGTCTTTACACCATGTATCGGTAACGTAGTCAGTTTATTATATGTGGCAACTCAAACCATTGTGTGTACACTGAAAGAACATGTCAACACCAGGATACACTTTATTTATTCAAGATATACTTTTATTTTCACTGCACTATACTGGGATCGTTGTTTTAACACTCACACGGCAGCTAGGCCTACGGTAATTTACCCCTTACATTTCCATTTAATTTTATTTCATGCTGATTTCTCAGTGGTGGTAGTTTTTTCTTGCGATATTTTTTTCTAGCTAATCTACTCCCTTCACTATGGTTAATTATAGTCCAGGTTTTTCCATTTTCACCCAACAGTAATACGATTTACTGTTTCCCTCGAGTGTTAACACTTCCTGTTTCCCAACAACACTGGGCTTAGTCTGGGTCCTTTGCACTTCCAATATTTTGTTTGATTTCCACTTAAAGAATACAAGGATCACGCATGTGTTGATCACTGTCGACAGATTTGCCATTCACGGCATTAATGTTATCTTTTCTACCGTTTTTTACCTTCTAATGACCACCGTTATTTCTACGTTCTTTCTAGTATGTTTAGGAAGAACGATACCTCATTCCTTTTCACCCTTTTAGGCTACATTTCTAGCTTTATAAAAAAAGAAATAAAGTATAACTATTCCCTGTTGAAAAATGTATACTGATGTTGAATGGAAAATGAGGAACAGCAATGTCGAGTCTACACGGGTTTTCAACTATATTAAGCTAGATGGAAATGGACTTCTACTACTACTGGAAATTCCGAGCTTGCAACTTCTGTTGAGAACCCCAACACTGAGAGCGAGAGATTGTTATGGAATTCAAAAGTCTGCCTCGACACTTGATTTATACTAGCATATATGTCCTTGTCTGTGCCCCCAACGCCTACCAACTTTCTCAGTACTCAACTATTATCGTAGCTCTGACGTTTCCCACCTGGCAGATAAAAAAAGAGCTCTCTAGTGCTCTGAAAATGTCTCTTCTCCTGATCGTAGCTCTCAAAATTCGCTGGATGCCTTTTCTTGACCTGCTGCCCATCATCTTAGATCCAGATTCCAGGATTCACAACGACCTATGAGTAAGGCCGAACTGTTGGGCTCCAGTTTACTGCAGTGTGTTCTCTTCGCTGAAAATATTCAAGTGAGTAAGCTTCGTGAAAGAAAGATTTCGGCCTATTCTTCGTTGTGGAAGGTAATCTTGTCTGAACACGGCCTTAGTTTATATTCATAAGCCTGCTTTTGCCCTTCCAAAAAAATTGGGTTTCAAAATGTCTTTAAAAACACATTTTCTCCATTATCCCCTAGATTTTTTTACAGCCAACTGTAAAACAGTCAGTGATGAATCATGAATGTTTTCACCAGTTCATCTCTGTCATGGAGAAAAGATATCAGGGGAAAAAGAGATTATCACTGTTAGCTGATTACTGCTGGGCAATAACAAGATATACTACAGAAGTGGAATACAAGAAACAGGCAAAGAAGTGTCTACTTGTATCACTATAAATGTACTTATTATACAAGATTGTTACTAATATATTGAACACAAACGTAAATTGTATAAATATATTTCCTTGGAAACTCAAGTAATTCGATTATTATTATGACCATATTCCTTTTCAGCTCCCTATTAATATTAATAAATACTTTTTTTTCTGCGAAGCACAAAATTTAAAAATTTGTAAACCAGTGACGTTTGTGTATATATCGTACATTTTACCCAGTGTTCAGGCGATACTAACTGTGAATTAGAGCTCCAGGATTGTTCACGACGTGTATGAAACCTTCGTTGTACTCTCCAAAGACGTGGTCATTTTCATGTGGCAGCTACAAGGTCCCGTCCATTGTGAATCTTGCTTGTCATTGCTTATGTGTGAAGCAGCTCTTGCACACCTTGCAACTCTGTCGTTAGTGCCGTCGTTGCTGCTCTCGACGAAGTATTATCGTTGACACGCCGAATGTCCTGTTTTTTTTAGTTTTACACATATGAACCCCTTTTTCTAAACGATCAAAACTTCGGTGCTTAAATTGTTCTTAAGTTTAATCTCTCTTCGTCACACTTTTATATGATACTTATGTGTGTGTTGCATGCAAAGAGTATGTAACCTTTATTCCGAGCATGTTAACACACTCATATAGGCTGCCTCAGCAACCAGCGAACCAGGTAACAATGGTCGGATGACCGGGGCCCCATCATCAGATCAGTTCCTAGGTTCAGCCAATCATATTGTGGCTCTGGCAATTGTGAAAGTGACGTGGATACCACTCGCATTCTCACCCTTGTCATTTTCACCCAGCTGCTGGTTGAACATGGTTGTCCATTCTGTCTCCAGGCTGTGTCTTTGCCTCTTGATTTACCGTGTTGTACACATATATTTCCAACTGTATAGTGTACACACTTATAAATACTTATAATCGCACTTGGTGAAGGAAAATATAATTCAAAATCATTCAGCTGTGTTTGTTCTGCTCCTTGCTCCCTTTACGCCCAGAATAACAGGCCTTGATAATGTGATATTTGCTTTCTGAGAGAGAAAGAGATGTCCTGAGGTCAAGTTACTAATAATAATAAAACTATATCTTTATTTCTACAAGTACAAGGTATACAGTCCTAGCTGACATCAATGACATACTACTATATAGAAAGCTGCTTGTTATACAGAGCATTTCGGGAAAATTAGGTCAGTTTTGTCTCAGGATGCGACCCACACCAGTCCTTTAATACCGAGGTACCCATTTTACTGATGGGGGACATAGACAGCCGATATAAGGAAACACGCCCAATGTTTCTACCCTTGCCGGAAATCGAACCCGGAACCTCGCCGTGTGAAGCGAGAGCTTTAGCCAACAGACCACGGGGCATCGTAGTTCATTCGTATCTTCACCATACTGGCCGCTTACTGTTGGTACTCATCATTTACTTCACTTTAAATGCCCAACTGTGTGACTCTCATGCACTCCTTCAGCCGTGTTACGAAATAAATTAAAGGTCTCAGCCGACAGCAACTGCTCTCAGCTGAGACTCCAGTCATATACGCCTCTTCTTTTCTCTCTGTTTTTTTTCCTTTCCCCTCGTCTTTAGTCTTCCTTCTTCCCCAGCAAAAGCTACAAATGATTCATATACTTCTTCCTCTTTTCCTAGAATTGCGAAGTTAAGGTTGAAACTTGAAAAGCTCGTCAGCCTCTACCTTTTCGCTTTCTTTCTCTTATCCTGCTCATTTCTCTTTTGCAATCTCTTCTAAGAGCATCTTTACAACGCTGCCGGCGTATTGCTCGTTCTATTGTTGTTGAATATCGTAATGCTTTAACAGGGTACTGAGCTTCGTTAGGTAATTCACAATAAGCTAAGGTCTGAATCATCCAATATGTTTTCTGTTTTCCTTCTGGAGTGTTTACTGCTCACGAAGCTTGAATTACTCTTCGCTCTCCACTCTATTTCCCTGATCGTAATAATCCTGAACGTTTTTCTGATAATCCGGCAGTCACAGGGGCAAATGGCGGTTAAGTAAGGATCAAACTGCTTTGTTGTGACTTGACTTGAGAAGACAAGGGAACAACTTGCTTGCTTTTACTAAGAAAGAATATGATAGAGAGAAGGAGAGGAGACAATATCATGTCTGTGATGAATATTTTAAAAGTGCAAAAGTCGGTGTCACTGGTACATCGTTTTTCTGAGTGAAAGCCTGGGAAATTTGTCGAATCATTCGAAATTCAGGTTCAGGCTCTGCAGTGGTCAGTCAAGCAGTGAGCAGCATTTATTGGCACAGCAAGGTAGCAGGAATCTCAGTTTTTAGTGACCTGGTGTAATTACTTCTGGTTTACAATTTCCTGGAGACGGTTAGTCAGGAGGTGAACGGTTTCCTGAAATATCCCAAGCTGACTTCAGTTCTTGAGGGAACAAATTTAGAAGACTGAATACGTGGCGAATCGTTCATTGAGTGACAGGGTCTTTAAAGTTTCTCTCCAACATCATGACAGTGAGAGAGGACAACAGGAGCAGAGTTCTGCAGGTGGTAGGAAAAAAAAGGAAGCTGTGAGTGAACAGCGACAGAAAAGGGACACCAGTCTCTCTGTTGTTATTGCTGCTATATGCTCGGCCATCTTGTCTCCGACTATTTAAAACTCCAAAAATAGTCTTCTACAGGTGATAAGTTAGGAACCCCCACTACTCAGCAACTTATGAGTAACATTTCTCATTGTTAATTGTTACTGAATCCAAGGACAAAGAAGAGGCATGTATGGCCCTTTGTTTGGTGAAAGTAAGGCGTCTATCAATGAATTCGACCCTTCTATGAATGTTACCATCTTCAGTGACACGGGGATGTCCTGCTCCCACTGACCGAGACGGGATTCTTCCCACGTCCCAGAACAACTACCAACATGAAAATCTCCTTGAGGCTTTTGGTAGGACACTTGTTATTGTCCCCTGCAAAATGCATTTACAAGGTGCAAGTACTTTCCTGCATACTTAAACGTTCGCCTGTCCGGTGAATTTCCCATGAGACATGCTACTGTTCACCGGTAATGACGTTCTCTCTACCAGACTGTACACTGTCGTTTATAAGCTTGTTCATTTCTAGGTGCCCCACCACTCTCCTCCTAATAATCTTCTCCATGACTTTGCATACTATGCACGTCAGTGACACTAGTCTGCAGTTTATTGCCACGTGTCTGTCTCCTTTCTTAAAAATTGGAACTACATTTGCTGTCTTCTACATTTGCCCAGTTTCAGTGGATGTGTTGAAGATTGTTGTTAGTGGCACACAAAGCATCTCTGCTCCCTCTCTAAGGACCCACGGAAAGATGTTCGGTCCCGCCACCTTCAAGGTATCAAGTACACTTGGCTTCTTCACGTCCTCCTCGGCAGTGTAGTTCATCCAGCACTTGTTGGTATACCCCCTATTCTGACTTCCCAGAGTCCATTCCATCTCCACTGTAAATACTTCTTCAAATCTCATGTTGAGCTCCTCACATACTTCTTGGTCGTTATCGGTGAGCTGCTCACCTTCATTCCTCAGCCTGATTACCTGATCCTTGACTGTTGTTTTCCTCCTGATGTAGCTATACAACAGCTTCAGGTCAGACTTGACTTTCGATGCTATGTGGTTTTCGTATTGTCGCTGAGCCTCCCTACTTATCTGTGCACACTCGTTTCTGGCTCTTCGACTAATCTCTATATTTTCTTGTGTCCTTTGTCTTCTGTATATTTTCCATTCTCTTGTGTACTTGGTTTTTGCGTTCCCACACCTTTGGGTGAACCAAGAGCTCGGTCTGGTCTTACCATTATTTCTGTTGCCCTTAGGATCAAATCTCTGCCTTCTTGCATTCTGTTGTCATACAGTCCATCATTTTGTTTCCTGATTTTCCTACCATTTCTCTTTCCCACTAGAACTCTTGCAGGAAGTTCCTCATGCATGTGTAGTCCCCCTTTTTGTAGACTGGCTTTTCCCATCCTCCTCCTGTTACCCCCTCCACTTGTAACTCTACTATGTATTCAAAGCTCAGAACCACGTGAACACAAGCCTTTTATATGTGATGTTCTTGATGTCTGAACTACTCATGGTGAATATGAGGTCCAGTCTTTGCTGGTTTATCCTCATCTCTCTCTCTCTCTCTCTCTCTCTCTCTCTCTCTCTCTCTCTCTCTCTCTCTCTCTCTCTCTCTCTCTCTCTCTCTCTCTCTCTCTCTCTCTCTCTCTCTCTCTCTCTCTCTCTCTCTCTCTCTCTCTCTCTCTCTCTCTCTCTCTCTCTCTCTCTCTCTCTCTCTCTCTCTCTCTCTCTCTCTCTCTGTCTCTCTCTCCCTCTCTCTCTCTCTCTCTCTCTCTCTCTCTGGTAGTGTCCCTAACATGTTGATGCATGAGGTTTTCCAGTACCACATCCATCATTTTGCTTTTCCATGTTTCAGGACTTCCATGTTGCTCCAGGTTTTCCCAGTCAATCTCTTTGTGGTTGAAATCACCCATAACTAGTAACTTTGCTCTACCCATGTGAGCTCTTCTGGTCACCTGAGTTTTCGGCTTCCAGTAACCCTTTGTTGCCGTGTCCCATTTCTGAAACATTCTGCTCCTAACCACCTTGTCAGTTCCTCTCAGTTTTATATGTTGTTATCATGCCCCCTTAATCCTCCTGTCTACCAGTGTTGTGAGGTTGAGTTTCCTTAACTCCTAGTAGGACAAACCCCTCAGCTCTGGGAATAGTCTTGTTGGAAACCTTTGGACATTATCTAATTCCTAAACGAGTTTGCCAAGGTGTGGGTTCTTACTGGTGCTGCATATTCCAGTATGGGCCTGACGTACACAGTGTACAATGTCGTGTCTCCTTATTTAGATGTCGAAACGCTATTCTCAGGTTTGCCAGGTGGCCGTATGTTGCAGCAGTTACATGGTTGATGTGCGCCTCGAATGTGCTCGGTATGATGCTAACCCCTGGATCCTTTTCCTTGAATGAGTTTTTGCAGCCTCCGACCTCTTAGGCTGTATTCTGCGGTCTTTTATTTCTTTCCCCAAGCATTATAACCTTACACTTGCTGGGGTTAAACTCCAGAAGTCATTTGTTTGACCAGGCTTGCTGCATGTCCAAATTACCTTGTATGCATAACTCATCCTCGTCCGCTTGTATTCTCTTCGTTAGTTTCACATCATCTGTAGACAGGGACACATCTTACTCTATCCCTTCCGTCATGTCATTCACATAAACAAAAAACAGCACAGGAACCCTACTCGACACATGAATCCGCTCTGACATCTACTCTTGGACGGGCACACGTTGTTTCCTTCCTGCCAGGTATTCCCTGATCCATTGCAGTACTTTCCCCTCCTATTCCTGCCTGCTCCTTTAGTTTTTCAGCCAGTCTCTTGTGTGGTACAGTGTTGAAAGTCTGCTTTCAGTCCAAGACGATGCAGTCTACCCATCCCTCTCCCTCCTGTCTTCTGTTACCTTGTCAAAAACCTAAAATTGGTTTGTGATGCAAAATTTATCTTTTCTGAATCCGTGCTAGTTGTCATGTATTAGTCTAATCCGTTCTAGGTGATCCACCACTTTTTTCCCGATAATCTTCTCCATAAATTTATGTATAATACGTGTCAGCGACACTGGTCTGTAACTTAGTGCAGTATGTCTCTCTCTTTTCTTTAAACTTGGGACTACATTTGTTGTCTTCCACATCTCTAACAATTGCCCTGTTTCGATAGATTTATTGAAAACTATTGTTAGTGACACTCACAGTGTCTCTGGTCCCTCTCTCAATACCCAAGGAGAGATATTATCCAGGCCCACCGCCTTCGAGGTATCTAATTCCCCTAGTAGTTTCTTCACCTCCTCCTCGGTTGTATGCAGTGTGCACACAACCCAGGAGGGTGCTGGTGCAACCTACCACCTCGGTTTGCTGGGAGCTTCTTTGCCTCCATTGTAAATTCCTCCCGGAATCTTGAGCTCCTCCTTCCTTCCTTACCTTGATTTCCTGATCCTTGATGGTTGTTTTTCCTTCTGATGTGGCTGTATAACAACTTTGGGTCAGATTTCGCTTTTGATGCTATGTTATTCTTGTACTGACGTTGGGCGTCTCTCCTTATTCATGCATATTCATTTCCGGCTCTTCGACTCAACCTCTGTTTTCCTGGGTCCTCTGTCTTCTAGACTTTGCTTTCTATGCTTTGCCTTCTATACTTTGTCTTCTATACTTTGCCTTCTATACTTTGTCTTCTATACTTTGCCTTCTATACTTTGCCTTCTATACTTTGTCTTCTATACTTTGCCTTCTATACTTTGCCTTCTATACTTTGCCTTCTATACTTTCCCTTCTATAATTTATCTCCTATACTTTACCTTCTATACTTTGCCTTCTATACTTTGTCTCCTATACTTTGTCTTCTATAATTTGTCTCCTATACTTTGTCTTCTATACTTTGAATTATATACTTTTTCCCTACTCTAGCACACTTGACTTTGATCAAGTGTGCTAGAGTACGCAGAGAGAGAGAGAGAGTGAGAGACGAGAGAGAGAGAGAGAGAGAGAGAGAGAGAGAGAGAGGAGGAGAGAGAAGAAGAGAGAGAGAGAAGAGGAGAGAGAGAGAGAGAGGAGAGAGAGAGAGAGAGAGGGGAGAGAGAGAGAGAGAGAGAGAGAGAGAGAGAAAGAGAGAGGAGAGAAGAGAGAGGAAAGAGAGAGATAGAGAGAGAGAGAGGAAAAGAGAGAGAGAGAGATAGAGAGAGAGAGAGAGAGAGAGAGAGAGAGAGAGAGATAAGAAACGCTCCACACCTCGGATGTTGAAGATAAACAGAAACTAGAATAAAAGACAGAGGCAAAATATAAAAAATTCACCATTTCGCTCCATGAAAAAGTGAACAAAGATTTTTTTTGTTTGCAAGCACACCAGTGTGTATTTGTTGTGTGTCAACAGTGTACAGAATCAACAAACACTCACCACATAGTAAGCAAACTTCAAAGACTAATTTGATGAAGATCCTTTGAATAAACTCTCTCACTCTAATATTTTTGTCTTGCTTCCAAGAGTGCATTCTCTTTTAATATATTAATTTTAACAGTAGCAGAGTGATAAGCCAGTGGAAGGCCTCGGTTAGATAACCAAAAGATCCAACTGTTGGTCATCATATTAGTCCCACGTCAGGCAACACTTGTCATGTTTCCTGATCAACCTGACCTAACACATTCGTACAGGATAATGATGTTAACGAGATAAAGTTAGTTGATCAAATGAAAA
>NC_069415.1:63351233-63391233 GCF_026875155.1 Cherax quadricarinatus | reverse complement strand
TATTATTGTTCTTGTTCGTCCTCTCCTTTTTGTGATTATTATTATTATTATTATTATTATTATTATTATTATTATTATTATTATTATTATTATTATTGTTAGTGGTAGTAGAAATAGTAGTAATAGTAGCAGCAATAGCAGAAGTAATATGTTCCGTTATTTGCTTCTTTCAAACCATACCACGGACGGGGATAGAACCCGCGATCAGAGAGTCTTGACTTTCGTGACTCTATGATCGTGGGTTCTATCCCCGTCCGTGGTATGTTTTGTTTGCAATCGTGTCATTACGATTTCGTGAGTCGTTCACTTCTTTCCATAATTTTGTCAGGTACTGATTCCTGTTGCCCCAGCAGCTCCAGCACTTGATCTGATTCCTGTTGCCCCAGCAGCTCCAGCACTTGATCTGATTCCTGTTGCCCCAGCAGCTCCAGCACTTGATCTGATTCCTGTTGCCCCAGCAGCTCCAGCACTTGATCTGATTCCTGTTGCCCCAGCAGCTCCAGCACTTGATCTGATTCCTGTTGCCCCAGCAGCTCCAGCACTTGATCTGATTCCTGTTGCCCCAGCAGCTCCAGCACTTGATCTGATTCCTGTTGCCCCAGCAGCTTCCAGCACATGATCTGATTCCTGTTGCCCCAGCAGCTCCAGCACTTGATCTGATTCCTGTTGCCCAGCAGCTCCAGCACTTGATCTGATTCCTGTTGCCCCAGCAGCTCCAGCACTTGATCTGATTCCTGTTGCCCCAGCAGCTCCAGCACTTGATCTGATTCCTGTTGCCCCAGCAGCTCATGCACTTGATCCGATTCCTGTTGCCCCAGCAGCTCCAGCACTTGATCTGATTCCTGTTGCCCCAGCAGCTCCAGCACTTGATCTGATTCCTGTTGCCCCAGCAGCTCCAGCACTTGATCTGTTTCCTGTTGCCCCAGCAGCTCCAGCACTTGATCTGTTTCCTGTTGCCCCAGTAGCTCCAGCACTTGATCTGATTCCTGTTGCCCCAGCAGCTCCAGCACTTGATCTGATTCCTGTTGCCCAGCAGCTCCAGCACTTGATCTGATTCCTGTTGCCCCAGCAGCTCCAGCACTTGATCCGATTCCTGTTGCCCCAGCAGATCCAGCACTTGATCTGAGTCCAGCGATTCCAGTTATTTAAAATATTTCAGTCAAATTTCGAATTTGCTCCTACCCATACAAAACTTACAGGGTGTCATCCTTCTTACTGAATGCACCACCATTATTTTAAATCCGATTTGCTGAAGCATTTATTCAGTTTAATTGGCATACCTGACCTTACGTCACCATTGCCTACATAAACTTTGCGTTCAGGAAACGACAACAGTGGTGAAAATTTGAAGTCGATCAGTTAAGTCATTGTTTAGTTATGGCGCTGATCACAACTATTTCAAGCTTCTATTGACTATTTTATTACATCAGTAGGTTAGGTTAGGTAAGGTTCGTCAGGAAACAGGACAAATGCTTCCTGACGCGGGTCTTAGTCAGATGATGACCCGCCTTTGGAGCTTTTGGTCATCTGACCGAGGCCTTCCACTGGCTTACCGGTCCACCCCTTTAAAAATTATGGTCATTTATAACCAGTCTGTCTATATTACATCAGTAACATTGCCAACTCTCGAACAAAACGTAACAGGTACAGTGTTTGCCCTAAGATGTATTAACCATTAAATATTGAAGCCATTCAGAAGAGGAAAATATAAATTTATTAAACGTTACTTAATGAGAATAATATTTTTTTCTGATTTGCTCTTAAAATGACCCAGTCTGAAATTACTCACTTGAATTTAACGCTAGACTGAAGCCGAATTAGGAGCCATCATTTCTGAACGTTTAAAGCTGTGGTGTTGAGAGTTTGGGAAGTTATCTGGGCCATTCATTGACACTTGGAAATGGCTCAACAACTTTGGTCATTAGAGGTTGTCTACACATCAACTATACTTATCTCCCCCCCCCCCCTTCTCTCTCTCGCTCTCTTTCGACAGCTACTTGACCATGGGATCAGAGTAACAGTTATCCTCTCTTTGTAAATTAGAGGTATATATCAGGGAGGGGGGTAAACTAATCTCCATCACGTTGAAAGGTGAGTCGAGTACCACGTCTCACATGTCTGCCAAATGTAAACCTTTAATAGTTTAGTAGCCAAACAAGACACTAGTGTGTTGAAAATTAAACCTATATCTTCCCTGGTCTCAGAACCTTGACTTTACGAATTTATGTTATGGGAGATATAACATCTTGTAGGAGCGAGGAAGAGCCAGTTGTGAGTGTGAGAGAGGTACGTGAGGCAGTGGGTAGAATGAAAGAGGATAAAAACAGCTGGAATTAATGGGATAAAGACAGAAATGTTAAACGCATGTGGTAATATAGTTTTCAGAGTGGTTGGTGCTTTTATTTAATAAACGTATGGAAATGGGTAAGAATAAGACGGAGAGCAGAATCTCAGAGGAACAACGAGGATTTAGAAAAGACAGGGGGTGTGTAAACTAAGTGTTTTCAGTAAAATATATAGATAAACAGTATTTTAATAAGGGTAAACAGTTTCATGTTGCATTTTTGGATATGGAAAAGGCGTGTAATATAGTGGATAGGAGGAAAATGTGGCAGTTGTTGCAAATGTATGGAATAGGTGGTAGGTTACTGAATGCAGTTAAGAGTTTTTACGAGGATATTAAGGCTCAGGTTTGAGTATGTAGGAGAGAGGCTGATAATTTCCCTGGAAAAGCAGGCCTTAGATAAGGAAGCATGATGTTTCCATGGTTATTAAATATATCTATTGATGAGGTTGAAAGAGAAGTGAGTGCTAAGGTGCTGCCAGGAGGTTTGGGATTAAAAGACAAGGAATTTAACAGAAAGTGGGAGTTGTCACAGTTGCTTTTTGCACTGTGCTTTTGGGAGATTCTGAAGAGAAGTTGCAGAGGTTGGTGGATGAGTTTGGTAGGGTGTGTAAAAGAAGAAAATTAAAAATGAACAAAGAGAAAGAGTAGGGTGACGAGGATAACAAAACATTTAGGTAATGAAAGATTGGATATCAAATTGAAGGGAGGGAGTTTGGAGGAGGTGAATATATTGATATATCTGGGAGCGGACTTGTCAGCAGATGACTCCATGAAAGATGAGGTGAATCATAGAATTGATGAGGGGAAAAAGGTGAATGGTGCACTGAGGAATCTTTGGAAACTAAGAACGTTATCCGCAGAAGCGAAGAGGGGCCTGTATGAGAGTATAGTTACACTAACACTTATATATAGGTGTGAAGTATGGGTGGTGAATGTTGCAACAAGGAGAAGGCTGGAGGCAGTCGAGATGTCATGTCTGTGGGCAATCTGTGGTGTGAATATGATGCAGAGAATCTGCAGTTTGGAATTTAGGATGAGGTGCTCGGTTTCTAAAACAATTATCCAGAGGGTTGAGGAAGGGTTGTTGAGGTGGTTCGGACATTTAGAAAGGGTGGAACGAAATAGGTAGGAGGAGGGTGAAGGAGGTTTCGTGAGCAAAGGGTTTGGACTTACAGTAAGCATGTATGAGCGTGTTAGATTGGAGCTAGTGAAGACAAATGGATTTTATGACTTGTCGTGCTGCTGGAGTGTGAGGAAAGTAACATTTATGAAGGGTTTCGGGAAAACCGGCAAGCCGGCCTTGAGTCCATGAGGTGGGAAATACAGTGCCTTCACTCTGAAGGAGGGATGTTGATATGTTGCAGTCTTTTAGCTGTAGTGTGGACGCGCCTTTTATTCTGTGATAGAGTGAATGATGAAAGCATTTCTTTTTTGGGTCACCCTGCCTTGGTGGGAAACGGCCGATATCTTAATAAAAAAAGGAATTTATAAATGACTAACATTCTGACATGTTAAGACCAATTAATTAACTCAATTACAACAGAACACGAGCCTACCTGGTCCTTGCACGCCAGCCGAAATAGAAATGATTAGAATAGTGGAGAGTTGGGCATCATACATGACACAACACTACATGTATCTCCTGTGAAAGAGCACCCAGTGTATTGTGGATGTAAGAGTGCATCGAGACTCATGTTAAGTGTTATTGGTGGACTTTCTGGACTCAAATCGGAGTCCAAACACACGGTGATATTCGGATGCGGTGACTCACCCCCAATCCCTTCTCCCCCTTCTCATTATTTAAAAGACAGAAGTTAATGAGCATCCTGTACTGACGTTACTGGTACCAGATACAACGTGTTCAGGCAGAGAAAGTCCTGAGGATAAGTAAGATTTCCCCCCAACCCATTTCAGCAAGCGGATCGCAATTCATAATCTTTTGCAAGGTAGGTACGTACCTAACTGAAGTATAAGGATGTTGGAAAAGAGCTTAGTGACAGTCAGTCCAAGAGTTGGTCAAAGCATTATTTATGCTGGATCATTCTTCCTTTTTGTGGACCAAGTATTAGGTGTCCTCAGGGACATCATACTGGTAAGTGTGCAGTATCTATTGCACTTGATAGACAGTCACGTGTGCAAGACGTGTTCACAGTTTCTGTAACAGAGTCTGCGAGGAGGAAGGCAGAGTCTAAAATGTTTAATCTGGGTCTAATTAACAGAGTCAGTCAAGTATACACACAGAATCCTCAACAGCATCTCCTTTACCAACGTGTGTTACTTCTCTTCCTCTTCACTCCTCCTCCTCTTCCTTCACTTACTCCACAGTTCCTTCTCTGTCTGCTTTACTTCCTCCTCCTCCTCCCCTCCTCCTTTTCTTTTTCCTCCTTTTCGTTTCCCATCCTCCCTTGCTTCCTATTTTTGCCTCTTTCTCTTCCTCTTCCACCTACTCCCACTCCACTTCCTTTCCCTCTTTTTCTGCTCGACCTGCTCGTCCTCTTCCTCCTCCTAAACTGTGCATAGACATCAAAATCACGTTCAGTATGAGTATAAGGAAATGCGTGGAGAGAGAAAGCTAAAAATTTCCACTGAGGCAGCTTTAAGATCTTACCTTTTCTTGGGAATTGTGTCTGCATCGCTCCTAAAATATATTGAAGACTTTTCGGACTTGGCTTAAAGTTACAAGTCGAATTACCTGCATCAAAATAGATGAGAGGACTTTTATTCGAGTTTCCACTAGTCTTTCATGTCCAAAATGGGTGAAGTGAGATGTGACGTTGAGGTGAATGATTCACTTCATGTGATCTATTTCCAATAAACATTAGGTCAGAAAAATGCGCTTTATCTCATGTAACATGATAGACATGTTCTGCGTTTAAAGGCAACATCAAACACGTTACGTTTTAGTATTTCAGGTTGATCGCGTCCTGTGGAATTTAACCTAAGTTCTGTCAAGTGACCGGCTGAGACAACAGCATGTGGTATGCTAAGAGTACGTTATATTTTATTTTGCGTATGTCACACACACATATAGGTATACCCTCCCATCCAGCGAACCAGGTCCTAACAATGTAACAAGGGAGTCCCCCCTTCTTATGCTAGCATTTTGGTTCAACCTAGCTAATCACAATGAAGCCCGCAAAAGTTGTGATGCGATGCTGGAGGTTCGTTAAGCAACACTGGGATACTTACCTCCAAGTCTGGTCGAAGACGGTTCTCACTGTGTCTTGCTTGCAAATTGCTTTTCTGTACATATCCTCTGTAAATATTGTATGTATTCTTGCATGCTGTGTTCGAGAAGAATATATATATACATGTATATATATATATATTATATATATATATATATATATATATATATATATATATATATATATATATAATATATATATATATATATATATATATATATTATATATATATATACATATGTCGTGCCGAATAGGCAGAACTTGCGATCTTGGCTTAAATAGCAACGTTCATCTTGCCATACAGGATAAATGAAAATTTATGAATGCAATAATTTCGCCAAAATCATTTTGAACCTAACGTAAAAAATATATTTGATTGTGTTTGCTAAGTACTAAATTATTGTAAACGTATTTAAAATATATTTACTGGGGTTAGGCTAAAATAAATTGCTCTTGTTGTAATAAGGTTAGGTAAGTTTTCTAAGATTTTTTTGGTGCAAAATTAATTTTTTTTTTCATTAACATTAATGAAAAAAATATATCTTTAAACGTATAAGAGAAATTTTCAGAAAGGACTTAATTTTAAACGATTTCTTGCTAATTGACCAGTTTTACATATTCGGCACGACATATATATATATACATATATGTCGTGCCGAATATGTAAAGCTGGTCAATTAGCAAGAACTCATTTAAAATTAAGTTCTTTCTAAAAAATTTTCTTATACGTTTAAAGATATATTTTTTTCATTAAAGTTAATGTAAAAAATTTTAATTTTGCACCAAAAGAATCTTAGAAAACTTACCTAACCTTATTATAACAAGAGCAATTTATTTTAGCCTAACCCAACTAAATATATTTTAGATTTGTTTACAATAATTTAATACTAAACAAACACAGTGAAATATATTTTTTTCGTTAGGTTCAGAATGATTTTGGCGAAATTATTGCATACACAAATTTTCGCTTGTCTTATATGGCAACATGAGCGTTGCTATTTAAGCCAAGATCGCAAGTTCTGCCTATTCGGCACGACATATATATATATATATATATATATATATTATATATATATATATATATATATATATATATATATATATATATATATGTATGTATATATATATATATATATATATGTAAAAAGGCTTCATATAATAAAATATAATTTATATTTATTATATATATATATATTTATATATTTATATAATATATTATAATATTATATATAATATATTTATATATATTTATATTTATATATTATTATATATATATATATATGCAAAAAGTCCGAAAAACAGGTGATTTCGAATATGAAAAACACCATCTAAAGAATGAGAAATTCCAATCGCTTTCGGATAATGTGGTAGTCCGAAACAAAAGCGCTTGGAATTTTTTTATTCTTTCAGAGTGGTTTTTTTTGCAATAATATTTAATTTATTTTTTATATATATATTATATTTTTTAATATATTATTTTTAATATATTTTTATATATAATTAATATAATTATATTAATATTTATAATATATATATTTATATATATATATATATATATTATATATATATATATAATATTTTTATATATTATTTTATTTTTTTTATTTCACCCCGGCCGTTTCCCCACCAAGGCAGGGGGCCGAAAAAGAAAAACTTTACCTCATTCACTCCATCATGTCTTGCCAGAAGGGTGCTTTACACTACAGTTTTTTTAAAATCAACATTAAACCCCCCCTTCGAGGCGGCACTGTACTTCCCCTCTCAGGGCTCAAGTCCGGCCTGCCGGTTTCCCCGAAACCCTTCATAAATGTTCTTTGCTCACACTCCAACAGCAGTCAAATATTAAAAACCATTTGTCCCATTCCTCCTATCAAAAAACGCTACGTGCCTGCTGGAGTCAACCCCCCGCACACAAAACCTCCTTTACCCCCCCCCTCCAACCTTCCCAGGCCGACCCCTACCCCCCCTTCCTTCCCTCCCGTTTTCCTCTTGAAGTATTCTGTTTTGCTCCCTTCTCTCTACATGTCCGAACCACCCAAAAAACCTTCCCGCCCCTGGAAACAGTTTTGGAAAACCCCCCCTCCCCCTAACCCAAACTAGAAAATTTTCTGATTTATACACCACACATTGCCCTCGACTGACATTCCCGCCTCCGCCCTTTTTCGCTGCAACATTCATCACCCACGTTCACACCCCAATAAGAGCGTTGGTTAAAAATATCTCTCTACATTTCCCCCCTTTTCCCCCAAGGAAAGTTTTTGTCTCCCCAAAACCCTAAGTGACCACTCATTTTTTCCCCCATCAAATTTTAGATTCACCTCATCTTTTTAGACCCACCCCTGACCGTCACTCCCCAAAAATCTGAATACGTTCACCCCTCCCATACCTCTCCCTCCAATTGTTTAAACTTTATACCCAATCTTTTTGTTATCCTATAACCTTACCTTTCCTGTATTCACCTTTAATTTTTTTCTTTTGCACACCTACCAAATTTCATCCACCAATCTCTGCAATTCTCTTCAGAATCTCCAAGAGCACAGTGTCTTCAGCAAAGAGCAGCTGTGACAACTCCACTTTGTGTGTGATTCTTTATCTTTTAACTCCACGCCTCTTGCCAAGACCCTCGCATTTACTTCTCTTACAACCCCATCTATAAATATATTAAACAACCACGGTGACATCACACATCCTTGTCTAAGGCCTACTTTTACTGGGAAAAAATTTCCCTCTTTCCTACATACTCTAACTTGAGCCTCACTATCCTCGTTAAAAACTCTTCACTGCTTTCAGTAACTACCTCCTCACCATACACTTGCAACATCTGCCACATTGCCCCCTATCCACCCTGTCTTAACGCCTTTTCCAAATCCATAAATGCCACAAAGACCTCTTTAGCCTTATCTAAATACTGTTCACTTATATGTTTCACTGTAAACACCTGGTCCACACACCCCCTACTTTCCTAAAGCCTCCTTGTTCATCTGCTATCCTATTCTCCGTCTTACTCTTAATTCTTTCAATTATAACTCTACCATACACTTTACCAGGTACAATCAACAGACTTATCCCCCTATAATTTTTGCACTCTCTTTTATCCCCTTTGCCTTTATACAAAGGAACTATGCATGCTCTCTGCCAATCCCTAGGTACCTTACCTCTTCCATACATTTATTAAATAATTGCACCAACCACTCCAAAACTATATCCCCACCTGCTTTTAACATTTCTATCTTTATCCCATCAATCCGGCTGCCTTACCCCTTTCATTTTACCTACTGCCTCACGAACTTCCCCCACACTCACAACTGGCTCTTCCTCACTCCTACAAGATGTTATTCCTCCTTGCCCTATACACGAAATCACAGCTTCCCTATCTTCATCAACATTTAACAATTCCTCAAAATTATTCCTTCCATCTTCCCAATACCTCTAACTCTCCATTTAATAACTCTCCTCTCTATTTTTAACTGACAAATCCATTTGTTCTCTAGGCTTTCTTAACTTGTTAATCTCACTCCAAAACTTTTTCTTATTTTCAACAAAATTTGTTGATAACATCTCACCCACTCTCTCATTTGCTCTCTTTTTACATTGCTTCACCACTCTCTTAACTTCTCTCTTTTTCTCCATATACTCTTCCCTCCTTGCATCACTTCTACTTGTAAAAACTTCTCATATGCTAACTTTTTCTCCCTTACTACTCTCTTTACATCATCATTCCACCAATCGCTCCTCTTCCCTCCTGCACCCACTTTCCTGTAACCACAAACTTCTGCTGAACACTCTAACATACATTTTTAAACCTACCCCATACCTCTTCGACCCATTGCCTATGCTCTCATTAGCCCATCTATCCTCCAATAGCTGTTTATATCTTACCCTAACTGCTCCTCTTTTAGTTTATAAACCTTCACCTCTCTCTTCCCTGATGCTTCTATTTCCTTGTATCCCATCTACCTTTTACTCTCAGTGTAGCTACAACTAGAAAGTGATCTGATATATCTGTGGCCCCTCTATAAACATGTACATCCTGAAGTCTACTCAACAGTCTTTTATCTACCAATACATAATCCAACAAACTACTGTCATTTCGCCCTACATTCATATCGTGTATACTTATTTATCCTCTTTTTCTTAAAATATGTATTACCTATAACTAAACCCCTTTCTATACAAATTTTCAATCAAAGGGCTCCCATTATCATTTACACTGGCACCCCAAAACTTACCTACCACACCCTCTCTAAAAGTTTCTCCTACTTTAGCATTCAAGTCCCCTACCACAATTACTCTCTCACTTGGTTCAAAGGCTCCTATACATTCACTTAACATCTCCAAAATCTCTCTCTCTCCTCTGCATTCCTCTCTTCTCCAGTGCATACACACTTATTATGACCACTTCTCGCATCCAACCTTTACTTTAATCCACATAATTCTTGAATTTACACATTCATATTCTCTTTTCTCCTTCCATAACTGATCATTTAACATTACTGCTACCCCTTCCTTTGCTCTAACTCTCTCAGATATATATATATATATATATATATATATTTATATATATATATATATATATATATATATATATATATATATATATATATTATAATATATATATATATATATATATATATAAAGGCTTCAAGGAAGAATATTTGGATTTCTTCCTGAAGCCGTTTGAATATTCCACTTCCCCTACCACCCTATCTTTTCATTGTTTTTACCAATAGGTATATTTTATTACATAAGATGGTACATAAAGGTTTAAGAGATATATTATTGATATACAGATGGCATATACAGTGCTTGAGATGTGAGAGATAAATGTCTAGTTCATATTGTTACGTGTTTGTCACTGATTATAATGCGAAAATCTCATCCAGCTCCTCAGAGCTGCAGTGCGTGCCCAAAATACAGCAGGCATTACCCCTGTGAACAGCAGCAATGAGTCACTGGAACAGAAAACTAGCAGCCCTGGGATCCCTACTTACCCTGATGAATCTTTTTCCTAGCTTAACTTAGATGCACTCTTTCCCCATGAGCCAAGGGTCTCTGAGCCTATGGGAACAAACATATAATGATGGGCAAGTTCTCCATGTTTTCTAGACTTTTGGGACTCCCTGACGCTGGCAGGTGCCCCTCCTTCCTCCCTGGTGTACTGGAGATAGGTATCAGGCAAAGTAGATGCACATGTGTAGTTCCACATCACCTGTTTACCGTCTGTCCAGGCTTGAAGGGTGATACCATCTGGACGCTTCTGGTTGCCATCAGATCTGCATAGTTTGGGTGGCTCCCTTACTGCTGGGCATCCGGCTGTTGTGAGTCTCCTCTTGATAATGTTATTAACCTCCTTATGTCTTGCAATCTTTCCCTCGGATTTACAGCACTCAAGACCATGGTACCCGAATTGGTCTGCTGCTTCACTGCCACAAATACACCTGTGCTCGGCGAGAATAAGGGCGGCAAGCCGAAGGACAACACAAATGCGGATGGTCTGTGGGTCAAGCCTTGTGCGAAGGCTGGGGTTGGGAACAGCTAACAGAAAGTCCTCTGCATGAGGAGCTCTCACTGCCAGGAGGCGGGCTCTATCCTTCCCTGACACACTCTGAAGCATTGTTGAGGCTTTTATCTCCACTATTGGGCCATCCCAGTGCGACTGTTTGTAGTTGTTGGGGGAGCAGGTCTGGTTTCAAAGCCCGATAGAATATCCCAGATCATGGCTCCGTCAATGAACTTTTGGTCCTGGACTCCAATCTTGTCCCTAAGATGTTCAGGGAGAATCTCTGCTACAAGCCCTCTGAATGCAATGCATGAGGACAGAAAAGCAGGTAGCGCAATCTGTGATGACTTGCGGACACCAATGCTTCCTAGACTGACTGGGAGTGTAGCTTTGTTCCACTGCCCGTCTTCTAGAGTAAGGTTAAGTACCTTCGTAAAAATCTGCATCAGAATACTGTCATATTCGTGAAGTATAGGGTTATCATGTGAACGTGCACATCTTAGGAAATATATCAACCTGGGCAGACTCAAGCACTTTGTGAGAAGGTACAAGGCATCGTGGGTGTCCAGATTGCCTATTCGTTGTTCCATTCTCCTCAGTTCTTTTAATTTCTTCCTGAGGATTGTGTCAATGGTATCACTTCCCAGAGGTGCTCCAAGTTAGACACTATTTGTAGGAGCAATGACTGATGCTCCTGGTAGTTTTGATCTCACTGCATTTATCACTTATTGACTGACTGAAATGATTTCACATTTGGATGGATTCAGGATGAGACCCATTTCCTGTCCCCGTGTCAACACTTGTGTAAGATCACCTGACTGTCATTTACCTAACTGCTATACAGAAGAGAAATGTTGCAAGTGGATCCCCTTGCTGGACACCCTCTGATGATGTGATTTCATGCTCTCCAAACAGGAGCATTGATTCCTTGCTATATGCAGCTGAAACAAAGGGGAAGTGACCAGAGAAATGTTCTTGTGCCGCTGCTAATACCACATATATTTTCAGGAGATTAAATGCATTCTTGAAGTCTAATTTTACCACTGCATTGTCCTCAGGCAGGTTGTTGATATACGCCCTTGTTGCATGAACCGCTGCTTCACTTCCTTGAGAGACCCCAAAACCAAGTTGGTTTGGTTGAAGCATCATGGCTGCCTCTGCGCGAATGTTTCGGACAGCAGCTTTGGAAACGAGGTGGCGAAAAGTGTTGCCTACTGCAATAGACCTAATTCCTCCATCCTTCTTTTTAAGTGCAAAATGTTGCACCAAAAAAGAATGGTTTAATTGTTGACGAACCTTGTGATCTCTGGAAACAGTGTCTTTGCAATTTCCCCAATAACTGGATTAACCATTTTCTTTAAATGCTGTGACCTTATTCCAGTGTAACCCCCAGCACATCCAGATGGGAACGACATTATTGATTTGTAAATGCCCGAGTCTTCCACAATCAATGGTTCCACAGTGTGGACAGAGGTGTTGGAACTGTTGGTGCCCCTGGTTTCCATGGCAGGGTGCTTTCCTCTAAGTGCTTCTAAGTGCTCATTGCCGTCTTTTGCCCATTCCTCATTTCTACCTTGATTATCATGTTACAACCAGGTGTGCAGGCACCAAGACTCCACCTACGTTCGTAATAGCAATCTCTGTATCCCTTGTGTGCTCTTGTAAAATCAAAATTGTGTAAAGCAATCACTGGTAAATGACATTGTTTAAATACATGTTTTATATATGTACATTTAATAAATGAATGGAAGACGGTAAGGTACCTAGGGATTGGCAGAGAGCATGCATAGTTCCTTTGTATAAAGGCAAAGGGGACAAAAGAGAGTGCAAAAATTATAGGGGGATAAGTCTGTTGAGTATACCTGGTAAAGTGTATGGTAGAGTTATTATTGAAAGAATTAAGAGTAAGACGGAGAATAGGATAGCAGATGAACCAGGAGGCTTTAGGAAAGGTAGGAGGTGTGTGGACCAGGTGTTTACAGTGAAACATATAAGTGAACAGTATTTAGATAAGGCTAAAGAGGTCTTTGTGGCATTTATGGATTTGGAAAAGGCGTATGACAGGGTGGATAGGGGGCAATGTGGCAGATGTTGCAAGTGTATGGTGTAGGAGGTAGGTTACTGAAAGCAGTGAAGAGTTTTTACGAGGATAGTGAGGCTCAAGTTAGAGTATGTAAGAAAGAGGGAAATTATTTCCCAGTAAAAGTAGGCCTTAGACAAGGATGTGTGATGTCACCGTGGTTGCTTAATATATTTATAGATGGGGTTGTAAGAGAAGTAAATGCGAGGGTCTTGGCAAGAGGCGTGGAGTTAAAAGATAAAGAATCACACATAAAGTGGGAGTTGTCACAGTTGCTCTTTGCTGATGACACTGTGCTCTTGGGAGATTCTGAAGAGAAGTTGCTGAGATTGGTGGATGAATTTAGTAGGGTGAGCAAAAGAAGAAAATTAAAAGTGAATACAGGAAAGAGTAAGGTTATGAGGATAACAAAAAGATTAAGTGATGAAAGATTGGATATCAGATTGGAGGGAGAGAGCATGGAGGAGGTGAATGTATTCAGATATTTGGGAGTGGACGTGTCAGCGGATGGGTCTATGAAAGATAAGGTGAATCATAGAATTGATGAGGGGAAAAGAGTGAATGGTGCACTTAGGAGTCTGTGGAGACAAAGAACTTTGTCCATGGAGGCAAAGAGGGGAATGTATGAGAGTGTAGTTTTATCAACGCTCTTATATGGGTGTGAAGCATGGGTGATGAATGTTGCAGAGAGGAGAAGGCTGGAGGCAGTGGAGATGTCATGTCTGAGGGCAATGTGTGGTGTGAATATAATGCAGAGAATTCGTAGTTTGGAAGTTAGGAGGAGGTGCGGGATTACCAAAACTGTTGTCCAGAGGGCTGAGGAAGGGTTGTTGAGGTGGTTCGGACATGTAGAGAGAATGGAGCGAAACAGAGTGACTTCAAGAGTGTATCAGTCTGTAGTGGAAGGAAGGCGGGGTAGGGGTCGGCCTAGGAAAGGTTGGAGGGAGGGGGTAAAGGAGGTTTTGTGTGCGAGGGGCTTGGACTTCCAGCAGGCATGCGTGAGCGTGTTTGATAGGAGTGAATGGAGACAAATTGTTTTTAATACTTGACGTGCTGTTGGAGTGTGAGCAAAGTGTAACATTTATGAAGGGGTTCAGTGAAACCGGCAGGCCGGACTTGAGTCCTGGAGATGGGAAGTACAGTGCCTGCACTCTGAAGGAGGGGTGTTAATATTGCAGTTTAAAAACTGTAGTGTAAAGCACCCTTCTGGCAAGACAGTGATGGAGTGAATGATGGTGAAAGTTTTTCTTTTTCGGGCCACCCTGCCTTGGTGGGAATCGGCCAGTGTGATAATAAAAAAATAATAATATATATATATATATATATATATATATATATATATATATATATATATATATATAATATATATATATATATATATATATATATATATATGTATATATATATTTGTGTTCGGCGAGGATACAGGTGGCGAAGCGAAGTACATCATCACAAGTGACCAGCGAGTCGAGGTGCACCTAGAAAAGAACTGTGGATGATAAACGAAAATCTTCCCTTATCCCTGTTAAGTGACGAACTCTGTATTTTCCAGACTTATTCTCGAGCATTTTTCAGGCTGCATTTTCCACTACCATCCTATCACAGTGTGACAGTTTGAAGTTGTTAGAGGCAGCTGGTCTGATAACGTCATTACATAATACCGTTGGCGAAACTCTAGTGTTAAATAGCCTAATTAAACCACATAGCTACAGATACTCAATAACGTTAGTTAGCTTGCTGGACTGCCAGCCATGTTTCTTGTAACGTCCGGCAGAGCAGTGAGCCTAAGCTAGGTCACCAACTGTTTCATTCTCCTTATATATGTTCTGGCATAAAAACCGTTACTGTAAACAGTGTCCCTAGTAGAAAAAAGCAGAGATTTTTGCGAAGAAATATTGCTGCCAGGAATATCGCCAGCTGCAATATTTAAACATTTTAAAAATCACAGGCTGCGATTTCAACATGCATTAAAGATGCTAAATTAATTTATCATGGTAGGCAAAAATCTACGTAAGGTTTGCATGATTTATGCAAATGAACGACTGGAATGCAGACTTCATCTATAAAAGGTGAGTTATACGAGTCATTTTTAAATCAGAATTTATCAAAGATATATCATGTTTATTGCGAAAACTGCTAGAAAAATTGGTCTTATGTGGAAGACAGAGCAATGAATATTTGAATTATATGGGTTGCCATCAATCAAATAATATTTCTCTTAGACTATTAAAGAAGAGCAGCGGAAGATATTTTTCTGGTGTGTAGACTAGCAGATAGTCAAGGGGATGCTGACGACGCAGATAGGCAAAGGGATGCTGACGATGCAGATAGGCAAAGGGATGCTGACGATGCAGATAAGAAAGGGGATGCTGACGATGATAAACAAGGGGATGCTCACGACGCAGATAAACAATTGGATGCTCACGATGAGCATAATCAAGGGGATACTGACGACTCAGAAAAGTAAGGTAATGCTGATGACACAGATAAGCAAGGTGATGCTGACGACGCAAATAAGGAAGAGGATTCTGATGACGTACATAAGCAAGGTGTGATGATGGCACAGAGAAGCAAGATGTTGCTGATGATGCAAATAAAGGAAGCATTGCTGACCATGTAGATAATGATAGTGTTGCAGATGCCAGATAACCACATGTATTGCTGACGATGCAGATGGACAAAGGATTGCTGAACACAAAGTTAAACAAGACGATGAAGAAGGTGATTTAAGAATGAAGATAAACAAAGGTTTGCTAACATCACGGATTAGAGGCTCAGTGAAGGTTCAACAGCCATATCAGACCCTCAGAGTATTTAATAAGGTTCATTCCTCCTTATTGAAATAAAAAATGAAAAATCAATAATAACATAATAAGATAAACAAATTTGTCAATATAATAAAGATTGTAAAACACTTAAACATGAAATTAATCTTACCCTAAGTAAAAATGAAACACGTAATTAATCAGTGATTCAAAGGTAATATGTACACAATGACGTAGTGGAGAATGGTGCCATGCCGATGTTCTGGGCACGTAGCTCTGAACCGTGGCATGGAACGCCGAGCCGTTGTTGATGATGGACGTGGCTGTTGAAATAGAAGACAGTGTCCCCTACCTCTAACGAACAGAGGTTGACTGTGATCTTCTGTCCACCACAACATTTGTTAAACAGTTGAGTAGCCAGCAAAGAACTTCTATGAAAGGTTATTGGGAGAAGGCTGCTTGAGTGGTGTATAGCTGACTGGGTGGTCGACTACGTGTGGAAGGGGGACCACTGTAGGTAGAGTAGAGATGTAAAAGTGACGTCTCTGATCTTGTAAAGATCAAGGTTGTCTTTCTATATCTCGCCTCTGTCGAATGACTCGAGTCGACAGTCAAGGCTAAAAGAAAGAAAACACAAAGTTACACACCTATCTAGAAATCACTCGATAGGCGTACATTCTTTAAAAGGAATAAAAGACGACATAACATTACGTAAGTCAAATCAAGGCAGGAAAAAATTGGAGTCTAAAACCCTAAACAAGAGTGAAGCTCTTACTGAAACCAACTTAATCCAGAACATATAATAATTGAGACAGGAGAGGAACAAATACTTACAGCTTTGATAGGAACCGCAAGTCAAGTGAGTGACCACCGTTCGGAGACACTCGTCACCTCCTATCGGGTGCAGAAGAGATGAAGGGTAGAGTGGGAACTATGTATCAACCCTAACTAAACCAGCAGACTGCCCAACAAAATACTACCACCTTTCATTCATACTTCCACCACTCCTGACTCATGTACTTTTTCCGCACAGGTTCCTGACGCTACACAGTTGCTGATGATTCTGATTCAGGAAAATAATCACAGAGGTGTTTTGTGTAAACTAACAGAGGTGCTCTTTGTAAAATAACAGAGGTGATCTCTGTAAAATAACAGAGGTGCTCTGTGTAAAATAACAGAGGTGTTCTGTGTAAAATAGCAGAGGTGCTCTGTGTAAAATAACAGAGGCGCTCTGTGTAAAATAACAGAAGTGCTCTGTGTAAAAAAACAGAGGCGTTCTGTGTAAAATAACACATATGCTATGTATAAAATAACAGAGGTGCTCTGTGTAAACTAACAAAGGTGTTCTATGTAAAATCGTCCTATTCCATGCTTCCTACCTCTTTGGTACAACATCGAGCCAGCGTGATGTCAGGACCACTGTCCTGTAATCGTCGCCAAAGGTCAACCTTACCTGGCAATTGCTGCATAAATCTTTTCCTCGTTACCAAACACCAGTGTGAAAACCTAAAGCCGATCAGATGAGGCCTTGACGTGTTAAAAACGAACCAAAAAAGAAAACTTAAGTTAGGATAAAAATAAGAGAAAACATTGAGTAAGCCATTTAAAGATGTTCTTTCAGCGATTCTTAATAATAAAATGTACACTAAAGGAATCATAGAAAATTTACCCATTAGAAATAAATTATAGCCTATAATTGTTTATAATTGTCTAGAAAATAGTTTTAAAAAGTATTTAACAACCTTTTCTTTGAACCTGTCATTACAACAGTAGCTTGTTCAAGTAATACACTCTGTACGAATTTCTGCATTTTAAATGAAATAATAATCAAGGGCTTTATGTGGTCAATGCTCCTAATGTGCAGTGGTAAACTGCATTTCCTGTGTGATGATCTTTCAATGGCGTCTTATTGAGGTGAGGGAGACAGAGTGACTTAACATGATCAGGCAAAAACATTGGTCTACTCTTGCTTGATTACTTTGACATTGATTTCGTATTTACAGTATATTTCTTAAGTAAGAAAATTACTTTGTACATAAGATGAACATTATCCACAGTATACAATACAATGTTTTCAAACAATACAAAGAAAATACAACAATGTAAATTCCCAGGCTAACACTCTGGGACATGTGGGCAGACATGAGATGCCAGACAGAACAAAAAGGTACAATACCCGTACATAGAAGACAGGAGCTTACGACGACGCTTCGGTTCGACTTGGACCATTTACAGTCACATTAACACGAAAGGTAGAGGGAGCCAGTATATATAATCGAGCAGACAGGGATAGCAGCATTGATCATTTAACATCTAAACTGGAAAATAAAGGTCCAAATGCCCAGTTTTTCTGAAATCCTAACTGATATTGGGCTTAAGTAACATAATGCCGAAATCTTGAGCAAAGTTCTGACTTAAAAAATATCAACACGTGAGAATAATCATCAGTTATGAAGGCTAAATACAATATGTGTGATACCAGCTTCGCACAGAGCAACCAAACACACACACATGTCTCACCAACAAATTTGTGTGGGAATTTGGAAACAATAGGAATAGAGAGGACAGAATATCCAGTTTGGAGAGGTGTCTAGTGTCCTCCAGAAGCCTCCAGTCGTATATGAGGTGGAGGGACTGGAGAGAACACTCATACTAGGTGAGGTCGAGAAATATCTAAATTCAAGTATATAACTAATCAAATGAAAAATATTTTATTCATTTTAGCGAAGCCATTAAAAGTTACTAACACAATATAAGCATGTCAACTTAGGTAAAGAAGAAACACACCATGAACAAAGGTGACTTACCTGTTGAAGCCAGTGTATACGATTTATATTTCAGCTAATATTTTCATTCCAGCTTCGAAGAACTAACTATTAAATTAAAATTCGTGTTTTATGCTTTCATTGATAAATTATTCCATAATAAATATAATAATAAAATATACAGTAAAATAAGGCACAAAAAATCCTTATGATATTAATTGCATTCAATTTCTCTTCTTGTTATAACTCTGTAGCTATTTTTGTTAGTGGGTTTGGGTTTGAAAAGGACTTGCCTATTATGGGCCAATAGGCCTTCTGCAGTGTTCCTTTATTCTTATGTTATTAACTGCATATAATCCTTGTCAGCTAGAGTAGAGAGATGCATATGAATGACTCCAGAGTAACTGTCTATCGTTCGTCCAGGGTTATTGTGTGGTCCCGTCGGGGGCCATTTGTAGAAATTTATGGGTTGGTGACAGAGACACAAGGTTTCCTTTCAGCTCGGCACTGAGTTGTGTCATGACTGCTTGATGATCTCGCTGCCTTCATTCTGTGTAGTGTATTATCCTTTTGAAATGTACAGTTCAGATCATGCTGAGAAATAAATATATACTCTATGTAATTAAATTATTGCTGACGAATGATGGTTATCATTGTTTAGGTTTTTCAAAGGATAGGAAGCTCTGCTGAAAGAGAAAAAAAAACTTAGGGAGGGATAGGCATAGTTACCTGGAGATTACCTGGAGATTATTCTGGGGATCAACGCCCCTGGTTTGCATTTATTAAACACAAGTTTTTATCTATATATTCTCACTGGCCTGGTGGTTAACGCTCTCGCTTCACACGGTGAGGGCCTGGGTTCGATTCCCAGCCAGAGTAGAAACATTGGACGTGTTTCTTTCCACCTGTTGTCTATGTTCCCCATCAGTAAAATGGGTACCTGGGTGTTAGTCGACTGGTGTGGGTCGCATCCTGGGACACTGACCTAAGGAGGCCTGGTCACAGACCGGGCCGCGGGGGCGTTGACCCCCGGAACTCTCTCCAGATAAACTCCAGATAAATTGATGGTAATAGACCTAACTGGCATCGAGAAAAATATCGTCAGTTGAATTATTAACTAACTCCTTGCAATGATGCTGTGAATTGCTGTATGGTAGATGCACTAGAAGACTGCAGTTCGCAAGGGGAGGAGCTTAGGAGAGGCTTAGATTCTCTCTGTGCTTTGATTTTCTGCGGGTGATTAATCTTACTGCTCCTGCTGTATTTTTCTCTTCTAGTTTCTTGCTCATTTGGGCTTTAGGCCTGCATTTTTCGTATGAGGAATGGTTTCCACTTTGTCTGGTGATTTTCTTGCGAGAAGGAAGGTGAATGAGAGTGTCATCTTCAGGGAATTCTGTTGTGCTAAGTGGTTGGGCATCCATTTCCAAAGTTGAAGATTACGCCATGTTCTGGTCGTGGTTGGGGCATCAGCAACATTTTTCAAAAGGGTATCAAGTCCTCAACATTAGTTGCTTTCTGAAAACATTAAAACGTCCTAGCTGATTTGAGATGCTCTGTTGTGGTGATGTCTGAAGGGAAGGCTATGTCTTTCTACCTGCACTGATGGACTATACTTTACGGTTCACTTAAAGACTTGTTCAGAAACCTAGGTACTCTGGTTTCGTTGAGAAATATAGCCCGGGGCTTTGGATTAAACGCCACTTTTCATTGCATTTCCAATACATGCCAATACATTTTTTGCTTGTTGAAACCGGGATGCACGACGCAACTTTTGGAAATGCCTTTTGCAGAAATGTTTATAAATGCAAGTGGGGTGAAAATGAAGGAAGTGATGCTGTATAGGGGAACACACTGTGGAGGTGTAGGAGGAGCGATACGCAGGGGTCATCAGGAGCCAGTAATAGTAAATATTCACCATGTTAGTGGCTGATAGTCACTTCCCTTACACTGGCCAAGGAATATGAATCAACACTTGCGGGAACAAGCTGATCCTCATTAATCGACAGGTTGAGATGAGTTATGGTGACTCGACATGTATCAAAAGAGAAAAAAGCAGTATTCTACCGTGGTGACCTTCACTGACCACTGACTCACTACTCGTGGAGAGGGAAGACGCTGGCTTCCAGGACTTAACCACTGGGTTGGAAATACGGGGGGCTGAACGTAGGTGAGGGAGAAGGGGTAGAGTATGTTATTGTTCAGGGGTATACATGGAGTCTACCTGGACGGCATTCTGTGGATCAACGCCCCCGTGGCCCGGTCCACGACCAGGCCTCAAGGTGGATCAGGGCCTGATCAACGAGGCTGTTAAGGCTAGGAAAACAAAGCTTTTGCTGAAAATTTATAAGCATTTGCAAGCTTGATGAAAGAGATTGGTCTACTCTTCCATGAACACGCTTGACTATTATTTTCTTGACATTATTCTTAATATTTATTAATTTTTATTACCATGGTTCTAATCCGATGCTATATTATTTCCGCCAAGGAGAGATGTACCTGACTATCCTTTCACCTTGGAAAATTTTCCCTCTTTTCTCAGATTATTAGCCTCCTGTCAGACCCTGAAACTTCTTCAACTAGTTTGCTAGCATTTTTTATCCTACTTTAATTATTTTCGTCCTGCCAGCGAGTCTGCCAGCCCTTCCTTCTACACACGTTAGCCATAAAGGTGGAGTTACTGCTCAAGTATCTTCTGTTCTCAAGCAAACTTCTCTCAACCTCTCCAGTCATTTTCATGAGCCAGTGTGTGCGTCTGAAATACCAATTTAACTTTCTGAATTGGTGATACACAATTCCGCAGGACGACATTATTACCCAACTTAATACAAAATGCTTGTTAGGGGAATTTCTCCTACGAATATTGCTGAGTAAAGATTTTTTTGGGGGGGAAGAAGCGAAACTCTCTCTCCATCCGAAACACAAATAATTGTAATTTGTTGGTGCGTTTTTTGGAATTAGTCTTCAGTTTTTCTATGTTATTATTTAGAAAAAAAATAATCCATATTTGAAAACTGTCTCATTTTCACATAATTTAATTTTCCTTTTAAAATATAGACCCTCATAAACAATATAGCTGGCATTCTATTACTTAAATGTCTTTCCAAACATCGATCTTAAAATTATAGTTTGAGATTAAGTCGGCTATGTTTATATTTTTCATTCAGTAGTTTGTCATACGGAAGAATATTCTCCAGAGAGAGAGAGAGTGCAAGGGTACATCCCTCTAATGTGTTCTGGCATCTATCTTTTCTAATAACCTTGATCTGTTTTGTTCAAAATAGGAGCATTGTAGCTTTTTTTTAAGTGTGTGTATGATGAAATTCCGTCATCTGGTAAGGAACGCCTTGACAGATAATCATTAAGGGAAAATTAAATATGTATTTTTAATGGCATTTTATACTGCCCAGTGAAAAATACATTCCTACATGGATATAAGTAAACATAAATCATGGAAATTACTAAGAAGATTAAATTTATTCTCCCTTACCAAAGAATTTAGTCAACGTGGAGGTGTCTTTTTTTCCCCCCCCAGGCTAGCATACCGATACATGCCACCGGAAATTTCACATGTAAATACCTGAATTATTGCCACATGTGACAAGTGTGTGAAATGTTATTGAAAGCTGGTCGATTGGTTAAATAATATCTTTCATGATATGTAAACAACAAAATAATTGCGTTTCGAATCAACTAGTCGCGAAAATCGTGAGAATGTAAAATTCGTAATTAAAATGATCTGACCCACTTGATACCAAACAAATCCTTTCCCAATTACTGAGCTAGAACTTGACAATTACAGTTCCACTGTCTACTGCTATGTTATTTAGCTATGATTACAAGTTAGGAGAACTGGAGGATTGGGTACCTCCTGGAAAGGCGAACCCGGAAAGGCTGAATGTGTTATTGCACTATTACAGTCCTTTATAGAAGCTTGAATAAGTAATAACCAAGGATTATGCTAATTTAGAATCGTTCTCAAAAGACACGAGATATTAAACACAATCTTTCTGGATCAGTAATAATTTACGATGACAGATCTGGATGATGCTGAGGTGTCAGTTTATTACTATATGATGCTATTTCTCTATGTGGATAGATAATAGACATAAATAACTGATGCACGAGGGAGTACAGTGGACCCCCGGTTAACGATATTTTTTCACTCCAGAAGTATGTTCAGGTGCCAGTACTGACCGAATTTGTTCCCATAAGAAATATTGTAAAGTAGATTAGTCCATTTCAGACCCCCAAACATACACGTACAAATGCACTTACATAAATACACTTACATAATTGGTCGCATTCGGAGGTAATCGTTATGCGGGGGTCCACTGTATTTATCATCAAAGTTAGAGAATTACCCCATCTTTTAATAAGAGGGTTTGAAATATTTTACGAATCACAGGATTTGTTAGATAATAGGTGATCACCACAGGATATATTTTTATGTTTTTTCTTGGGTAGCAAGAAATATAATAAAAGTTAAAAAGACATAGTTATTGGGGAATTGTTTGGAACATGTTATTATAAAGCATAAATGTAATAAATACAAAGTGTGGATGATCACACAAAATATTTTAGAGCAACTATCCTACTGCAGATGTTGATGTGTAATATTTCCTAGAATTCTTTGGGTACCTTACACAATTATTAATTTCCTGGAGATTATTCCCGAGTCACCAGGTGACATCTCTTTAAGTGTTCATTTTTAAATATATTTTTTTTTGTCTTCGAAATGGATAAATAAAAATTCTGGATAGAAATGGAAGAAAAATCAGGGTTACCAGGTACCGCATTAAGTGATACAGCTTTAAAAAAATAGCATATACGTGGCAAAACTAACTTAAATAAACAAATTCTCTTGGCATGCAGATAGACTGAACAATCCAGGCTCGAAACATTTGAAATTTGCAAGTTAGGTTAGGTAAAGTTCGTCAGGTCTTAGATGATGACCCGCCGTTGAAGCTTCTGGTCATCTGACCGAGGCCTTCCGCTGGCTAACCGTCCACCCATTTAAAAATTATAGTTGTTATAATAGGCCATTTTCTAACGAGATTCAATAACTTCAGTGAACAGACAACCAACTCGTACCACTTCGCCGGAAATACATAACTCTCTAAACAACTTTCTGATAGGCAGCGCCTCATTAATGACTTCTTTATCTCATTATATTTTAACCAGGTAATGTAAACAAAATAAGTATTTTAACATTATGAGGATAATTTTATTAAAAATAGTAATTGCAAATAAACAAACAGCTTATTGTAAATTATTAGGCTTTAAATATACTCGCTTTGAACATGTAAAGATTCAAGAGGAAGGAAGCACTGGTACGTATATTAATATATAAGTGAAATTTATATCGGGTGCGGCTGTCTTACTTATGCTACAGAAATCCAGTGGTAAGATACGCTGGGGGCCATGACAAGGTGTGAAAGAGGAGTTAGCTAGGGAGGTAGGGCAGTTAGCTAGAGAGGTATAGTAGTTAGCTAGGAAGGTAGAGGAGTTAGCTAGGGAGGTAGAGCAGTTAGCTAGGGAGGTAGACCAGCTAGCTAGGGAGGTAGAGCAGTTAGCTAGGGAGGTAATGCAGTTAGCTAAGGTGGTAGAGCAGTTAGCTAGGAAGGTAGAGCAGTTAGCCAGAGGGTAGAGCAGTTAGGTAGGGAGGTAATGCAGTTAGCTAAGGTGGTAGAGCAGTTAGCTAGGAAGGTAGAGCAGTTAGCTAGGGAGGTAGAGCAGTTAGCCAGGAAGGTAGAACAATTAGCCAGGGGGTAGAGCAGTTAACTAGGGAGGTAGAGCAGTTAACTAGGGATGTAGAGCAGTTAGCTAAGAAGGTACAGCAGTTACCTAGCGAGGTAGAACAGTTAGCTAGGAAGGTAGAGCAGTTAGCTAGGAAGGTAGAGCAGTTAGCTAGGGAGGTAGAGCAGTTAGCCAGGAAGGTAGAACAATTAGCCAAGGGGTAGAGCAGTTAACTAGGGAGGTAGAGCAGTTAACTAGGGATGTAGAGCAGTTAGCTAAGAAGGTACAGCAGTTACCTAGCGAGGTAGAACAGTTAGCTAGGAAGGTAGAGCAGTTAGCTAGGAAGGTAGAGCAACTAGCCCGCAGGGGTAGTGCAGTTAACTAGGGATGTAGAGCAGTTAGCTAGGAGGGTAGAGCAGTTAGCTAGGAGGGTAGAGCAGTTAGCTAGGAGGGTAGAGCAGTTAGCTAGGAGGGTAGAGTAGTTAGCTAAAAAAACGGGAATTAGTAGCTAAGAGAAGAAAACAAGAAAGAAGATCGATCAGAGAGAGATGAATGATAACAAAGAGAAAGTGTTGTAAACAGAAGTCAGAAAAGAAACTTTACGAGGATATTATCACAATTAGACTTGAAAATAAATTTCTCGTCTGAATAACTCTGTGATCTTAATATTTAAATTAAAAAACTCAATTCTCAAGACTTTTAAAAATGCCACGAACTCCTGTAGGATAGAATTTCAACTGAATAAAATAACGTAGTAGGAAATGGTCATGAAATTTTAAACTAACGCTTTCGATTCCTTAACTTCTGACTTAATAGTGCAAATTTTACTCGCAATTATGAATCTTTAAAAGATTTCATTGTTGGTGAATAATTTTTATCTGTTATGTTTAATGATTATCGTATTTTTGTTAAAAATTGTAAATTAGTTGAAGCTGCTGATATATATGCATTAGGGCATAATGGTTAGTTTAGCCAAAAAAAAAAAATGTAATCCAATCCGTTATATGCATTTTTCGAGCACGAACACAATTTTCGACCTATATCAGAGCATCACAACTAAGGTGGGAACTGGCAAAAAACGCTAAATTGCCTCAAAACTCATAGTGAGAGAGAAAAGCAAATAATTATATTTTCCTGAAGTTTATTTCAAAATTTGCGAAATTACCCAAAAGCGTCAGCCCAGTTGATAGGTCCAGTGGTATCATACACTGCGCCATCTGTAGAGCAAACCTGTAGTTGCAAGTGTTTCCTGGTATGGGTTAATTTCGGTGTCGCATCCTGGTAGCATTGTCTTTACCTGGTGTTTGGCTTCCTCCTGATAAGGTAAGAGTAAACTTTCTCCTTGTCTCTGTTGTTTGTTCTTAACTTATGGGTTGTAGTGAATTTTTTGCCTTACATTTAAAATAAGTTCAACTTATTTATCACCCTTAACGAATAGTTTTCTTCAGTCATCTGAAGCCTTTGTGTTCAATTGTCCGGTGTAAATTTGGTCAGCTACTGAAGATGCTGTATTTTCTCTTTATGGGGCCGGGATTGGGGATGGGGTAGAATAATAGGGAGAGGCTGACTCATGAAGGAATCAGGATCAATATAAGGAAGGCAGCTGCCACTTCCACTTATTCATTCCAGGAACTCAAACTTGCTTACGTGAATGTGATGCATGTAGGCATCTAGTCAAAGTGTTGACCACTGACAGCTCTCTTTGCGCATCCATTGATTTTTAGCCAAAATATTTTACTTTTGGTAAAACACAAGAAATAGTGTGAAAAAAAAGGTAGATTATCATCATTTTGATCAAAGCTGCTGTTACAATTACATTTTAAAAGAAAAATCGAGTCATCTTATTATTTTACAAGAAATTAAATATTTCGTCTCAGGGAGCAAAAAGCCTACGATTTCTTCTGGAATAAGTTTGTCTTCACTATCTACGTCCTTGCCTTCTGGAATAAGTTTGTCTTCACTATCTACGTCCGTGTCTTCTGGAATAAGTTTGTCTTCACTATCTACGTCCTTGCCTTCTGGAATAAGTTTGTCTTCACTATCTACGTCCGTGCCTTCTGGAATAAGTTTTTCTTCACTATCTACGTTCTTGCCTTCTGGAATAAGTTTGTCTTCACTATCTACGTCCGTGCCTTCTAGAATAAGTTTTTCTTCACTATCTACGTCCGTGCCTTCTGGAATAAGTTTGTCTTCACTATCTACGTCCTTGCTTTCTGGAACAAGTTTGTCTTCACTATCTACGTCCTTGCCTTCTAGAATAAGTTTTTCTTCACTATCTACGTCCGTGCCTTCTGGAATAAGTTTGTCTTCACTATCTACGTCCGTGCCTTCTGGGATAAGTTTGTCTTCACTATCTACGTCCGTGCCTTCTGGAATAAGTTTGTCTTCACTATCTACGTCCGTGCCTTCTGGGATAAGTTTGTCTTCACTATCTACGTCCGTGCCTTCTGGGATAAGTTTTTCTTCACTATCTACGTCTGTGCCTTCTGGGATAAGTTTGTCTTCACTATCTACGTCCGTGCCTTCTGAAATAAGTTTGTCTTCACTATCTACGTCCGTGCCTTCTGAAATAAGTTTGTCTTCACTATCTACGTCCGTGCCTTCTGGAATAAGTTTGTCTTCACAGTCTACTCTCTGTGTTTCACTTGGTTTTATTTTACTTATATATTAAATATCTGATTTTTCAGTTTCTTAGCTTGTTTGCATTCCTTTTGTTATATTCTTATTTATTATCATTTTTCTATACTAGAAATTATTCTAAGGAGGATCCAGTTTTCCTGACAGATTTGAAATGAAGAAAAAAATATTTCTCAGAAATAACTGCCATTAAACTCTTCTGTACACGTATTGTCGGAAGGATGACTGTGTCGACCATCTTATATTCTATTGATTGCTCTTGTACCTTCTTAGCTAACACGACTGCAGGTCGAAAGCTATAATATGCACTAACACCTTCTGCTCAGTAATGAGTGTTGATTTTGCCGGGGAAGTGGCTAGTTTAATGTGCTTCCCACCTTATAAAGGGTAGCGCAAGAGCAAATAGATACACATAACGCTTAGGAACTGGGCCCGAAAATGGTTTACGGGAGTTCATCTGAATTTATATATTTAGTGGAAGTGTTATGGGAGTGACATTTCCGGCTAAAAATAATAACTAGCATATAAAATTTAACTTTTCGTTCGTCTCAGAAACCAAACTGGTTGTTTTAAGCTAATGATGATGACGTTAATTACGAGTCTGAGCTTGTTTAGTATGTATCTAGTTTGATGAATTACACGATATATTACTAAATAATCATAGGAATTATATTATACATAGATATTAAGCGTAGCGCAAGCAATGAATAAGAAATCTTAATAAGAATGTATTATGTATTTGATTAATAAAGCTAAAATGAATATCAGTACAGTCTTACAAACATTTTTCTCCTTACAGTGCAGAAGATCACTCTCCCGCACCAGCCTCCAGCAGCAATCAACCATCAAAGACACCATCAGGTTTCCTGTTATCTCTTTTTCCATGATGGTTTTGTCTTGGTGAAGTCGTTTACCGTGTTCATCACTGACGTTATTGATGTATTTGGCGGGGAGGTGTGTCAAGGCGGCAATGAAGTGAATGAATTCTCGGGAACATCGGACATTCCAGTAGATATGGTACAAAGACTTTGCAGTCTTTGTTGTGATGACTTCCCTAGAAATCTTCGCAAGAGTTCTTAAATGCTAATCATGCTCTCATCTTAGCATCTTGGAGACTTTCATCAAAATGAGAATCATTTAGTAACTTCCGAATTTGAGGTCCGATAAAGATACCTTCCTTCCACGGTACTGTGCCTTTGTGTTATTTATTTATACCTTCCTTCAGTCTGGCGTCACTAACGAGGGGAAACCTCTCCTTCAAATAGGCAAACCCTGCACCTTCTTTGTCCAAAGCTTTGATGTATAAAGGAGGAAGAAGTATGACCTTTGGATAGACTAATAGCCTAGGATAAACACTCTTCACTTCTGTGTCATACGATTATCAAGTCGGCCACGTACTTTGAATACAGTGATACTTTGTATCTCCACTGTCCCACAGGCCCAGGAAAACCAACAGTACTTTGTAAATCCACCTTCCAGTCCCAGTAACAATCCTGTTTTAGATCACCACAGATTTTCCACCCAAACGTCTCATATTCGATCAGAGCGCCAAGTTATGGCAGTGTTTCTTATGTTTCATTCAAGTCACCAGCGAGAGCTAAAGGCAGTCTTGGTAAGGTGTTGCCATTGTGAAGTTGAACTCAGACTTGATTTGTTGAAGGCAGCATATAAACAATACATTGCTAGGCCGTAGATTTTACCCAAGGCATCGAAAAGTTCATTTCCATCACAACAGTAGCACACTGATTCTTCCAAATTAAAATAAGTTCACAAATTTTCTGTAGCTTTCTAAATGAAATGATTCTTGAATCTGGGAACAGTATATTATACTGGCATAATCTTGAATCAAGTAGCTCTGATTGTTTCATGGACAAATGAAGATCCTGCCCAAAAATCGTTATGGTCACTTTAAGTCGCTAGATGTGATTCCTGGTTATTGACTACAACCGGATCAGACAAAGTATCTAAGTCAGCGCTTCTTCTTCACCATCATGGGAAATATAACTTTACAGAATAGTGGTACTGGAAGAAGGAATTACCCTGAGAGTTCCACTTATCATATTGCAGCAAAAAGATCTCGATACCTTATTTTGGATGTATGCTTTTTGGTAAAAAATCCTACTTTGGGATACAAAAATAATGGCATCAATGACTTCCTTCCATTAAGAGGAACAATTGTGTTGTAGAGGTCTGATCTGATTTTTGTAATTTTTCCAGAAGTAATGATGTCATTAAAAAGATGATATAGTCTTTTAAGTTTGCTGCCAAGTAATTTTGAAGGAACATAATAATGATACACACAGCATATTTATATCATGTCAAAGTAATGCTGTGAGCTAGTTCTTAAAACACTGGCCAATATATCACTTTCTCCCAGTTGAACGAACTATAGATAATGAGATGACTGACATACTAAGCACTTTAGAATTTCCATCGACTCATATGGTCTATTTTAATTTCATAAATAATAGAAGAAAATGCTGTTTTGGACATAAAATACTTGTATTAGCAGAAAAAAATATATAAATTATTGATCACTAGAATTGACCTGTTTAAGATTCTCAAATGTGTTATGAGGCATTTTGCCTTTCTAACCTAAGATGAAAGTACAAACTTTCACATCTACATACTAATAAAGACAGCGGGATAAAATTTAATTAATTTAATACATTTCAAGAAGTTTTAGGCATTTCTTGTTTTGTCTACTGAAGCTGAGACGACTTGTGATGATTGTGTCACTGATGTACCTGAAGCAAACACGAGTTGTAATGAAACGTGAAGTGTAATCACCGTAGAGTTAATGAGACCCCATTTCTTGATAACTGTGATGGTTCCTTGATCATTTATCATTTGGTTTTGTATATATTACTTGCAATCGCCTCAGTAGTAGTAGTATAAGGCGCTAGTAGTAGTGTAGTATCAGTTCACCTAAGATATGAATTTTACAAAGTGGATAAATTGTTACTGTTATTCATCTCTGAATCGGTTGAATCCTTATGTAAAAAAATGGACAATGATTCCACGTTGCTGAAAAATTAACACGTTTTAATTCGATACCATTAATATTTCATGACTTACACAAGCACCTTGAATCTAGACATTCTTTTAGAAACATTTATTACGCCTGACTATCGTAAAGTATTTATTCAGTTAGAATCTGAATGGTATGCGTTTTTTTCCTAGCTACTGAGGGAGATGCAGTAACCAGGTGTGTCATTCTGGCTTGTTACAGCATGTGCCACCTACGATAGATTAATGTGAAAATTGGTAACATATTAAATACATTAGCGTTTTGTAATGATGTATAGGATTCTTACATGTAATGATTTTACTTAAGATTTATTGAATTTTCTCAGCCATCTTCTGACATCTAAACACCGGAAATGTTGATTTCGTTGTGTTTGTCAACTCCTTTATTCAGGTTCTATAACTTTATATAATGTCCCGGCGTTGTCCAACTTTACATGTCTTTAAACAACTTGTATATTATCGAAAATTCATGTGTTTTTTTTATTGAATATGTAACAGGCTTTAAACCGTAATCCTCAACCAATATTGTCTACCTTCCACTAGCCTTCATAGAGGCTGTCTTATCTTCCTTTCTCATTATATTGTCACTTGTTCTGAACTTCAGAACACTCGTGATCTGACCTGACCTTTGTCTTCTCCTCTCCTTCCCTATATTTTCCTTGCCTTTCCTGTCTTTTTCCAAGGTGGGTTCTGTCCTATGGGGGTTTTGTCCACAAGGGATTTTATCCTTCCCCCTGAGCAAGTAACTTTCCTGCAGTTCTCCTCTGTAATGTTGTTCTTATTGACTCCCTTCACTATTACAACTACTCTTACTAATACTATTTCCTCGCTAATACTACACGCTTTACCATTTTTTCAATACTACTATTAATACTATTTTATTTCTACGTCTACCACTACTCCATTGATGTTACTGCTACTACTACTGCTACTACTGCTACTACTACTACTACTACTACTACTACTACTACTTCTACTAGCTACTACTGCTACTACTACTGCTGCTGCTGCTGCTACTACTACTACTACTACTACTACTACTACTACTACTACTACTACTACTGCTGCTGCTGCTATTGCTACGACTACTACTACTACTGCTACTACTACTACTACTACTACTACTTCTGCTACTACTACTGCTACTACTACTACTGCTGCTGCTGCTACTACTGCTACTACTACTACTACTACTACTGCTGCTGCTACTTCTACTACTACTACTACTACTACTACTACTACTACTACTACTACTCCTGCTTCTGCTGCTGCCACTACCACCTGAAGTACTTCTTACAAACACAGGTAACAATGCGAGAATACTACCACTGAACCACCGATGCATACCATACTACTGCTCACTTCTGTTATATCACTCCCGCCCCTCACCCTCTCCGTCAGATATACTGTGGCTGCCTTCCATTCTCGGTCCAAGTCGGACCGAAACGTCGTGATGCGTTTCAGTCTTCTATGAGTGGATTATATGTGTTTGATGGATAAGCAGCTCTACAACTAATATCTAAGCCTGTGCATAACGTATGTACAAGATAGTTTATGATCCAGAAGCAATACCTCAGCTGGTGAGTTATCAAAATTTAATTTATTCATACACTACACTGCTTTAGAGACATGATTTTTGAACCGGAATACAGCTGGTGCAGGTGTGTTTATATGACCCAAGCTACAGCTGGTGCACGAATGTTTATATGATCCAAGCTAGAGCATGTGTGTTTATATGACCCAAGCTACAGCTGGGGCAGGTGTATTTATATCATCCTAGATACAGCTGGTGCACGAGTGTTTATGTGACCCTACTACAGCAGGTGCACGAGTGTTTTTATAACCAAAGCTACAGCTGGTGGAGGTGGAGAAATACTTACTGCGGCCCATATAATTTATACAGGTATCAATGTAATTACCTAAACAAAGGCCAACGTTCGTGAATTACGAAACTCAACAAGTGAAATAATTACTTTAGAGAAATAACTGCACGAATACGTAATTATCAAGTCACATTACTTCTCACTAGTGTGATTACAGGTTGATAAGATTTGATAACTTGGCCAGGATTTTTAATTACTTACCACCTAATTATTCACAGCGTTCTTACACACTCACAAACACACACACACACACACACACACACACACACACACACACACACACACACACACACACACACACACACACACACACACACACACACACACACACACACACAAACACACACACACACACGGACCAGTGCTGTTTCTGGTATTTGTGAACGACATGACGGAAGGAATAGACTCTGAGGTGTCCCTGTTTGCAGATGACGTGAAGTTGATGAGAAGAATTCACTCGATCGAAGACCAGGCAGAACTACAAAGGGATCTGGACAGGCTGCAGACCTGGTCCAGCAATTGGCTCCTGGAGTTCAATCCCACCAAGTGCAAAGTCATGAAGATTGGGGAAGGGCAAAGAAGGCCGCAGACGGAGTACAGTCTAGGGGGTCAGAGACTACAAACCTCACTCAAGGAAAAAGATCTTGGGGTGATTATAACACCAGGCACATCTCCTGAAGCGCACATCAACCAAATAACTGCTGCAGCATATGGGCGCCTAGCAAACCTCAGAACAGCATTCCGACATCTTAATAAGGAATCATTCAGGACCCTGTACACCGTGTACGTTAGGCCCATATTGGAGTATGCGGCACCAGTTTGGAACCCACACCTAGCCAAGCACGTGAAGAAACTAGAGAAAGTGCAAAGGTTTGCAACAAGACTAGTCCCAGAGCTAAGAGGTATGTCCTACGAGGAGAGGTTAAGGGAAATCAACCTGACGACACTGGAGGACAGGAGAGATAGGGGGGACATGATAACGACATACAAAATACTGAGAGGAATTGACAAGGTGGACAAAGACAGGATGTTCCAGAGATTGGACACAGTAACAAGGGGACACAGTTGGAAGCTGAAGACACAGATGAATCACAGGGATGTTAGGAAGTATTTCTTCAGCCACAGAGTAGTCAGTAAGTGGAATAGTTTGGGAAGCGATGTAGTGGAGGCAGGATCCATACATAGCTTTAAGCAGAGGTATGATAAAGCTCACGGCTCAGGGAGAGTGACACACACACACACACACACACACACACACACACACACACACACACACACACACTCACACACACACACACACACACACACACACAGTGTAGGTAAGAACCATACATAGCTTTAAGACGAGGTATGACAAAGCTCAGGAAGCAGAGAGAGAGAGAGAGAGGACCTAGTAGCGATCAGTGAAGAGGCGGGGCCAGGAGCTGAGTCTCGACCCCAGCAACCACAATTAGGTGAGTACACAAACACACACACGATGTTAGGATGTATTTTTTCAGTCATAGAGTTGTCAGGAGTGGAATAGTCTGGCAAGTGATGTGATGGAGGCAGGAACCATACATAGTTTTAAGACAAGGTATGATAAATCTCATTGAGCAGGGAGAGAAAGTACCTAGTAGCTATCAGTGTATATGCGTGACCAGGAGCTGAGTCTCGACCCCTGCAACAACAAATAGGTTAGTACAGACACACCCACTCACACACACTTAGTAAACAAATAATTAGGGACTCTGATAAGTGCAGGATAGAACTTCTCATACATAATGAATTAAGATGAAGCAACGACAGAATATTGCAACAGTTCACATAGGAGGCGTTTATAATTGAACAGACACTGAGGGTGGTGACCCACACAGCAAGAAGCTCTATCTCTATTGTCCTAGCAGTCAGCAGGCAACAAGAGGATACAGAATAATTACTCAACGCAACGAGTTCGTAAGATGCAAATCATTGAGATAACAATTTTCTCGGAGAGGAACTGCAGAAAAGAGAACGACGACACCCACTGTAAACGATATTTTAATCAGGGGCATTACAGGATCAGGTATTAGACAGGAATTTAAGAATGAAAAGTCGAAAAGGTATGATGGTATTTTTATATAGAGGGATCGAACTCCTCCGAAGAGAGATGTGAAGCTGAAGTGGGAGGAGAGAAACACAGAGGAAGGTAATCAGAGAGGAAGTGAGGGAGGTGAAAGAGCTAGGACACCTAAAAAATAAAACATTATTAACCGGTAATCAAGGCTATAAACCGGCAACTCCTTTTTCCCTTCATCCTCTAATATCTCTATTCTAAATGACACTGGTGTTCTTACCCCCTACTTCCACTCATTCCCACTTGTATTCCTTCATTTCCTCTTCTCCCTCTGCACTCCGCCTCTAAACGAAAACATTTCCTTACCCTCTTCCACAACACAACTTCTAAGCAGCACAGTTAGCAAGTAAGGTGAAAGCATGTTACTGAGTGTAAGTGATTCCAGTAATTAGTACACACACTAAAAGGACTACGGTCTACAGGGATGACCAGAAACATGGAGAGCAAAAATTATCAAATCAATATAAAAACAGATTTCATGACCCAAAATGTCAGAGAAGCCACAAGAATGAGAGCAGCGGACAAACCATTTCAACTTGACATATTTCACTTTGTAAAGTAAACGTGCACAAGTGCAACTGATGTGACATTTTATTGTGGAAACGTTTCGCTCTCCAAGAGCTTTTTCAAGCCGTTACAAATGGGCACAGAGGGTATATATAGGCCTAGAGTGAGGTGTGATACTAGTGGTAGTAGTAGTAGTAAAAGTAATATAAGTTGTACTAGTAGTAGTAATACAATATGGTAGAACAATCAACTTTCACATTAGTAAAAGGTTATGAAAGCTATTACTTGGGTAGCATAAAATTAGGTTAAACAAATATTTCTGTTGGTGGTTGGATCTGAGAAAGTTTGTTTCAGTGTTCCTCCTCTGTTGTGTTCTTGGGTAGCAGAGACTATGTGATGGCAGGGTTTACTGTTTTGAGGAGGATGTTTGCTAATACTTCATAGATGATGAAGCTACCTTTATTTTGCTTGATTGTGTTAGAAACAGCCATTAATGATGATTCAAGTCATTTAAGTCTGCGGAAATTTGGCTTTCTGATTACTAGTCGGTCGTCGTTGAATTTCATGAGGTGATTGATGGAATTCCGGTGTTGTACACAGGCGTTGTTCAAGTTGTCATTCCTATATGTATTAATGCTTTCATTGGGATGTGTTTCGAGGCTCCTAGCTGTTTCACTAACATATATCGCATCACAGCCTCCACAAGGTATAGTGCAAACTCGTGCATTGACTGGTTCATGGTGGTTCGATTTTGTCCTGGTTAGATCCCTTGTGGAAGTGCTGGATGCGATGGCGACTCTAGTGTTAGTTTGTGTTAGTACCTTGGAAATGTTCAGTGCAACCTGGCTGTTGGGAAGGATTATAACTTTGTTAGGAGTGGTGATCTGAAGAGCTCTTTTCAAGCAGTCTTTTACGGAAAAGGAAGGAAAATGTAGATCGGTGAAGGTTTGGTGTATGTAAGTACACTCCTCTTCAAGAAACTCATGACTACATTTTTGGTATGCTCTTAGGAAAACTCCGATGATGATGCCTCTTTTGGTCTTAGTATCTTGACTCTAATAGAAGTGGGTGAGATCATTATTGTTGGTAGGTTTGTGATAAACTTGAAATCTTAGATTGTTATCAACTTTGTGAATGAGGACGTCTAGAAAAGGTAGCTTGTCACTGGATTGTTCTTCGAGAGTAAACTGGATCGGCGGTTCAACTTGCCTGAAGATCCCGCGATCAAAACGTTTGGGTGTTATTATGAAGACGTCGTCCATATAACGTAACCGAGTGACGCTGGTGAGGATGATGTTGGTGAAGTGTTTAGCTTCCAGGTGCTCCATATTCAAGTTGGCTAAGAGGGCGCTGATATGGGACCCCATTCCCATACCAAAGGATTGTTTGTTAAGCCTGTTATTGAAAGAAAAGCAATTGAAATTAATGCAGAGTTCAATCAGGTAAACAAAATCTCCGGGAGGTAGAGGAAGGGTTAAGGTCCTGACTGTCTTTACGTCGTAGAGCGTCAATGGCTTGTGTGGTGGGTACTTTAGTGAAGAGAGAAGTTATGTCCAAACTACGTAGTTTCTTGTTTCGGATGGAGAGCGACACGTTGCCACAATACAATGTCACATTAGTGGCACTTGTGTCCTTTTACTTTACATATTGTCGGTAATTCTACCAATATTAACACACATTTCACTGTAAGTGAAATATGTGTTAATGTTGGTAGAAATTCAGTACGAGTTACCGCTAGATACTAGTGACGACCTGATGCTAAACTGTGAATATCTGATAGAATTGTCAGCGGAGAGGAGAGTGGGAGATACAAACAATAAATCACAATACAGGATAAGGGAAGATGCAACAGATTATTTTAAAAGAAATTAAGTGGAATGAAGAGAAAACCCACTAGATGACGCAGGACCTCGTCAGAAAGTTTCTAGATGCAAACGCAATGATTGCGTCTAACAGGTGTGAGAATTCAATATAATAATAGAGTCCTTGGTTTATTCAGCATTGCAACAAGGCTAAAGAAAAATGCAAAAAAGCGTAGAAAAAATACAAACACAGAGGACGGCAGAGAACTTCTGAAATGCAGGCTGAATAGCAAGGAATGGTTGTGCGAAACTCACAGGAGAAGCAGAATGTAAGTTTGAGAATGACATAGAAGAGGCAGAATCAGAGCCCAAGCTAAGTCAGTCACATACGAAGGAAAAAGACCAAGAAACCAAGTAATCAGGCTGATGAGCAAGGAAGGATACTCACAGAAAATGAGAGTAGTTTACAAGACAATTAGCAGGAAACTTAAAGATCTTTTCTCTGAGGAAACATGGTTAGTGTCAGACTACAAGACTAATAGAGCGTTTTACCAGATACGGAAGAAATTAAGTATCAAAGGCGGAAGTAATTAAAACTGCTAAACGAGCTAGACACATCAAAGGAATCAAGGTCCGACGTTCTATCATCTTGCAAACTGGAAGAGAGAAAGAGCTATTTGGAGACTGTTGTAATAACCTACAGCAAGTACAGGAGACGGGAAGTCTCAACAACAACTCTATAACTGAAGACGTCGTTCTGATGTCTTTACAAGGTGTGTACTCTCCAAAGAAATGGAAAAGATAATAAGAAAAAGATTGGTTAAAATCTAGGAAAGGAGATTTTTTTTTACATAAAATTATGTGAATTTAGAGAAGTTAAGCCCTGCTTCGCTAACCTACTAGAGTTTTATAACAGAAAAAAGAAAGTAAAAATAGATAGATGGGGTGAATGCATAGTAAAGGCATCTGTATGGATGCATCTGACCCCTTATTTCTGTGTCCCATCTGTGGAACATCCTGTCTTTGTCCACTTTTTCAATTCATAAGAACATAAGAAAGGAGGAACACTGCAGCAGGCCTGTTGGCCCATACTAGGCAGGTCCTTTACAATTCATCCCACTAACAAGCATTTGACCAACCCAATTTTCAATGCTACCCAAGAAATAAGCTCTGATGTGCAAGTCCCACTCAAATCCAACCCCTCCCACTCATGTACTTATCCAACCTAAATTTGAAACTACCCAAAGTCCCAGCCTCAATAACCCAACTAGGTAGACTGTTCCACTCATCAACTACCCTATTTCCAAACCAATACTTTCCTATGTCCTTTCTAAATCTAAACTTATCTAATTTAAATCCATTACTGCGGGTTCTTTCTTGGAGAGATATCCTCAAGACCTTGTTAATATCCCCTTTATTAATACCTATCTTCCACTTATACACTTCGATCAGGTCTCCCCTCATTCTTCGTCTAACAAGTGAATGTAACTTAAGAGTCTTCAATCTTTCTTCATAAGGAAGATTTCTAATGCTATGTATTAATTTAGTCATCCTACGCTGAATGTTTTCTAACGAATTTATGTCAATTCCTCACAGTATTTTATGTGTTGTTATCATGCCCCCATAATCCTCATGCCTACCAGTGTTGTCAGGTTCAGTTTCGTTAACCTCTCTTAGTAGGACAAACCCCTCAGTTCTGTGATTAGTCTTGTTATCATGTCTCCCCTGACCCTCCTGTTCTCCAGTGTCGCCAGGCTGACTTCCCTTAATCTTTCTTCGTAGGACAATCCCATTAGTTCTGGAACTCTTCTTGTTGCATACCTTTGCGCTTTCTCTAATTCCTTGACGTGTTTGACCAGGTGTGGATTCCAAACTGGTTCTGCATACTCTAATATGGGCCTGACGTGTATGGTGTACAGAGTCTTGAACGATTCCTTACTGAAGTATCGGAACGCTATTCTTAGGTTAACCAGACGCCCATATACTGCAGCAGTTATCTGATTGATGTGCGCCTCAAGATCTTTTTCCTTCAATGAGGTTTGCAGTCTTTAGCCACCTCCATGACTGAAGAAATACTTCCTAAAATCCCTTTGACTCATAGGGGTCTTCAACATCCAAATGTGACCCCATATTTCTGTGTCCCATCTCTGGAACATCCTGTCTCTGTCGACATTATCTATTCCTCGGAGTATTTTGTATATCGTTATAATGATTCCTTTAATTCTCCTGTCCTACAGTGTCGTCCCATTCCTCTTTGCTCTGGAACTAGCCTTTTTGTAAACCTTTTCACTTTCTTTAATTTTTTGACGTGCTTGACCAGGTGTGGGTTCCAAACTGGTAAGATAAGATAAGATAAGATTTCGTTCGGATTTTTAACCCTGGAGGGTTAGCCACCCAGGATAACCCAAGAAAGTCAGTGCGTCATCGAGGACTGTCTAACTTATTTGCATTGGGGTCCTTTAATCTTGTCCCTCAGGATGCGACCCACACCAGTCGACTAACACCCAGGTACCTATTTGCTGCTAGGTGAACAGGACAACAGGTGTAAGGAAACGTGTCGAAATGTTTCCACCCGCCGGGAATCGAACCCGGGCCCTCCGTGTGTGAAGCGGGAGCTTTAGCCACCAGGCCACCGGGCCACATACTCCAGTACGGGCCTGACGTAGACGGTGTACAGTGTCTTGAACGATTCTTTATTGAGGTATCGGAACGCTATTCTCAGGTTTTCCAGGCGCCCATGTGCTGCAGCAGTTATCTGGTTGATGTGTGCTACCGGAGACGTGCTCGTTATTGTACTCACCCCAAGATCTTTCTCCTTGAGCTAGGTATAGTCCACCCAACCTATACTCTGTCTGCGGTCTTCTTTGTCCTCCCCCAATCTTCATGAGTTTGAGAAGCCAGTTGCTGAAACATGCGTCTAGCCTGTACAGGTCTCCTTGTAGTCCTACCTGCTTCTTATCTGATTCAATTATCCTCTATAACTTCACATCATCTGCGAACAGAGACACTTGTGAGTTTATCCCTTCCATCATGTCATTCACATATACCAAAAACAGCATTGATCCAAGGACTGGCCCCTGTGGAACCCCGCTCATCACAGACGCCTACTGTGATACTTCATCACGTATCACGACTCGTTGTTGCCTCCCTGTCAGGTATCCTCTGATCAATAGCAGTGCCCTTCTTGTTATGTGTGCCTGATCCTCTAGCTTATGCACTAATCTCTTGTGAGAGACTGTCGAAGACCTTCTTGTAATCCAAGAAAATACAATCAACCTACCCTTCTCGTGTCTTACTTCTGTTACCTTCTCATAAAACCCCAGAAGGTTTGTGACACATTATTTGCCTTCCATGAATCCATGCTGGTTGTCGTTTATAAATAATCTTGTTCCATTCCAAGTGCTCCACCACTCTCCTCCTGATAATCTTCTCCACGACTTTGCGTACTATACACGTAAGTGACACTGGTGTATAGTTTAGTGCCTCGTTTCTGTCTCGTTTCTTAAAAATGGGGACTACATTTCTCATCTTCCATACCTCAGGTAGTTGCCCAGTTTCAATGGATGTATTGAAGATTTATGTTAATGGCACATACAGCATCTCTGCTCCCTCTCTAAAGACCCATGGAGAGATGTTGTCCGGTCCCACTTGGACTGCCTTTGATG
>NC_069415.1:63308733-63346233 GCF_026875155.1 Cherax quadricarinatus | reverse complement strand
CAAATCGTTGCCTTTAATGTTAAAAAGCTGTCTTTTTAATTCCTCCATTTATTCTCTCTGTTTCTCTAGTTCTCCCATTTATTCCCTCTGATTTTTCTAGTTATTTCATTTATACTCTCTTTCTAGTTCTTTCATTAATACTCTCTATCAAGTTTTTTCATTTATACTCCCTGTCTATCTAGTTTTTTCATTTATACTCCCTGTCTATCTAGTTTTTTCATTTATACTCCCTGTCTATCTAGTTTTTTCATTTATACTTTCTGTCTATCTAGTTTTTTCATTTATACTCCCTGTCTATCTAGTTTTTTCATTTATACTCCCTGTCTATCTAGTTTTTTTCATTTATACTCCCTGTCTATCTAGTTTTTTTCATTTATACTCCCTGTTTATCTAGTTTTTTTCATTTATACTCCCTGTCTATCTAGTTTTTTCATTTATACTCCCTGTCTATCTAGTTTTTTCATTTATACTCCCTGTCTATCTAGTTTTTTCATTTATACTTTCTGTCTATCTAGTTTTTTCATTTATACTCCCTGTCTATCTAGTTTTTTCATTTATACTCCCTGTCTATCTAGTTTTTTCATTTATACTCCCTGTCTATCTAGTTTTTTTCATTTATACTCCCTGTTTATCTAGTTTTTTCATTTATACTCCCTGTCTATCTAGTTTTTTCATTTATACTCCCTGTCTATCTAGTTTTTTTCATTTATACTCCCTGTCTATCTAGTTTTTTTCATTTATACTTTCTGTCTATCTAGTTTTTTCATTTATACTCCCTGTCTATCTAGTTTTTTCATTTATACTCCCTGTCTATCTAGTTTTTTCATTTATACTCCCTGTCTATCTAGTTTTTTCATTTATACTTTCTGTCTATCTAGTTTTTTCATTTATACTCCCTGTCTATCTAGTTTTTTCATTTATACTCCCTGTCTATCTAGTTTTTTCATTTATACTCCCTGTCTATCTAGTTTTTTCATTTATACTCCCTGTCTATCTAGTTTTTTCATTTATACTTTCTGTCTATCTAGTTCTTAAATTTATATCCTCTGTTTTTTGTCTTTCTTTGCCTCTTTACACTTTTCAAAGGAACTTCTTAATCTTAAAACTTTAAAGTCTACTTAAAACTATCACTTTAAGGTCTACTTAAAACTATCATTTTAAAGTCTACTTAAAACTATCATTTTAAAGTCTACTTAAAACTATCATTTTAAAGTCTACTTAAAACTATCATTTTAAAGTCTACTTAAAAACTCTCATTTTAAAGTCTACTTAAAACTATCACTTTAAGGTCTACTTAAAGCTATCATTTTAAAGTCTACTTAAAACTATCATTTTAGAGTCTACTTAAAATACGCTTTCTAAAGTTTTTTAATTATTAATATCGTTTATCTTAGACAATAATAATAGTAACGGTAATAGTAGTAGTAATAGTGGTGGTGGTAATAGTCGTAGTAATTATAGGAGTAGTATTTGTAGTAGTAGAAAAAGTGGTAATAGTATTAGTAGTAGTAGCAGTGGTTGTAGTAGCAGTAATCATAGTGGATGTAGTATTCTTTTTACTAATAATTTATAGTAGCAGTAATAGTAGTAGTCGTAGAAGTAGCAGAAGTAATAGTAGTAGTAATAATCGTTGGACTATTAGTAGTAGAAGTAATTGTAGTAGCGTAGTAATAGTAGCTGTAGAAGTAGTAATAGTAGTTGTAGAAGTAGTGATAGTAGTAGCAGTAGAGACGCCTCAAGTGATGTCTGAGTCGTGTGTTGGAAGTAGGATTCGTGTTATAATTTAGGAGATGATAAATTTGCCTTTGATTTATGTATGTATTGTCTAGGAAGGTATACCTGTGAATACCTTCTTCCAGCAACATCTCTCTCTCTCTCTCTCTCTCTCTCTCTCTCTTGGTGTCTGTTATAGAGAAGAAATATCTGGGCTGAGTATCTCTCGTCTCATTTTTACTAAATGGTACCTGATTTGGGGGCATTTTTATATACAAATAATAGACCTACCGAAGCTTCACTCTGTTTATTAGTAATTAATGCATTATGAATATTCATTCTAATTATTGTATCAGAATATCTATGTTGAAAATAAGAATATGTTATTTTGTACACATCTAAAGGTCACTTCAGCGTTAAAAATTTGATGATGGTCGAGGCAGGTGACCGACATCAGGCGTGAAAATATTCAGGAGGTCAGAATTCATGTCATTCTCTTCCGCTACATGTGTCTGTTGAGAGGTGCGAGGTGGTGGGGATATTGTTGTGTTATGGTGATGTTTAGTGGTGCTGGATGGTGGTGCTGAACATCCTCTGATATGTGATGGTACTGTTTAGTGGTACTGGATGGTGGGCATCTTTAGATATGTGATGGTGATGTTTAGTGGTGTTGGATGGTGGTGCTGAGATTCCTTTGATATGCGATGGTGCTGTGTGATGGTGTTGTTTAGTGGTGCTGGATGATGGTGCTGAGCATCACTTAGATATGTGAGTGGTGCTGTGTGATGGTGTTGTTTAGTGATGCTGGATGGTGGTGCTGAGATTCCTTTGATATGCGATGGTGCCTGTGTGATGGTGTTGTTTAGTGGTGCTGGATGGTGGTGCTGAACATCCCTTAGATATGTGAGCGGTGCTGTGTGGTAGTGCTGTGTGACTGTGCTTTGTGATGTTCCTGTGAAAATTTGATGCGTGGTGCTGCTGATCGTCCTCCGTGGTATGGTTTTGCTGTGATACGGTGCTGTGTCAGTGCCGGGTGGTAGCGATATGTCAAGGTGCTGTGTTATGGTGAAGGTAAGGCGCCTCAGCTTCCTGGTAATGCTGTGTTATGGTGAAGGTAAGGCGCCTCAGCTTCCTGGTAATGCTGTGTTGTGGTGAAGGTAAGGCGCCTCAGCTTCCTGGTAGTGCTGTGTTGTGGTGAAGGTAAGGCACCTCAGCTTCCTGGTAGTGCTGTGTTTTGGTGAAGGTAAGGCGCCTCAGCTTCCTCGTAATGGTGTGTTGTGGTGAAGGTAAGGCGCCTCAGCTTCCTGGTAGTGCTGTGTTGTGGTGAAGGTAAGGCGCCTCAGCTTCCTGGTAGTGCTGTGTTTTGGTGAAGGTAAGGCGCCTCAGCTTCCTCGTAATGGTGTGTTGTGGTGAAGGTAAGGCGCCTCAGCTTCCTGGTAATGCTGTGTTATGGTGAAGGTAAGGCGCCTCAGCTTCCTGGTAATGCTGTGTTATGGTGAAGGTAAGGCGCCTCAGCTTCCTGGTAATGCTGTGTTGTGGTGAAGGTAAGGTGCCTCAGCTTCCTGGTAATGCTGTGTTATGGTGAAGGTAAGGCGCCTCAGCTTTCTGGTAATGCTGTGTTATGGTGAAGGTAAGGCGCCTCAGCTTCCTGGTAATGCTGTGTTATGGTGAAGGTAAGGCGCCTCAGCTTCCTGGTAATGCTGTGTTATGGTGAAGGTAAGGCGCCTCAGCTTCCTGGTAATGCTGTGTTGTGGTGAAGGTAAGGCGCCTCAGCTTTCTGGTAATGCTGTGTTATGGTGAAGGTAAGGCGCCTCAGCTTCCTGGTAATGCTGTGTTATGGTGAAGGTAAGGCGCCTCAGCTTCCTGGTAGTGCTGTGTTGTGGTGAAGGTAAGGCGTCTCAGCTTCCTGGTAGTTCTGTGTTATGGTGAAGGTAAGGCGTCTCAGCTTCCTGGTAGTGCTGTGTTATGGTGAAGGTAAGGCGTCTCAGCTTCCTGGTAGTGCTGTGTTATGGTGAAGGTAAGGCGTCTCAGCTTCCTGGTAGTGCTGTGTTGTGGTGAAGGTAAGGCGTCTCAGCTTCCTGGTAGTTCTGTGTTATGGTGAAGGTAAGGCGTCTCAGCTTCCTGGTAGTGCTGTGTTGTGGTGAAGGTAAGGCGTCTCAGCTTCCTGGTAGTTCTGTGTTATGGTGAAGGTAAGGCGTCTCAGCTTCCTGGTAGTGCTGTGTTGTGGTGAAGGTAAGGCGCCTCAGCTTCCTGGTAGTTCTGTGTTATGGTGAAGGTAAGGCGCCTCAGCTTCCTGGTAGTGCTGTGGTCGAAGTACCTCACCTCGCGGAACATACCAACGTAATATATGTAAATGGTCGTAAGGAGCCACTGGCTACCGGAACGTTTTCTGATAAATAATTCCAAAACATTGCACAAGTGTCTCAGTTATCAGCATATAAACAGCAAACATGAGTAAAGGAGGAAGAGAGAGAGAGAGAGAGAGAGAGAGAGAGAGAGAGAGAGAGAGAGAGAGAGAGAGAGAGAGAGAGAGAGAGAGAGAGAGAGAGAAATATGTATTCGAAATTGTTCAAAACCTGGAACATGGTTGCCAATATCATGAATAAATAAGATATAGAAAAATAACAGATGAGTCTCTAGGTACATTCATGAGTAAACAATGAAATATTCGTTTCAGTTCACGGGGTAGATAGAACTATTTTCACATATTAATATCCGTAATAATTAGAACAAAATAGCCCCTTAATTCCTTCATCATGTTTGATCGTAAAAATTCCCTGTTTTATTAAAATATTTTGACCATAACTAAAAAATATAATGAAATAAAAAATCCCTGACGTCATACGATGCTGCAGAGATAAATCAGTCAAAGGGGAAGTCTGACGTCATAATAATCAAAATAGAAAAATATTACTAACAAAAGTCTTTGAAATATTTTATATGATATCAGCGCTGACCGCAAGGTAAGTGATTGAGATTAAATTTTAAGCCGAGTAAGTTTTGTTAACGTGGGTGACCAGTATCATGAGACAAGCTATTGTGGATTCATTGTAGGTGAACCCCCTTGGTTCAGTTACCTGGAAAATGCGCAAAGAAGTGCAGATAAATTGTTTCCTCCCTTTTCTGACGATACTCCACAGCGTTGTATGACCCTTGTGGGATTAGCGCTTGTTTTTGATGATAACAGTCACGATACTTCATGAGTTAGCAGTACAAAGGACAAAGTGTATTGAAAAGCCGACGCCTCATCACTTATATGTTAAAGAAGTCTCTACCAGTCGACTTCACTACAATCCAAGCTGGGAAAAATCCAACTTTGAGCTGGTTGGTGTATTATTATGGCAAAACTCTCCAGCTCATGTGTAAATATGGGAAAGTCTGTTAACCTGCTATAACTAAGCAACAGGTCGCAAACCAGCGGTAAACATACAAGTTGTCAGGTATTTAAAAGGAGCTGGATTTATTACTGATGGGATCTTCCGTTTCCCAGCTTCTCAGCAAAAGTTAGTCATAAACTACTGATCTCATTTTGTCTCCAGATTAAAACATCCATTATCAGACGAAAAAAAATCCTCCTTATTAAATATTAAATGAATTAAAATATCTCTCAAACACTCGCACTACTTTTCTAGAGATAATGTATCAGAGGAACAACAGAACGGGTGGGGTTTGAACCCATGGCAAGTGAGTCCTAAAATTCAGAGGCCAGTGCGTTAACCACTTGACCAGCTGGCTCTAATAAGATTCATCCAGCTAGGTATATATCTATACACAGTTCCATGATTTGTTAGCAATTATGTTATTATAATTTCGTGAGTCACGTATGAGAAGTTGAGCTGGGAGGTCTTGGAATTCAAGTATATACCTCCTGTACCCACGGGGTAGTTTAACAGTGAACTGTCCTCATACTGTAGTGGTTTCACTGTAAAATCACAGCATAAGAATAAGCTGGGTTAACTACGGTGCGGGAAGAAGCTTCTGCATTACTACCTCGCAGGACATCTTCAGCTGTAATAAAGGGAAGTTCGGTCGTAATATCGGTATTTCTCAATCTGGATGGCAGCATTAGGTGTTAAAACAGAGCCATTAAAAATTACTGCTTAGCGCTAGATAAAAGTCAGAAAGAATCACGAGAAGATGGAAATTTATTTTTTAGAAAGAAATTAAGGAAAGCCGAATTTATTCTTCTTAAACGAAAGATATATAAAGTGTCCCTTAGATCGATCAAGGTATGACACCTAATGATGTTTCCTTAACAATGCAGTTAATAACATCCCTCACCATCCCCCACAAACATTATGGCAAAAACAGTAGATACAGGTGTCGAAAACAATGTTAATCATTACAAAACAAATGAAATAGCGATACAGTTGATACCCAGAAGAAATGAAGATAAAATGCCGGTACTGTAATAGCTACAGCACTGTACTGTCCAGGAGGACAGTATAGTGCATCATGGATATCTCTGAATAAATTGGATAATTTTCCGAAACGGCATCACCTCTCAGTTCTCCAGCCTTCAAACAGTTTTAATAAAAATCGATGATTGTTCTGCAGAATGAGGCGTCGAATAGTCAGGATCGTCAAGATTCAGATCTTAGGCCCATATTAAATTAATGTAGGTTAAAAACGTTGATTTACAATAATCAAACCTGGCAAAAGTAATCAACAAAGTCATAATCTTTATCATAAAAAAATTACACAGAAGATTACCTCATCTTCTGTACATAGTTCTGTCTTCAAGTTATGTCCTGGAATCTGTATTGATAAAGCCACTGGATGGCGAAACGTCTACAATAAAGATACCCAGATGTTGCACATGTGTCTTAATTTTATCAAGATAATTCTAACTGAAACTGTCAAAAATTAATTAAATATAAATACTTGACGTCACTAAGTGATGAACATAGGCGAAACATGTGGATAAATAGAAGAAATACGTAATGTGAGTAGTGATCCCAAGTAGCAGACTACGTAAACTTGACAACGTAAACTTGATGGGATAATCTTGACAACGTCAGCTTGATGCTGTAAACTTGACAACTTGAACTTAGCAGTATAAACTTGATGCCGTAAACTTGACAACGTTAATTGATGACGTAAACTTACCGTCCAAGAAGACAACTTCGGTTAGAAGTTTGGAGGGGAAAGTTGCTAGTGGCTCCCTCAATTCTGTGTTCTGTTCTCCTTTATCCTACAAGGATCTGTTTCTCGATTTTTCTCCCACGTTAGTGTCCAGCATCATCACCCACATTAGTGTCCAGCACCACCAGCCACGTTAGTGTCCAGCACCACCCATGTTAGTGCCCAGTACCACCCACGTTAGTGTCAAACACCACCACCCACGTTAGTGTCCAGCACCATCACCCACGTTAGTGTCCAGCACCATCACCCACGTTGGTGTACAGCACCATTACCCACGTTAGTGTCCAGTATCATCACCCATGTTAGTGTCCAGCATCATCACCCACGTTAGTGTCCAGCATCATTACCTACGTTAGTGTCCAGCATCATTATCTACGTTAGTGTCCAGCATCATCACCCATGTTAGTGTCCAGCATCATCACCCACGTTAGTGTCCAGCATCATTATCTACGTTAGTGTCCAGCACCACCACCCACGTTTGTGTCCAGCCCCACCCATGCTAGTGTCCAACACCATAACCCATGTTAGTATCACGCACCACCACCCATGTTAGTGTCCAGCACCGTCACTAACGTTAGTGTCCAACATCATCACCTATGTTAGTGTCCAATACTATCACCAACGTTTGTGTTCACCGCCATCACCCATGTTAGTGTCCAGCACCACCCATGTTAGTGCCCAGCATCACCCACGTTAGTGTCCAGCACCATCACCCACGTTAGTGTCCAGCACCATCACCCATGTTAGTGTCCAGCACCACCCTTGTTATTGTCCAGCACCACTCACATCAGTGTACAACAACACCATCGTCTACGTCCCAGCATCATAACCCACGTTAGTGTATAGCACCACCACTCATGTCAGTGTCCAGAACCACCACTCACGTCAGTGTCCAACACCACTCACGTCAGTGTCCAACTGCACCACTCACGTCAGTGTCCAGCACCGCCACTCGCGTCAGTTTCCAGCACCCCCACTCACGTTTGTCCAGCACCACCACTCACGTTTGTCCAGCACCACCACTCACGTCAGTGTCCAGCACCACCACTCATGTTTGTCCAACACCACCACACACGTCAGTGTCCAGCACCACCACTCACGTCAATGTTCAACACCACCACTCACGTCAGTGTCCAACACCACCACTCACGTCAGTGTCCAACATCACCACTCACGTCAGTGTCCAGCACCACCACTGACGTTTGTCCAGCACCACCACTGACGTCAGTGTCCAGCACCACCACTCATGTCAGTGTCCAGCAGCACCACTGACGTCAGTGTTTAGCAGCACCACTGACGTCAGTGTCCAGCACCACCACTCACGTCAGTGTCCAACACCACCACTCACGTCACTGTCCAGCAGCACCACTGACGTCAGTTTCCAGCACCACCACTGACGTCAGTGTCCAGCACCACCACTCACGTCACTGTCGAGCAGCACCACTGACGTCAGTTTCCAGCACCACCACTGACGTCAGTGTCCAGCACCACCACTGACGTCAGTGTCCAGCACCACCACTGACGTCAGTGTCCAGCATCACCACTCACGTCTGTGTCCAGCACCACCTCTCACGGCAGTGTCCAGCACCACCACTGACGTCAGTGTCCAACACCACCACTCACGTCAGTGTCCAGCAGCACCACTGACGTCAGTTTCCAGCACCACCACTGACGTCAGTGTCCAGCACCACCACTGACGTCAGTGTCCAGCACCAGCACAGACGTCAGTGTCCAGCACAACCACTCACGTCAGTGTCCAACACCACCACACACGTCAGTGTCCAGCAGCACCACTGACGTCAGTGTCCAGCACCACCAATGACGTCAGTGTCCAGCACCAACACTGACGTCAGTGTCCAACACAACCACACACGTCAGTGTCCAGCACCACCACTCACATCGGTGTCCAACACAACCACTCACGTCAGTGTCCAACACCACCACTCACGTCAGTGTCCAGCACCATCACTCACGTCAGTGTCGAACACAACCACACAGGTCAGTGTCCAACATTACCACACACGTCAGTGTCCAGCACCCCCACACACGTCAGTGTCCAACACCATCACTCACGTCAGTGTCCAGCACAACCACTCACGTCAGTGTCCAGCACCACCACTCACGTCAGTGTCCAACATTACCACTCACGTCAGTGTCCAACACCACCACTCACGTCAGTGTCCAGCACCCACTCACGTCAGTGTCCAGCACCACCACTGACGTCAGTGTCCAACACCACCACTACGTCAGTGTCCAGCAGCAACACTGACGTGAGTTTCCAGCACCCCACTCACGTCAGTGTCGAACACACCACACACGTCAGTGTCCAACACCACCACACACGTCAGTGTCCAGCACCACCACACACGTCAGTGTCCAACACCACCACTCACGTCAGTGTCCAGCACCACCACTCACGTCAGTGTCCAGCACCACCACTCACGTCAGTGTCCAACACCACCACTCACGTCAGTGTCCAGCAGCAACACTGACGTGAGTTTCCAGCACCACCACTGACGTCAGTGTCCAGCACCACCCCCTCACGTCAGTGTCCAGCAGCAACACTGACGTGAGTTTCCAAACACCACCACTGACGTTAGTGTCCAGCACCACCCCTCACGTCAGTGTCGAACACAACCACACACGTCAGTGTCCAGCACCAACACACACGTCAGTGTCCAGCACCACCACACACGTCAGTGTCCAACACCACCACTCACGTCAGTGTCCAACACCACCACTCGCGTCAGTGTCCAGCACCACCACTCACGTCAGTGTCCAGCACCACCACTGATGTCAGTGTCCAACACCACCACTCAAGTCAGTGTCCAGCAGCAACACTGACGTGAGTTTCCAGCACCACTACTGACGTCAGTGTCCAGCACCACCACTCACGTCAATGTCCAGCACCACCACTCACGTCAGTGTCAAAACATCACCACACCGTCAGTGTCCAGCACCACCACTCACGTCAGTGCTCAACATCACCACTCACTTCAGTGTCCAACATCACCACACACGTCTGTGTCCAACATCACCACCCACGTCAGTGTCCAGCACCACCACTCACGTCAGTGTCCAACACCACCACTCACGTCAGTGTCCAACATCACCACTCACGTTTGTGTCCAGCACCACCACTCACGTCAGTGTCCAGCACCACCACTCACGTCAGTGTCCAGCACCACCACACACGTCAGTGTCCAGCACCACCACACACGTCAGTGTCCAACACCACCACACACGTCAGTGGCCAACACCACCACACACGTCAGTGTCCAGCACCACCACACACGTCAGTGTGCAGCACCACCACACACGTCAGTGTCCAGCACCGCCACACACGTCAGTGTCCAGCACCACCACACACGTCAGTGTGCAGCACCACCACGTCAGTGTGCAGCACCACCACATACGTCAGTGTCCAACACCACCACACACGTCAGTGTCCAGCACCACCACACACGTCAGTGTCCAGCACCACCACACACGTCAGTGTCCAGCACCACCACTCACGTCAGTGTCCAGCACCAGCACACACGTCAGTGTGCAGCACCACCACACAAGTCAGTGTCCAACACCACCACACACGTCAGTGTCCAGCACCACCACACACGTCAGTGTGCAGCACCACCACACACGTCAGTCTCCAGCACCACCACACACGTCAGTGTCCAGCAGCACCACACACGTCAGTCTCCAGCACCACCATACACGTCAGTGTCCAGCACCACCACTCACGTCAGTGTCCAGCACCACCCACACACGTCAGTGTCGCAGCACCACCACACACGTCAGTCTCCAGCACCACCACACACGTCAGTGTGCAGTACCACCACACACGTCAGTGTCCAGCACCACCACACACGTCAGTGTCCTGCACCACCACAGACGTCAGTGTCCAGCACCACCACACACGTCAGTGTCCAGCACCACCACACACGTCAGTGTCCAGCACCACCACACACGTCAGTGTCCAGCACCACCACACACGTCAGTGGCCAGCACCACTACACACGTCAGTGTCCAGCACCACCACACACGTTAGTGTCCAGCACCACCACTGACGTCAGTGTCCAGCACCACCACACACGTCAGTGTCCAACACCACCACACACGTCAGTGTCCAGCACCACCACACACTTCAGTGTCCAGCACCACCACACACGTTAGTGTCCAGCACCACCACACACGTCAGTCTCCAACACCACCACTCACGTCAGTGTCCATCACCACCACACACGTCAGTGTCCAACACCACCACACACGTCAGTGTCCAGCACCACCACTCACGTCAGTGTCCAACATCACCACTCACGTCAGTGTCCAGCACCACCACTCACGTCAGTGTCCAGCACCACCACTCACGTCAGTGTCCAGCACCACCACACAGGTCAGTGTCCAGCACCACCACACACGTCAGTGTCCAACACCACCACACACGTCAGTGGCCAACACCACCACACACGTCAGTGTCCAGCACCACCACACACGTCAGTGTGCAGCACCACCACACACGTCAGTGTCCAGCACCACCACACACGTCAGTGTGCATCACCACCACACGTCAGTGTCTAGCACCACCACACACGTCAGTGTCCAGCACCACCACACACCTCAGTGTCCAGCACCACCACACACGTCAGTGCCCAGCACCACCACTCACGTCAGTGTCCAGCACCACCACTGACGTTTGTCCAGCACCACCACTGACATCAGTGTCCAGCACCACCACTCACGTCAGTGTCCAACATCACCACTCACGCAAGTGTCCAACATCACCACTCATGCCAGTGTCCAACACCACCACTCACGTCAGTGTCCAGCAACACGACTGGCGTCAGTTTCCAGCACCACCACTGACGTCAGTGTCCAGCACCACCACTCATGTCAGTGTCCAGCAGTACCACTGACGTCAGTGTCTAGCAGCACCACTGACGTCAGTGTCCAGCACCACCACTGACGTCAGTGTCCAACACCACCACTGACGTCAGTGTCCAGCAGCACCACTGACGTCAGTGTCCAGCACCACCACTGACGTCAGTGTCCAACACCACCACTCAGGTCACTGTCGAGCAGCACCACTGACGTCAGTTTCCAGCACCACCACTGACGTCAGTGTCCAGCACCACCACTGACGTCAGTGTCCAGCACCACCACTGACGTCAGTGTCCAGCATCACCACTCACGTCTGTGTCCAGCACCACCTCTCACGGCAGTGTCCAGCACCACCACTGACGTCAGTGTCCAACACCACCACTCACGTCAGTGTCCAGCAGCACCACTGACGTCAGTTTCCAGCACCACCACTGACGTCAGTGTCCAGCACCACCACTGACGTCAGTGTCCAGCACCAGCACAGACGTCAGTGTCCAGCACAACCACTCACGTCAGTGTCCAACACCACCACACACGTCAGTGTCCAGCAGCACCACTGACGTCAGTGTCCAGCACCACCAATGACGTCAGTGTCCAGCACCAACACTGACGTCAGTGTATAACACAACCACACACGTCAGTGTCCAGCACCACCACTCACATCGGTGTCCAACACCACCACTCACGTCAGTGTCCAACACCACCACTCACGTCAGTGTCCAGCACCATCACTCACGTCAGTGTCGAACACAACCACACAGGTCAGTGTCCAACATTACCACACACGTCAGTGTCCAGCACCCCCACACACGTCAGTGTCCAACACCACCACTCACGTCAGTGTCCAGCACAACCACTCACGTCAGTGTCCAGCACCACCACTGACGTCAGTGTCCAACATTACCACTCACGTCAGTGTCCAACACCACCACTCACGTCAGTGTCCAGCACCACCACTCACGTCAGTGTCCAGCACCACCACTGACGTCAGTGTCCAACACCACCACTCACGTCAGTGTCCAGCAGCAACACTGACGTGAGTTTCCAGCACCACCACTCACGTCAGTGTCGAACACAACCACACACGTCAGTGTCCAACACCACCACACACGTCAGTGTCCAGCACCACCACACACGTCAGTGTCCAACACCACCACTCACGTCGGTGTCCAGCACCACCACTCACGTCAGTGTCCAGCACCACCACTCACGTCAGTGTCCAACACCACCACTCACGTCAGTGTCCAGCAGCAACACTGACGTGAGTTTCCAGCAATACCACTGACGTCAGTGTCCAGCACCACCACTCACGTCAGTGTCCAGCAGCAACACTGACGTGAGTTTCCAGCACCACCACTGACGTTAGTGTCCAGCACCACCACTCACGTCAGTGTCGAACACAACCACACACGTCAGTGTCCATCACCACCACACACGTCAGTGTCCAGCACCACCACACACGTCAGTGTCCAACACCACCACTCACGTCAGTGTCCAACACCACCACTCGCGTCAGTGTCCAGCACCACCACTCACGTCAGTGTCCAGCACCACCACTGATGTCAGTGTCCAACACCACCACTCACGTCAGTGTCCAGCAGCAACACTGACGTGAGTTTCCAGCACCACTACTGACGTCAGTGTCCAGCACCACCACTCACGTCAATGTCCAGCACCACCACTCACGTCAGTGTCAAACATCACCACACACGTCAGTGTCCAGCACCACCACTCACGTCAGTGCTCAACATCACCACTCACTTCAGTGTCCAACATCACCACACACGTCTGTGTCCAACATCACCACCCACGTCAGTGTCCAGCACCACCACTCACGTCAGTGTCCAACACCACCACTCACGTCAGTGTCCAACATCACCACTCACGTCAGTGTCCAGCACCACCACTCACGTCAGTGTCCAGCACCACCACTCACGTCAGTGTCCAGCACCACCACACACGTCAGTGTCCAGCACCACCACACACGTCAGTGTCCAACACCACCACACACGTCAGTGGCCAACACCACCACACACGTCAGTGTCCAGCACCACCACACACGTCAGTGTGCAGCACCACCACACACGTCAGTGTCCAGCACCGCCACACACGTCAGTGTCCAGCACCACCACACACGTCAGTGTGCAGCACCACCACGTCAGTGTGCAGCACCACCACACAAGTCAGTGTCCAACACCACCACACACGTCAGTGTGCAGCACCACCACACACGTCATCTCCAGCACCACACACACGTCAGTGTCCAGCAGCACCACACACGTCAGTCTCCAGCACCACCATACACGTCAGTGTCCAGCACCACCACTCACGTCAGTGTCCAGCACCACCACACACGTCAGTGTGCAGCACCACCACACACGTCAGTCTCCAGCACCACCACACACGTCAGTGTGCAGTACCACCACACACATCAGTGTCCAGCACCACCACACACGTCAGTGTCCTGCACCACCACACACGTCAGTGTCCAGCACCACCACACACGTCAGTGTCCAGCACCACCACACACGTCAGTGTGCAGCACCACCACACACGTCAGTGTCCAGCACCACCACACACGTCAGTGTCCAACACCACCACACACGTCAGTGTCCAGCACCACCACACACGTCAGTGTCCAACAACACCACACACACGTCAGTGTCCAGCACCACCACACACGTCAGTGTCCACCACCACACACCACGTCAGTGTCCAACACCACCACACACGTCAGTGTCCAACACCACCACACACGTCAGTGTCCAGCACCACCACACACGTCAGTGTCTAGCACCACCACACACGTCAGTGTCCAGCACCACCACACACGTCAGTGTCCAGCACCACCACTCACGTCACTGTCCAACACCACCACACATGTCAGTGTCCAGCACCACCACACACGTCAGTGTCCAACACCACCACACACGTCAGTGTCCAGCACCACCACACACGTCAGTGTCCAACACCACCACACACGTCAGTGTCCAACACCACCACACACGTCAGTGTCCAACACCACCACTCACGTCAGTGTCCAGCAGCAACACTGACGTGAGTTTCCAGCACCACCACTCACGTCAGTGTCGAACACAACCACACACGTCAGTGTCCAACACCACCACACACGTCAGTGTCCAGCACCACCACACACGTCAGTGTCCAACACCACCACTCACGTCGGTGTCCAGCACCACACTCACGTCAGTGTCCAGCACCACCACTCACGTCAGTGTCCAACACCACCACTCACGTCAGTGTCCAGCAGCAACACTGACGTGAGTTTCCAGCAATACCACTGACGTCAGTGTCCAGCACCACCACTCACGTCAGTGTCCAGCAGCAACACTGACGTGAGTTTCCAGCACCACCACTGACGTAGTGTCCAGCACCACCACTCACGTCAGTGTCGAACACAACCACACACGTCAGTGTCCATCACCACCACACACGTCAGTGTCCAGCACCACCACACACGTCAGTGTCCAACACCACCACTCACGTCAGTGTCCAACACCACACTCGCGTCAGTGTCCAGCACCACCACTCACGTCAGTGTCCAGCACCACCACTCACGTCAGTGTCCAACACCACCACTCACGTCAGTGTCCAGCAGCAACACTGACGTGAGTTTCCAGCACCACCACTGACGTCAGTGTCCAGCACCACCACTCACGTCAATGTCCAGCACCACCACTCACGTCAGTGTCAAACATCACCACACACGTCAGTGTCCAGCACCACCACTCACGTCAGTGCTCAACATCACCACTCACTTCAGGTCCAACATCACCACACACGTCTGTGTCCAACATCACCACCCACGTCAGTGTCCAGCACCACCACTCACGTCAGTGTCCAAACACCACCACTCACGTCAGTGTCCAACATCACCCCCTCACGTCAGTGTCCAGCACCACCACTCACGTCAGTGTCCAGCACCACCACTCACGTCAGTGTCCAGCACCACCACACACGTCAGTGTCCAGCACCACCACACACGTCAGTGTCCAAACACCACCACACACGTCAGTGGCCAACACCACCACACACGTCAGTGTCCAGCACCACCACACACGTCAGTGTGCAGCACCACCACACACGTCAGTGTCCAGCACCGCCACACACGTCAGTGTCCAGCACCACCACACACGTCAGTGTGCAGCACCACCACGTCAGTGTGCAGCACCACCACACAAGTCAGTGTCCAACACCACCACACACGTCAGTGTGCAGCACCACCACACACGTCAGTCTCCAGCACCACCACACACGTCAGTGTCCAGCAGCACCACACACGTCAGTCTCCAGCACCACCATACACGTCAGTGTCCAGCACCACCACTCACGTCAGTGTCCAGCACCACCACACACGTCAGTGTGCAGCACCACCACACACGTCAGTCTCCAGCACCACCACACACGTCAGTGTGCAGTACCACCACACACATCAGTGTCCAGCACCACCACACACGTCAGTGTCCTGCACCACCACACACGTCAGTGTCCAGCACCACCACACACGTCAGTGTCCAGCACCACCACACACGTCAGTGTGCAGCACCACCACACACGTCAGTGTCCAGCACCACCACACACGTCAGTGTCCACACACCACACACGTCAGTGTCCAGCACCACCACACACGTCAGTGTCCAACACCACCACACACGTCAGTGTCCAGCACCACCACACACGTCAGTGTCCACCACCACCACACACGTCAGTGTCCAACACCACCACACACGTCAGTGTCCAACACCACCACACACGTCAGTGTCCAGCACCACCACACACGTCAGTGTCTAGCACCACCACACACGTCAGTGTCCAGCACCACCACACACGTCAGTGTCCAGCACCACCACTCACGTCACTGTCCAACACCACCACACATGTCAGTGTCCAGCACCACCACACACGTCAGTGTCCAACACCACCACACACGTCAGTGTCCAGCACCACCACACACGTCAGTGTCCAACACCACCACACACGTCAGTGTCCAACACCACCACACACGTCAGTGTCAACACCACCACACACGTCAGTGTCCAACACCACCACACACGTCAGTGTCCAACACCACCACACACGTCAGTGTCCAACACCACCACACACGTCAGTGTCCAACACCACCACACACGTCAGTGTCCAGCACCACCACTCGTGTCAATAACAAGCATCGTTCTCAGTACTTCTCTCTAACTCGATCTCTTCAGTTTCTCCAAACAGAAGATTTAATCAGCCTCCTATGCTGTTATTTCCATGGAATATTTACCTTATTAACCATCAGTTTCTCTGAAGATCACTTACAACAAAAGACAAAATCATTCTCCAGCCAACATTTAAGTGCAACTGCTGTAACGAAAAAAAAATATGACAGGAGGAATGTTTTTTCTAAATAACTTTCCAGGCCATCAAAGCTCAGCTTTTCATGGAAACGAACATTTCCAGGTGGAAAAAAAAAGCCTGAACTGCAGTGTATCCATTTCAACTATAAAGACTTTTGCCTCCATGCGTACTTTTTGTTGCTGTAGAATTTTGTGTAAATATTGTTAGTGTGTAGGGTATAATTCACCGTAAAAAATGAGTCATTCGTAATATGTCCCATCGTATTTTCTAACATATGATAGGATAGATGTAGTTATATTGCGAAAATATTGTTATCCATTCATATAGAGCAATATTAATAATATCAAGATTGTTACATTTTCTAAATAAAAGGTCTGAATTATGTTTTTAAATTTACAATTAGTACTCAGCCTATTGTAGCAATACACAAATAACCATGACATCTACCTGGAGTCTCCCTGGAGGTTATTCCGGGGATCAACGCCCAGCGGCCCGGTCCATGATCAGGCCTCCCGGTGGATCAGGGCCTGATCAGCCAGACTGTTACTGCTGACCGCACACAGTCCAACGTACGAGCCACAGCCTGGCTGATCTGGCACTGACTTTAGGTATCTGTCCAGCTCTCTCTTGAAGGCCACTAGCCAGGGGTTTATTGGTAATTCCCCTTATGCTTGGTGGGAGGCTGTTGAACAGTCTTGGGCCCCGGACACTTATGGTGTTTTCTCTTAGTGTACCAATGGCGCCCCTACTTTTAATTCGGAGTATTTTGCATCGCCTGCCAAATCTTTCACATTCGTAGGGAGTGATTTCTGTGTGCAGATTTAGGATCATTCCTTCTAGGATTTTCCAAGTGTAGATTATGATATATCTCTCCCTCCTGCGTTCCAACGAGTACAAGTCAAGTGCTTTCAAGCGTTCCCAGTAGTTAAGGTGCTTGACAGAACTTATACGTGCAGAAAAGGATCTCTGTACACTCTCTAGATCTGCACTTTCACCTGCTTTGAGCGGAGATGTGAACGTACAGCAATATTCCAGCCTAGAGAGAATAAGTGATTTGAAAATGATCATCATTGGCTTGGCATCTCTCGTTTTGACCGTTCTCATTATCCATCCTATCATTTTCTTTGCACTTGTGATCGTGGCATTGTTATGATCCTTGAAAGTGAGATCCTCAGACATTACTACTCCCAGGCCCCTTACATTATTTTTCCGCTCTATTTTATGGCCAGAGTTTATAGTATACTCTGTTCTAGTTATTATCCCCTCCAGTTTTCCATAACGGAGTAGTTGGAATTTGTCCTCATTGAACATCATATTGTTTTCCGTTGCCCACTGGAAAACTTTGTTTATATCTTCTTGGAGGTTAACCGCGTCCTCAGCAGATAACAGCCTCATGCAGATCCAAAATCATCTGCAAAGGACAATACGGTGCTGTGGGTTACATCTCTGTTTATGTATGATATGAGGATGAGGAACAGGATGGGGGCTAGTACTCTGCCTTGTGGATCAGAGCTGGTCACTATGGCAGCTCCGATTTAACTCTCTTGACCACTACTCTTTGTGTTCGATTGGTTAGGAAGTTGAAGATCCATCTCCCCACTTTGCCAGTTATTCTTTAGCACGTGTTTTATGGGCTATTACACCATGATCACATTTGTCAAACGCTTTTGCAAAGTCTGTGAATATTACATCTGCATTCTGATTTTCTTCCAGTGCATCCAAGGCTATATCATAGTGATCCAGTAGTTGTGAGAGGCAGGAGCGACCTGCCCTGAACCCATGTTACCCTGGATTGTGCAGTTTTTGGGAATCCAGGCGGTTTGCATTCCTGCTTCTTATCACTCTTTCAAAGATTTTTATGATGTGGGACGTCAGAGCTATTGGTCTAAAGTTTCTAGCTAATGCTCTGCTGCCACCTTTATGGAGTGGGGCTTTATCCGTTGTTTTAAGTGACTGTGGAATTTCACCCATGTCCAAGCTCCTCCTCGATAGTGTACTTAGAGCACGCGAGAGGGGTTTCTTGCAGTTCTTAATGAACACAGAGATCCACATTTTATGAAAGAAATTTGGTCATTAATTTTTCATATGATGACTTATGAATGTCTCTTTTGATTCCCATCAAATATTCAACACTAATAATCAATTTATGCTCACTCTGCACTTTTCCAATGGCGTGCATTGAGTCGTGCTGTGGGAGCGTACTGCGGGGGCGCTGACCCCTGTTATCATCTTCAGGTGACCCCCACTATCGTCTCCTGGGATCATACAGCGAGAGAAATGCATCTATTTAATTTTAGTTATTAATGTACATATGTATATTGTTTATTTTTATGTCAAACAATAAGATAATGCACGTTTTTTCTAGTTTTCAGTCTTTTTATCCCAGTTTATAAAACTTTAAACTGTATAAAGGGCATGTGGCTGTCGGCTATTCAAAACTCCAGCCTTGGCACACGCCTCGACCCACAGATCATCCGTATTCGTGTTGCCCGTCTACTTGCCGCCCCTATTCTTGCCGAACACAGGTGTATTTATGGCAGTGAAACAGCAGACCGATTCGGGTACCATGGTCTTGTGTGCCTTATATCCGAGGGAAAGATTGCAAGACATGAGGAGGTTAATAACATTATCAAGAGGAGCCTCACAACAGCTGGATGCCCAGCAGTAAGGGAGCCACCCTAACTATGCAGATCTGATGGCAGCCAGAAGCGTCCAGATGGTGTCAGCCTTCAAACCTGGACAGACGGCAAGTAGGTGGTGTTGGACTACACATGTGCATCTACCTTGAATAACACCTATCTCCAATACACCAGGGAGGAAGGAGGGGCAACTGCCAGCTTCAGGGAGTCCCAGAAGTCTAGAAAATACGGAGAACTTGTCCATCATTATATGTTTTCTCCCATAGACTCAGAGACCCTTGGCTCATGGGGAAAGAGTGCATCTAAGTTCCTTAAGGAGCTAAGCGAAAGACTCATCAGGATAATTAGGGATCCCAGGGCAGCTAGTTTTCTGTTCCAGCGACTCAGCACGGATATTCAGACCGGTAATGCCTACTGTATTTTGGGCGCACACCCCAGCTCTGAGGAGCTGGATGAGATTTTCGCATTATAATTAGAGAGAAACACGTAAGAATATGTACTAGACATGCATCCCATGTACACCTCATGTACCGTATTCCAGCCTAGAGAGAATAAGTGATTTGAAAATGATCATCATTGGCTTGGCATCTCTCCTTTTGACCGTTCTCATTATCCATCCTATCATTTTCTTTGCACTTGTGATCGTGGCATTATGATCCTTGAAAGTGAGATCCTCAGACATTACTACTCCCAGGCCCCTTACATTATTTTTCCGCTCTATTTTATGGCCAGAGTTTGTAGTATACTCTGTTCTAGTTATTATCCCCTCCAGTTTTCTATAACGGAGTAGTTGGAATTTGTCCTCATTGAACATCATATTGTTTTCCGTTGCCCACTGGAAAACTTTGTTTATGTCTTCTTGGAGGTTAACCGCGTCCTCAGCAGATAACAGCCTCATGCAGATCCAAAATCATCTGCAAAGGACAATACGGTGCTGTGGGTTACATCTCTGTTTATGTATGATATGAGGATGAGGAACAGGATGGAGGCTAGTACTCTGCATTGTGGATCAGAGCTGGTCACTATGGCAGCTCCGATTTCAGAGTTTATTCTCTATAAAGATTTCAATGTTGAATTTACAGAATTTGGTTGTTGTGTGGTTTACATGTAGTTAAATAATGATTACAGAGTGTACCACTGGAACGCCTAGCATGGCTAGGCATTTCGGGCAGACTTAGTTTAATTCTTTATTTTAAAATATTACAAATTATGAGGTAAGTTGGTATTATGGACTAAGTGGGCTAAATACTAGTTTGTGAGTTTAGCAATGTGAATGCTTTTGTTTTTGGCACAGTACATAGTTTCAGTATTGGAGTATCATAGGATTCATTATTTTAAGATTGAGATTAATATTTCTGTTTATGGTCAAATGGGTGAGTGAGTGTAAGTGAGAACCACCAGGGGGGTATTCGTGTAGTTAGTTGATGGGGTTTATCAGGGAGATAACATGTTTTCTAATGGTAGTTTTGAAGGTGATGATGTGTCTGCAGTTCTAGAGTTCTCAGGTAGGTTGTTCACAGATTTTAGGGCCTTTTGACATACATTGAATTTTTGTAAATGTTTAGTCGGACATGGGGAATGTCGTAGAGATGTTTGTGTCTGGTGTTATGCCTGTGGGTTCTGTCACAACTATCAAGAAAGCGTTTTAGGTCAAAGTTTATATTGGAGTTTTTAAAGGGCCTGTAGATGTAGATTGCACAGTTTGTAAGTGTGGATGTACTGAACAGGGAGTAAGTTTAGTTCTATGAAGAGTGGGGGGGGGGGGTGTGCCAGGGATGGGATTTAGTGATTATTCTTACTGCAGCTTTTTGTTGGGTTATTATTGGCTTTAAATGTGTTGCTGCAGTTGATCCCCAAACACAAATAGCAGAGGTGAGGTATGGATAAATAAGTGAGTGGTTATAGTGTGAGAAGGGCATTTTGCGGCACGTAGTATCGTATCTTGGAGAGGATCCCAACTGTTTTGGATACTTTTTTGGTTATGTGTTGGATATGGGTGCTGAAATTCAGGTTGTTGTCAAGGTATAGGCCTAGGAATTTGCCCTCATTATGTCTGGTAATTAGAGTGTTGTCGATCTTAATGTTAATTGTGCATCTCCTGCTCTGCTACCAAACGTAATATAGTAGTTTTGTCAGTGTTAAGCGTAAGTTTTTGGTTGTCATCCAAGTCGATATTTTGATCAGCTCCTCGTTAACAATGGTGTTGAGGGTGGCAAGATTAGGGTGAGAGATGACATAGTCGTGTCGTCAGCAAAGAGTTTGGGTTTCTGGTGTTGGGATACGTTTGGGAAGATCATTGATGTTATGAGGAAAGAGCAGGGGACCAAGGAAAACTTCCTGCGGAACTCCAGTATCAAGTGGCCGTGTTGTTGATGCTGTGTCTTTAATGGTAAATATGATACCTATTAGTAAGGTAAGATTTAAAATAAGTAAGCGCATGGCCTCTTATACCGTAATGGTCAAGTTTGTGGAGTAGGATGTCGTGGTCTACTGTATCAAAAAGCTTTTCTTAGGTCAATAAAAATTCCTAGTGGATATTCCTTATTTTTCAATGCTGTGTAAAGCAGATCTAGCATTTTTATGATTGTTTCATTAGTGTTTTTAAATTTTTCCAAAACCCCAAATTTGGGCAGGGGTTGGATATTTTGTGTTTTTAAAAAATTTGAATTTTGTCTCCTGTGCACGAGTTTCTCAATGTTTTTGGGGTTAGAAATTTGGTAAGTTTGATTTTGGGCCCTATAGTTGCTTAAGTTTGTGGGGTACCCCCTTTTAAAGTATTGGTGAAACCCTTGCCATTTTAAAGTAGTTTCGGGAAGGTGCTAGTTTCTAGTGACTTGTTAAAAAGTAAAAATTTGCATGCAAAAGGATATGGGCCGCCCCCGTGTACAGTAATGGTGGGACATTAGACAGTTTCCCTTTGAGTTGTTTTTAAGTGATTTTAAATTTTAAACTCTCTTAAACCCACTACTCTTTGTGTTCGATTGGTTAGAAAGTTGGGGACCCTTCCCCCCACTTTGCCGGTTAAATTCTTTAGCACTTTGTTTTTTTTGGGTTTATTACCCCATGATCTCTTTTGGTCAAACGCTTTTCCCAAAGTCTGTGAATATTACTTTGCATTCTGATTTTCTTCCAGTGCTTTAAAAGGGCCCAATCATAGTGACCCGGTAGTTGTGAGGGCGGGAGCGACCTGCCTGAACCCATGTTCCCCTGGATTGTGCATTTTTTTGGGAATCCAGGGGGTTTTAAAAAACCCTGCTTCTTTTCACTCTTTCAAAGATTTTTATGATGGGGGAAGTCAGAGCTATTGGTCAAAAGTTTTTAAAGGTAATGCTCTGTTTGCCCCCTTTTATGGAGTGGGGCTTTATCCGTTGTTTTAAGGGGACTGGGAAATTTTTCCCCAAAAGCCCAAAGGGGCTCCTCCTCCATAGTGTACTTAGAGCACGCGGGGGGTTTTCTTGCATTTCTTAATGAAACACAGAGATCCACGAGTCTTTTTGTGCTGGTTTGTGTATTGCAGTCCCCAGTCGATCCCTTCTTTTCCTTTACCCTGGCAACCCCCGGTTTGAAATGTCACAACCCCAGTACGTCAGAGGTGGTGTGGGTTGGGTAATGAAAACTCTTTTTTTTTAACGTTTTTTGTTAACGAAAATAATGGTGGGTCTTCGTGGTCGGGGGGTTTCTAAAAGTTTCTCTGTTTTTTACGTATTATCGCTTTTAAATTATGCAAGGGTTTGTTTAGGGCCCGGGTTTACCATATTACGAACGGGGCGACATTGTAATGTAATTAAATTTTACATTCCAAAAACTTTTAGGGTCCCTTTAAAACGTACCCAATATTTATCAAATTTAAAAACTAATAAAAAAAACCAAAGATCCAGGGAGGCCAACTTCTCTCACAGGGGGACTCAGTGTTGCGATCCAGAGGGGAAATCCCTTTGAAGCTTTTTTGGCCCCGCGGCTTACCGCCGGGAAGCTGGATGAAGTATCGAGTGTAGTTTGGATTTCTGTGTATGTTGTTCTAATCAATTCTGTATTTTTCTAAAGTATTTTGTCATTTTTTTTGTCTTAAATAAAAACTACGTAGAAAATTCATACAGGGGGTTTGGGAGGAAAAAACCAAAATTTTAAAAAAGCTTCGGGGAAAAAAATTGAGTTTTTGCTGAAAAAAGGATGAGGGTCCCTAGGACAATTCCCGAGGTGGGGACCTTTCCCCTTTTTTTAAATAATTTTATTTTATATATTTATTATATATATATATATTTTTTTTTTTATATAATTTTTAGGTTGTAGGGGGGGGTAGACAGCAACCCCCAGGGAAGTACTACCGTCCTGCCCGATGACTTGGGAAAAAAAAAACCCCGTTTAAAATGTTTTTCATGATGGTAGGATTTTGGGTTTTTTTTCTGGGCTCATAAACCCCGCTAAGATAACCCGGGGGATATTTTTTCTATCCTACTTAACTTTTGGTCACACTTCTTGACACGCCCCATGCTATATAATTTTATACTACATTTTAGGTTTTTCTCCTTTTTCTAAAAAAGCTCTTGTTCTTTTTTAAATTTTTTCTATTGTCCATGGGGGAAAATGGGGAAAAAAATCTTTCCTCCGTAAGCCCTGCGTGTTTGTATGAGGGGACTAAAATGCCGGGAGCAAAGGGGTAGTAACCCTTCTCCCCGTATACAATTACTTTAAAAAAAAGAAGAAGAAAAAACTTTATTTAAAAATGGGTTGCTTTAAAAGTGCGTGGATGTAGTGCGGTGACAAGAAAAAAGATGATTTCTGATGTTATGAAAGGAAAAAAGAAGTTGAAAGTCTGGCCTAAGCGAAAAAAAAGCTGGGGGGGGGGGGTGGGGTTTAGTGGGGGGGAAAAAAAATGGGATTAAATTGGGGGTATCTGAGAGAGTTAGAGCAAAGGAAAAAGGGGGGCAGTAATTAAAATGACAGTTATGGGGGGGAAAAAAAAAAAGAGAATTTTGAATGTGTAAAATTTAAGGGAAATTTTGTGGGGTTAAAGTAAAGGGGGATGGAGAAGTGGGTCATAATAAACGTGTTTGCACTGGAGAAGGAGGAATGCAGAGGAGGAGAGAGGGTTTTGGGGATGTTAAGTGAATGTATAGGAGCCTTTGAAACCCAAGTGAGGAGTAAAATTTTGGTTTTGGGGACTTTAATGCTAAAAATAGGAGAAAATTTTAGAGAGGGTGTGGTAGGTAAGTTTGGGGGGGGGGCCCCGGTGTAAAAGATTTAAAGGGAAAACCCTTTGATTTTAAAATTTGTTTTAGAAAGGGGTTTAGTTATAGGTAAAAACCCTATTTTTAAAAAAAAAAAGAGGATAAAAAGTATACACGATTTTGATGTTGGGCGAAAAGACAGTAGTTTGTTGGAAATTTTGTATTGGTAGTAAAAGATGTTGAGTTTTACTTCAGGATGTACATGTTTTAGAGGGGCCACAGATTTTATCAGTTTCCTTTTTAGTTGTTGCTGCGCTGGGGAGTAAAAAAGGGAGATGGGAACAAAAGGGGAAAATTTTTTGAAGCATCAGGGAAAAAGAGAGGTTTAAAAGGGTTTTTAAAAATAAAGAGGAGGCAGTTAGGGGAAAAATTAAAAAAGTATTGGAGGGGTAGATGGGGTAATGAGGGGCTAGGCAAAGGGGGGGCGAAAAAGGTATGGGGTAGGTTTAAAAATGTAGTTTTGAGTGTTTTAGCGAAATTTTTGGTTACAGGAAAGTGGGTGCAGGAGGGGAAAAGGACGATTGGTGGAATGATGATGTAAAGAGAGTAAATAAAGGGGAAAAATTTTGCTTTGAAAAAGTTTTTACAAAGTAGAAAATTGGGGGCAAGGAGGGGGAAAAGGGATTGGAGAAAAAGAGAAAAAGTTAAAAAAGAGTGGGTGAAGGGAATGAAAAAGGAGCAAAAGAGGAGTGGGGTGAGATGTTATAAAAAAATTTTGTTGGGAAAAAAAAAAAAGTTTTGGAGTGAGATTAACAAGTTAAAAAAGCCCAGAGAACAAATGGATTTGTCTGTTAAAAATAGGAGAGGAGAGTTATTAAATGGAGAGTTAGAGGTATTGGGAAGATGGAAGGAATATTTTGAGGAATTGTTAAATGTTGATGAAGATAGGGAAGCTGTGATTTCGTGTATAGGGCAAGGAGGAATAACATCTTGTAGGAGTGAGGAAGAGGCCAGTTGTGAGTGTGGGGGAAGTTCGTGAGGCAGTAGGTAAAATGAAAGGGGGTAAGGCAGCCGGGATTGATGGGATAAAGATAGAAATGTTAAAAGCAGGTGGGGATATAGTTTTGGAGTGGTTGGTGCAATTATTTAATAAATGTATGGAAGAGGGTAAGGTACCTAGGGATTGGCAGAGAGCATGCATAGTTCCTTTGTATAAAGGCAAGGGGGATAAAAGAGAGTGCAAAAATTATAGGGGGATAAGTCTGTTGAGTGTACCTGGTAAAGTGTATGGTAGAGTTATAATTGAAAGAATTAAGAGTAAGACGGAGAATAGGATAGCAGATGAACAAGGGGCTTTAGGAAAGGTAGGGGTGTGTGGACCAGTGTGTTTACAGTGAAACATATAAGTGAACAGTATTTAGATAAGGCTAAAGAGGTCTTTGTGGCATTTATGGATTTGGAAAAGGCGTATGACAGGGTGGATAGGGGGGCAATGTGGCAGATGTTGCAAGTGTATGGTGTAGGAGTAGGTTACTGAAAGCAGTGAAGAGTTTTTACGAGGATAGTGAGGCTCAAGTTAGAGTATGTAGGAAAGAGGGAAATTTTTTCCCAGTAAAAGTAGGCCTTAGACAAGGATGTGTGATGTCACCGTGGTTGTTTAATATATTTATAGATGGGGTTGTAAGAGAAGTAAATGCGAGGGTCTTGGCAAGAGGCGTGGAGTTAAAAGATAAAGAATCACACACAAAGTGGGAGTTGTCACAGCTGCTCTTTGCTGATGACACTGTGCTCTTGGGAGATTCTGAAGAGAAGTTGCAGAGATTGGTGGATGAATTTGGTAGGGTGTGCAAAAGAAGAAAATTAAAGGTGAATACAGGAAAGAGTAAGGTTATGAGGATAACAAAAAGATTAGGTGATGAAAGATTGAATATCAGATTGGAGGGAGAGAGTATGGAGGAGGTGAACGTATTCAGATATTTGGGAGTGGACGTGTCAGCGGATGGGTCTATGAAAGATGAGGTGAATCATAGAATTGATGAGGGAAAAAAGAGTGAGTGGTGCACTTAGGAGTCTGTGGAGACAAAGAACTTTGTCCTTGGAGGCAAAGGGGGGAATGTATAAGTAATTTTTACCAACGCTCTTTTATGGGTGTGAAGGTGGGTGATAATGTTGCAGGAGGAAAGGCTGGAGGCAGTGGAGATATCTGTCTGAGGGCAATGTGGGGTGTGTATAATGCAGAGAATTCGTAGTTTGAAGTTAGAGGAGGTGGGGGTTTTCCCAAAAAATGTTGTCCGAGGGCTGAGGAAGGGTTTTTGAGGGGTTCGGACATGTAGAGGAATGGGCAAAACAGAATGACTTCAAGGTGTATCATTGTAGGGGAAGGGAAGGGGGGGTAGGGGTCGGCCTAGGAAGGGTTGGGGGGAGGGGGAAAGGGGTTTTGGTGCGAGGGGCTTGGACTTCCAGCAGGCATGCGTGAGCTGTTTGATAGGAGTGAATGGAGACAAATGGTTTTTAATACTTGAGGGCTGTTGGATGTGAGCAAAGTAACATTTATAAAGGGGTTCAGGGAAACCGGCAGGCCGGCTTGAGTCCTGGAGATGGGAAGACATGCCTGCACTCTGAAGGAGGGGTGTTAATGTTGCAGTTTAAAAAAACTTAGTGTAAAGCCCCCTTTTTGGCAAGACAGTGATGGGGAATGATGGTGAAAGTTTTTTTTTTCGGGCCCCCCTCCTTGGGGGGAATGGGCCCGGGTGTGATAATAAAATAAAAAAATTATATATATATATATATATATATATATTATAATTAATATATATTATTATTATATAAAATTTTACATGTTGTGTGTGGGGGTGTGATGGGGTCCTCCTCTGGTGAAAATTGGGGGCCACAGCCTCGGAAAAGTGAATAAAAAGGCTTCAAGGAAGAATATTGGATTTTTTCCTGAAGCCTTTGAATATTCAGTTCCCCTACCACCCATTTTTCATTCGTTTTTTACCAATGGGTACATTTATTACATAATATGGTCAAAAGGTTTAAGAGATACTTTGTGTAAAAAGATGGCGTATACAGTACCGAGGTGTACATTGGTGCATGCTAGTACTTTATTGTTACGTGTTCTCTCTAATTATAATGCGAAATTTCATCCAGCCCCTCAGATGGGGCGTGTCCAAAATACAGCAGGCTTTTCCGGTCTAAATATCCCGCTGACGCGGGGAACAAAAAAACAGCTCCCGGGGGTTCCCTAGCTACCCTGTATTTTCCTTAGCTCCAAAGGAAATTAGATGCACTCTTTCCCCTGACCCAAAGGGGTCCTGAGTTATGGGAAAAAACAATAATGAGGGAAAAGTTCTCCGTATTTTCTAGATTTCTGGGACCCCCTGAAGGGCAGCTGCCCCTTTTCCCCCCTGGTGTTTGGAGTAGGTGTTACCCAAAGGGTAAATGCACTGTTAGCCCAACCCCCCTACTTGCCGTTGTCCGGGCTTAAAGGTGACCCATCGGACGCTTCTGGCTGCCATCAGATCTGCATAGTTAGGGTGGCCCCCCTTACGCTGGGCACCACTGTTGTGAGGTCCTCTTGATAATGTTTTTAACCTCCCATGTCTTGCAACTTTCCTCGGATATAGGCCACAAGACCATGGTACCCAATGGTCTGCGCTTCACTGCCATAAATAAACCCGTGTTCGGCAAAAATAGGGGCGGCAAGTAGACGGGCAACACCAATACGGATGATCTGTGGGTCGAGGCGTTGCCAAGGGTGGAGTTTTTAATAGCCGACAGCCACATGCCCTTTATACAGTTTAAAAAATTTTATAAACTGGAAAAAAAAAGACTGAAAATAGAAAAAAAGTCCATTACTTTTTGTTTTTACAAAAAATAAACAATATATTTGTACATTAATAACAAAATTAAATAGAGCATTTCTCTCGTGTATATCCCCAGGAGCGATACTGGGGGTCACCTGAAGATGATAACAGGGTCAGCGCCCCCGACCACGCTCCCACAGCACGACTCAAAGCACGCCATTGGAAAAAAATGAGGTGAGATAAATTGATTATTAGGTTGAAATTGATGGGGAAACAAAAGGACATTCATAAGTCATCTAAAAAAAAATTAATGACGAAATTTCTTTCATAAAAGGGGAAATTAAGAATAAAAACCCAAAAGTTTTTTAAAAAATTTCACATAGACAGACGATTAATTTATTTGTTTACAAGCAAACTAAGAGGGACTCTTAGAAATTTCATTAGTTTATCATTTATCAGCATGTTTTTTTATCATGTTATCATCAAAGTTTTTGCTTGTTATTATAGATCAAAATGGGATCATATTTTAAGTTTGTTAACATTTTTCTCATGCTTCATGGATCGTCGTGTATCAGCATGTTATGTTATATTTTCAGCATGTTATGTTAACAGCATGTTATGTTTTGCAGTTATGTTATCTCTATATCTGCATGTTATGTTATATCTGTTTTTGCGTTAGTTTCATCATGTTTTTGCTGTTATCCCCCTTATGTCATATGAGGTGAAGTAATCAATACAACACCCGGGAAAAAGTCGCAAAAAAGTTCCAGGATTTAACTCACGAGACATCAATCATGAGTTAAATTCTTGAAAAGGGGGCGAAAAAGGTGTTTTAAAAAGATTTGATAAAGATAAAGATTTTTTTTTTTTTGCAATTCTTTTTTTTTTGTTTTTTTTCACAGGGTTTTCAAGGTTAAGGATCCCTAGCTTTATTGCAAGCTATTTTCAGGGTTTAAAGGGTTTAACTTTTTGACAAGCTATTTACAGGGTTTAAAGGGTTCCTAACTTTATTTACAAGCTATTTACAGGTTAAGGATTCTAAATTTATTGACAAGCTATTTACAGGTTAAGGATTCCTAACTTTATTGACAAGCTTTTTACAGGTTAAGGATTCCTAACTTTATTGACAAGCTATTTACGGTTAAGGATTCCTAACTTTATTGAAAAGCTATTTACGGGTTAAGGATTCCTAACTTTATTGACAAGCTATTTACAGGTTAAGGTTTCCTAACTTTATTGGCAAGCTAAGAGCTGTTCCCTTTCATCAGCTCATTTGAAAGCTTTTTTATTGTTATGAGACATACAAGTAGGGAACGGATGAAGTTGGAGCCATCTGTGGGCCAGCTTTTTATTTTGATCAATTGACTTTAATCTCGTTGACATAATTATGCTGTACGAATGTGTTCCATACTCGAGTCATCCTGGGTATGTATGATCTCAGATGGAGTGATGTTCTGGGAAGGGTACAGCCAGAGTGAAGTTGCTGCTTTCTGCCCGTCTTGTGGCATAAAAGCTTGTTTCACGCTGTCCTCGAAGTGGATCCAAGTGTGGTATTTTTGACAATATTGGCCTTGTACATAACAGTAAGGCCACCCACATCCCTCCTATGTTGAAGGCTCTGCTGAAATGACAGATCTATCCAGGATGGGTCCAGGCGAGAGATGAGACGTCTTGCTCTGTTCTCTACTCTGTCAAGCAGTCGCAGGTGAGAGGGGGGGCAGGCAAACCAAGAAAGTGGAGCATACTCAAGGTGTGAGCGTACTTGTGCCTCGTACAGGATCTTGCAACCCATACTGTCAAGCAGATGCGAGACGGCGAAGTGCTGTAAGCTTCCTGCAGTGCGTGATTAAAAAAAAAAACAGTAATTAAACAGTAATTAAATTGTAACAAAAGCAGTAATTAAATTGTAAAAAACGGTAATTAAAAAAAATTAAAAAGGCAAACGAAAATGTCTCTTAAAATGTTCAGAAATATTGGAAAAAGTCTCATTGTTAAACTTAAACACGCCATAACTCAGAACACTTTTATTTTATCCAGTTTGTTTTTAACATGTTAATTCTTTTAATAATTCTTTACAATTCTGAAAGAAAAAATATGTGATTTTTTATTTTCTGGAAAACCACTTTGATAAAATTGGCAAAATAATTGGAAAATTTACACCGACATAGATCAAAATCACTATTTAGAGGCTTTGTATTAAGATTCAGACCTCTTTAGGGTTTGAAGCTTATAGGAAGAGGCATGCTTTAGTTATTACATGGAAAACAATTTGCTTGATAAAATTGCGAAATTTAAATTTACACAGGTAAAAATAAAAGGTAGTAGGTTGGTAGACAGCAACCACCCAGGGAGGTACTACCGTCCTGTGGTAGTAGGTTGGTAGACAGCAACCACCCAGGGATGTACTACCGTCCTGTGGTAGTAGGTTGGTAGACAGCAAAACCCCCCAGGGAGGTACTTTCCGTCCTGTGGTAGTAGGTTGGTAGACAGCAACCACCCAGGGAGGTACTACCGTCCTGTGGTAGTAGGTTGGTAGACAGCAACCACCCAGGGAGGTACTACCCTCCCGTGGTAGTAGGTTGGTAGACGCAACCACCCCCGGGAGGTACTACCGTCCCCGGGTGTAGGTTGGTAGGGCAGCAACCCCCCAGGGGTTTTATACCGTCCCGTGGAGTAGGGTTTGGGGGACAGCAACCACCCCGGGGGTTTCTAACCCTCCTGTGGTAGTAGGTTGGGTTTGACAGAAACCCCCCCGGGGGGTTTCTACCGTCCCGGGGGTAGTAGGTTGGGGAGGGCAGCAACCCCCCGGGGGGGTACTACCGGGCCTGTGGTAGTTGGTTGGTTGACGCCAAAACCCCCTGGGGGTAACCGTCCGGGGGTAGTAGGTTGGGAGACAGCAACCACCCAGGGAAAGTACTACCGTCCTGTTGTAGTAGGTTGGGAGACAGCCCAAACCCCCCAGGGGGGTAATCCCCTCCGTGGTAGTAGGGTTTTGGGGAGACAGCAAAACCCCCCTGGGGGGTCTTCCGTCCTGTGGTAGGGTTTGGGAGACAGCAACCACCCCGGGAGGTATACCGTTTGTGGTGTGGTTTGGGAGACAGCAACCCCCCGGGAGGGACTACCCTTTCCCGTGGTGTTGGTTGGTAGACAGCAACCACCCAGGGAGGTACTACGTCCTGGGGGTAGTTTGGTGGGAGCCAAACAAAACCCCCCGGGAGGTTTCTCCCTTGTGGGGAGTAGGTTTGGGAGGGCAGCAACCACCCCGGGGTGTATACCGTTCCCGTGGTAGTAGGTTGGGAGACAGCAACCCCCCGGGAGGGATACCGGCCTGTGGTAGTAGGGGTTTGGGGCAGCAAACCCCCGGGAGGTACTCCGTCTGTGGGAGTAGGTTGGTAAAACAGCAACCCCCCGGGAGGTTCTACCGTCTTGTGGTAGTTGGGTTTGGTAGACGCAACCACCCAGGGGGGTACTACCGTCCTGTTGGTTTGTAGGTTGGTTGACGCAAACCAACCCCGGGGGTACACCGTCTTGTGGTTGTAGGTTGGTAGACCGGGAACCACCCAGGGAGGTACACCGTCTTGTGGTAGTATTTGGTAGACAGCAACCACCCCGGGGGGGTACTACCGTCCCGTTGTGTAGGGTTTGGGAGACAGCAAACCCCCCAGGGGGGTTTCTACCGTTTTTGTGGGTGGTGGGAGGGGGGGGCAGCAACCACCCCGGGGAGGGGATACCGTCCTGTGGTAGTGGTTTTGGAGACAGCAACCACCAGGGAGGGGACTTTCCTCCCCTTTTGGTTTTAAAGTTGGTAGACAGCAAACCCCCGGGAGGGTTACCGTCTTGTGGAGGTTTTGTTGGTAAAAAGGGAAAAAACCCAAAAGAGGTACTACCGTCCTGTGGTTGTTTTGTTGGTAGCCCGCAACCACCCAGGGAGGTACTACCCCTCCTGTGGTAGTGGGGGGTAGACAGCAACCCCCCAGGGGGTCCCACCCTTTTGTTGGGAGTAGGTTGGGGACAGAACCACCCCGGGAGGTATACCCTTTCCCGTGGTAGTAGGTTTGGGGACGCAACCACCCCGGGAGGGACTTACCGTTTGTGGTAGTTTGGTTTGGTTTTGACAGCAAAACCCCCCAGGGATGTACTAACCCCCTGTGGGGGAGTAGGTTGGTAGACAGAACCACCCAGGGAGGTACTACCCCCTGTGGTTGAGGTTTGGGAGACAGCAACCAAACCCCCGGGGGTACTACCGTTCCCGTGGTAGTGGTTGGAGAGACAGAACCCCCAGGGGGGGTTTCTACCGTCTTGTGGTTTGTAGGTTTGGTTGACAGAACCCCCCCAGGGAGGGGACTAATTCCTGGGTAGAGGGGGGTAGACAGCAACCCCCAGGGAGGGGATACCGTTTGTGGTAGTAGGTTGGTAGACAGCAAAACCCCCCAGGGAGGGACTACCGTTTGTGGGGGAGTAGGGTTTGGAGACAGCAAACCCGGGAGGGAAATACCCTCCTGTGGTAGTAGGGTTTGGGAGGGCAGCAACCCCCCAGGGGGGGTACTACCCTCTTGTTGGGAGTAGGTTTGGGAGACAGCAACCCCCCAGGGAGGTACTACCCTCCTGTGGTAGTTGGTTGGTTTGACCCCGGGAACCACCAGGGAGGTACTACCCTTTTGTGGTAGTATGTTGGTTTGACAGCAACCCCCCGGAAGGTACTTCCGTTCTTGGGTGTTCCCTTGGTAAAAAAACAACCCCCCAGAGAGGGACTCCGGCTTGTGGGGAGTTGGTTGGGAGACAGCAACCAAACCCGGGGGGGTACACGTCTTGTGGGGAGAGGTTTGGGAGATGCAACCCCCCTGGGGGGGTATACCCTCTTGTGGTAGTTTTGGGTTTGGTAGGAGAACCCCGGGAGGTATACCGTCTTTTGGTAGTAGGTTTGGGAGACAGCAACCCCCCAGGGAGGGTATACCGTCCTGTGGTAGTAGGATGGTAGGGCGTAACCCCCAGGGAGGGGGAAATACCGTCTTGTTTTTTGTTGGTTTGGGAAATTTGGAACTACCAGGGGGGGTATACCGTCCCTTTTGGTAGTTTGGCTGGTAGACAGCAACCACCCAGGGAGGTATACCGTTTCCCGTGGTAGTAGGTTGGTAGACAGCAACCAATAGGGAGGTCCCACCCTCTTGTGGTTTGTAGGTTGGGGAGGAAACAGCAAACCCCCCGGGGGGTACTCCGTCCTGTGGTAGTAGGCTGGGGAGACAGTTTCCACCCCGGGAGGTACTACGTCCCGTGGTAGTTGGTTGGTAGGGCAGCAAAACCCCCCAGGGAGGTTACATGTCCTTGGTAGTTTGGCTGGTAGCCCGCACCACCCGGTTGGTACTTTTCCGGATTGGGGGTAGTAGGTTGGGAGACGCAACCACCCAGGGGTACTACCGTCGGGGGTAGTAGGCTGGTTTGACAGTAACCACCAAAGGGGGGTACTTTCCGTCCTGTGGTTTGTGGCTGGAGACAGTTTAACCCCCCCAGGGAAGGGGGAAATACCGTCCTGTGGTGTAGGTTGGTGGACAGCAACCCCCCCAGGGAGGTACTACCCTCCCGTGATAGTAGGCTGGTTTACAGCAACCACCCCGGGGGGTACTACCGTTTTTGTGGTTTGTAGGGTTTGGTTTTAACCCGCAACCCCAGTGAGGTTCTCCGTCCCTTTTGGTGGTGGTGGGGAACCGCAACCACCCCGGAACGTACTTACCGTCCCTTTTTGGGAGTAGGTTGGGAGACAGCAACCACCCAGGGGGGGGTAATACCCTCTGTGGTGTAGGTTGGTAGACAGCAAAACCCCCCAGGGGGGTATAAACCCTCCTGTGGTAGTAGGGTTTGGGAGACAGCAAACCACCAGGGAGGGGATCCGTTTTTGTGGTAGTAGGTTGGTAGAAAGCAACCACCCCTGAGGTACTAAACCCTCTTTGGTAGTAGGTTGGTATACAGGGAACACCAGGGGGTACTACCGTCTTGTGGTAGTAGGTTGGTAGACAGCAACCCCCCGGGAGGTTTCTACCGTCCCGTGGGAGTAGGTTGGTAGACAGCAACACCTTGGGGGGTACTACCCTCTTGCCAGTTAGTGTGAAACAAAACCCTGTAATTTTTTTACATGATGGTTAGGATTGCTGGTGTCTTTTGTCTGTCTATAAATATGCAAGATTAGAGGTATGTCTTGCTACTTCTGCTTGCACTTAGGTCATACTATACATACATGTACATGTTTATTTATACACACTCATCTGAGTTTTCTTTGATTTTATCTTAATAGTAAGCCATGCGTGTTGTAAAAGTCAACTAAAATGCCGAGAACAATGGGCTAGTAACCCCTTTTCCTGTAATAATTACTAATAATATTAATAAGAAGAAAATTGTCAAAGTGGGAAGTCTGAACGTGCGTGGATGTTGTGCAGATGATCAGAAAGAGATGATTGTGGATGTTATGAATGAGAAAAAGCTTGATTTACTGGCTTTAAGTGAAACAAAGATGAAGGGGGTGGGAGAGTTTCAATGGAGAGGAATAAATTTGATTAGGTCTGGGATTTAATTAGAGTTAGAGCTAAGAAGGAGTAGCAAAAATGTTGAAGGATAAGTTATGGCAGGAAGAGAGACTATAAGTGTTTTAAATTCAAGGAGTATGTGGAGAAGGAGTAAAATAAAGGTTGGATGTGAAAAGTGGGATATAGTAAGCGTATATGCACCTGGAGAAGGATAAGTGTAGAGGAGAGAGAAAGTTTTTGGGGGAAATGTTGAGTGAATGCGTGGGGAGTTTTGAACCAAATGTGAGAGTAATGGTGGTGGGGATTTTAATTGTTAAAGGGGGTTTAAAAATGTTGTGGAGGGGTGTAGGTAAATTTGGAGTGCCAGGGGTAATTAAAAATTTGGGGAGCCTTTAATTGAGCTATGTGTAGAAAGGGTTTACCAGGAGAGTTTACCTGGAGAGAGTTCCGGGGGTCAACCCCCCCGGAAAAATAAATATACAAGGTATGATATAGCACGTAATGAAAGTAGTTTGTTAGATTATGTATTGGTGGATAAAAAGGTTGATGGATAGGCTCAGGATGTACACGTTTATGGAGGGGCAACTGATATATCGGATCATTATTTGTTGTAGCTACATTTGGGAGTAAGAGGTAGATGGGAAAAGAGGAAAATGGCAACAACAAGTAAGAGGGAGGTGAAAGTGTATAAACTAAGTGAGGAGGAAGTTCGGGTGAGATATAAGCGATATTGGCAGGAAGGTGGGCTAGTGCAAGTAAGAGTAGTGGGGGGGTTGAAGGGGGTTGGAATAGTTTTAAAATCAGTATTTAGAATGTGGGGCAGAAGTTTGTGGTTATAGGAGGGTGGGGGCAGGAGGAAAGAGGAGTGATTGGTGGAAGATGAAGTAAAGGGGGTGATAAAGGAGAAAAAGTTAGCTTATGAGAGGTATTTACAAAGCAGAATTGTTATGAGAAGAGCAGAGTAAATGGAGAGTAAAAGAAAGGTGAAGAGAGTGGGGAGAGAGTGCAAAAAGGAGAGCAGATGATAGAGTGAGAGAGGCACTGTCAAGAAATTTTAATAAAAATAGAAAAAAAATTTTGGGGTGAGTTAAAACAAGTTAAGAAATCCTAGGGAACAAATGGATTTGTCAGTTGAAAACAGAGTAGGGGAGTTAGTAGATGGGTAGTTGGCGGTTTTGGGTAGATGGCGAGAATATTTTGAGGAACTTTTAAATGTCGACGAGAAAGAGAGGCGGTAATTTCATGCACTGGCCCGGGAGGTATACCATCTTTTAGGAGTGAAGAAGAACAGGATGTGAGTGTGGGGGAGGTGCATGAGGCATTACGTAGAATGAAAGGGGGGGTAAAGCAGCTGGAACTGACGGGATCATGACAGAAATGTTAAAAGCAGGGGGGATATAGTTTTGGTGTGGTTGTATTTTTGTTTAATAAATGTATGAAAAAGGGGAAGGTACCCAGGGATTGGCGGAGAGATGTATAGTCCCTTTATATAAAGGGAAGGGGACAAAAGAGATTGTAAAAATTATAGAGGAATAAGTTTACTGAGTATTACTAGGAAAAAGTATACGGTAGGGCTATAATTGAAAGAATTAGAGGTAAGACAGAATTACGATTTTTGGATGAGCAAGGAGGTTTTAGAGTGGGTAGGGGTGTGTAGATCAAGAGTTTACATTGAAGCATATATGTGAATAGTATTTAGATAAAGGTAGGGAAGTTTTTATTGCATTTATGGATTTAGAAAAGGCATATGATAGAGTGGATAGAGGAGCAATGTGGCAGATGTTGCAAGTACATGGAAAAAGGTGGTAAGTTCTAAAAGCTGTAAAGAGTTTTTATGAGGATAGTAAGGTCAGGTTAGGGTGTGTAGAAGAGAGGGAGACTACTTCCCGGTTTAAAAGTAGGTCTTAGACAGGGGTGTGTAATGTCACCATGGTTGTTTAATATATTTATAGATGGGGTTGTAAAAGAAGCAAATTCTATGGTGTTCGGGGGAGGGGTGGGCTTAAATTATTGGGGAATTAAATACAAAAAGGGAATTGACACAGTTGCTTTTTTGCTGATGATACTGTGCTTATTAGAGATTCTAAAGAAAAATTGCAAAGGTTAGTGGATGTGTAAAGGTAGAAAGTGAAAGTGAACATAGAAAAGAGTAAAGTGATGAGGGTATCAAATGATTTAGATAAAGAAAAATAGGATATCAAATTGGGAGGAGGGTATGGGAGAAGTGATGTTTTCAGTTTGGGAGTTTACGTGTCGGGGGATGGATTTATGAAGGATG
>NC_069415.1:63251283-63308233 GCF_026875155.1 Cherax quadricarinatus | reverse complement strand
AGGAGGTACTACCGTCCTGTGGTAGTAGGTTGGTAGACAGCAACCACCCAGGGAGGTACTACCGTCTTGTGGTAGTAGGTTGGTAGACAGCAACCACCCAGGGAGGTACTACCGTCCTGTGGTAGTAGGTTGGTAGACAGCAACCACCCAGGGAGGTACTACCGTCTTGCCAAGTTAGTGTGAAACGAAAGCCTGTAATTTTTTTACATGATGGTAGGATTGCTGGTGTCTTTTGTCTGTCTCATAAATATGCAAGATTAGAGGTACGTCTTGCTACTTCTACTTACACTTAAGTCACACTTCACATACATGTACAAGTTTATTTATAAACACTCATCTGAGTTTTCTTTGATTTTATCTTAATAGTTCTTGGTCGTATTACTTTTCTTTTTATATCCATGGGGAAGTGGAATAAGAATCTTTCCTCCGTAAGCCATGCGTGTTGTAAAAGTCAACTAAAATGCCGAGAACAATGGGCTAGTAACCCCTTTTCCTGTAATAATTACTAAAAATATTAATAAGAAGAAAATTGTCAAAGTGGGAAGTCTGAATGTGCGTGGATGTTGTGCAAATGATCAGAAAGAGATGATTGTGGATGTTATGAATGAGAAAAAGCTGGATGCACTGGCTTTAAGTGAAACAAAGATGAAGGGGGTGGGAGAGTTTCAATGGAGAGGAATAGATGGGATTAGGTCTGGGGATTTAATTAGAGTTAGAGCTAAAGAAGGAGTAGCAATAATGTTGAAGGATAAGTTATGGCAGGAAAAAGAGAGACTATAAGTGTATTAATTCAAGGAGTATGTGGAGTAGGAGTAAAATAAAGGTTGGATGTGAAAAGTGGGTTATAGTAAGCGTGTATGCACCTGGAGAAGAGAGAAGTGTAGAGGAGAGAGAAAGATTTTGGGAAATGTTGAGTGAATGCATGTGGAGCTTTGAACCAAATGTGAGAGTAATGGTGGTTGGGGATTTTAATTGTAAAGTGGGTAAAAATGTTGTGGAGGGGGTAGTAGGTAAATTTGGAGTGCCAGGGGTAAATGAAAATGGGGAGCCTTTAATTGAGCTATGTGTAGAAAGAGGTTTACCAGGAGAGTTTACCTGGAGAGAGTTCCGGGGGTCAACGCCCCCGGATAAATAAATATACAAGGTATGATATAGCACGTAATGAAAGTAGTTTGTTAGATTATGTATTGGTGGATAAAAGGTTGATGGATAGGCTCCAGGATGTACACGTTTATGGAGGGGCAACTGACATATCGGATCATTATTTAGTTGTAGCTACAGTTAGAGTAAGATGTAGATGGGAAAAGAGGAAAATGGCAACAACAAGTAAGAGGGAGGTGAAAGTGTATAAACTAAGTGAGGAGGAAGTTCGGGTGAGATATAAGCGACTATTGGCAGGAAGGTGGGCTAGTGCAAGTAAGAGTAGTGGGGGGGTTGAAGGGGGTTGGAATAGTTTTAAAAATCAGTATTAGAATGTGGGGCAGAAGTTTGTGGTTATAGGAGGGTGGGTGCAGGAGGAAAGAGGAGTGATTGGTGGAATGATGAAGTAAAGGGTGTGATAAAAGAGAAAAAGTTAGCTTATGAGAGGTATTTACAAAACAGAATTGTTATGAGAAGAGCAGAGTAAATGGAGAGTAAAAGAAAGGTGAAGAGAGTGGTGAGAGAGTGCAAAAGGAGAGCAGATGAAAGAGTGGGAGAGGCACTGTCAAGAAATTTTAATGAAAATAAGAAAAAAAATTGGAGTGAGTTAAACAAGTTAAGAAAGCCTAGGGAACAAATGGATTTGTCAGTTAAAAACAGAGTAGGGGAGTTAGTAGATGGGTAGTTGGCGGTTTTGGGTAGATGGCGAGAATATTTTGAAGAACTTTTAAATGTCGACGAAGAAAGAGAGGCGGTAATTTCATGCACTGGCCAGGGAGGTATACCATCTTTTAGGAGTGAAGAAGAGCAGGATGTGAGTGTGGGGGAGGTGCATGAGGCATTACGTAGAATGAAAGGGGGGTAAAGCAGCTGGAACTGACGGGATCATGACAGAAATGTTAAAAGCAGGGGGGATATAGTGTTGGAGTGGTTGGTATTTTTGTTTAATAAATGTATGAAAGAGGGGAAGGTACCTAGGGATTGGCAGAGAGCATGTATAGTCCCTTTATATAAAGGGAAAGGGGACAAAAGAGATTGTAAAAATTATAGAGGAATAAGTTTACTGAGTATACCAGGAAAAGTATACGGTAGGGCAATAATTGAAAGAATTAGAGGTAAGACAGAATTTACGATTGTGGATGAGCAAGGAGGTTTTAGAGTGGGTAGGGGATGTGTAGATTAAGAGTTTACATTGAAACATATATGTGAATAGTATTTAGATAAAGGTAGGGAAGTTTTTATTGCATTTATGGATTTAGAAAAGGCATATGATAGAGTGGATAGAGGAGCAATGTGGCAGATGTTGCAAGTACATGGAATAGGTGGTAAGTTACTAAATGCTGTAAAGAGTTTTTATGAGGATAGTGAGGCTCAGGTTAGGGTGTGTAGAAGAGAGGGAGACTACTTCCCGGTAAAAATAGGTCTTAGACAGGGATGTGTAATGTCACCATGGTTGTTTAATATATTTATAGATGGGGTTGTAAAAGAAGCAAATTCTATGGTGTTCGGGGGAGGGGTGGGCTTAAATTATGGGGAATTAAATACAAAATGGGAATTGACACAGTTGCTTTTTTGCTGATGATACTGTGCTTATTAGAGATTCTAAAGAAAAATTGCAAAGGTTAGTGGATGTGTAAAGGTAGAAAGTAGAAAGTGAACATAGAAAAGAGTAAAGTGATGAGGGTATCAAATGATTTAGATAAAGAAAAATAGGATATCAAATTGGGGAGGAGGAGTATGGAAGAAGTGAATGTTTTCAGATACTTGGGAGTTGACGTGTCGGCGGATGGATTTAGAGAGAATGGATCAAAGTAGAATGACATGGAGAGATTTAAATTTGTAGAGGAAGGAAGGCGGGGTAGGGGTTGTCCTCGAAAAGGTTGGAAGGAAGGGGTAAGGGAGGTTTCGTGGGCGAGGGGCTTGGACTTCCAGCAAGCGTGCGTGAACGTGTTTGATAGGAGTGAATGGAGACGAATAGTATTTGGGACCTGACGATCTGTTGGAGTATGAAGAGGGTAATATTTAGTGAAGGGATTCAGGGAAACCGGTTATTTTCATATAGCCGGACTTGAGTCCTGGAAATGGGAAGTACAATGCCTGCACTTTAAAGGAGGGGTTTGGGATATTGGCAGTTTGGAGGGATATGTTGTGTATCTTTATACGTATATGCTTCTAAACTGTTGTGTTCTTAGCACCGCTGCAAAAGCAGTGATAATGTGTGAGTGTGGCGAAAGTGTTGAATGATGATGAAAGTATTTTCTTTTTGGGATTTTCTTTCTTTTTGGGTCACCCTGCCTCGGTGGGAGACGGCCGACTTGTTAAAAAAAATAGTGAGTGTCAAGCTTCATGTTAATAAAACCTACCAACGGCAAAAGTTTGAAGCCGATCAGAAAATACATTCCTGAGAAATTGATCTAATTGCAATGATTGATTTTTTTGGGCTATTTAAGCAAAATTTCAAAAATTTCGCGTATAGTATCAAATTTTTCACGTCAATAGTATTTTGAAGGCAATTAGAAGAAGCATAATTTTTTTCATAAAAATAAATATCAATGCATATTGAATAAAACTGGTAAACTGGGATTTATTTCAGGCAAAATTTGAAGCCGATCAGATGAGTCATTTTCCAGTTAGTGTTTCCGTCATTTACAAATTATTTTCTTTATCCGTATTTTGCTATATTATCCAAGCGAACGAAACTTAATGGGTACTGCCCTGGGTACTGTCCTGGGTACTGTCCTGGGTACTGTCCTGGGTACTGTCCTGGGTACTGTCCTGGGTACTGTCCTGGGTACTGTCCTGGGTACTGTCCTGGGTACTGTCCTGGGTACTATCCTGGGTACTGTCCTGGGTACTGTCCTGGGTACTGTCCTGGGTACTATCCTGGGTACTATCCTGGGTACTGTCCTGGGTACTATCCTGGGTACTGTCCTGGGGAAATGTCCTGGGTACTGTCCCTGGGTACTGTCCTGGGTACTGTCCTGGGTAGTCCTGTCCTGGGTATGTCCTGGGTACTGTCCTGGGTACTGTCCTGGGTACTGTCCTGGGTACTGTCCTGGGTACTGTCCTGGGTACTGTCCTTGGTACTGTCCTGGGTACTGTCCTGGGTACTATCCTGGGTACTGTCCTGGGTACTGTCCTGGGTACTGTCCTGGGTACTATCCTGGGTACTGTCCTGGGTACTGTCCTGGGTACTGTCCTGGGTACTGTCCTGGGTACTGTCCTGGGTACTGTCTGGGTAAATGTCCTGGGTACTGTCCTGGGTAACCCGGCCTGGGTACTGTCCTGGGTACTGTCCAGGGTCCTGTCCTGGGTACTGTCCTGGGTACTGTCCTGGGTACTGTCCTGGGTACTGTCCTGGGCACTATCCTGGGCACTATCCTGGGTATTATCCTGGACATTATTATTCTGAGTGCAATCCAGGGCACTATCCTGGGTACTATGCTGGGAGCTATTCTAGGTACTCTCCTGGGTGCTATCCAGGGTACTATCCTGAACGCTATCCTGGGCACTTTTCTGGGTACTACCCTGGTACTATCCCGGGTACTATCCTGAGTACTATCATGGGAACTATTCTAGGTACTATCCTGGGTGATATCCAGAGTACTATCCTGAGCACTATCCTGGGCACTTTTCTGGGTACTATCCTGGTACTATCCCGGGTACTATCCTGACTACTATCCTAGGAACTATTCTAGGTACTTTCCTGGGTGCTATCCAGGGCACTATCCTGAACACTATCCTGGGTATTTTTCTGGGTACTATCCTGGGTACTATCTTGGGCACTATCCTGGATAATATCCTGGGTTCAATGCTGGGTACTATCCTAGGTACTATCCTGGGCAATCTTCTGGGTACTATCCTAGGGTAATTTCCTGGACACTATCCTGGGCACTGTTCTGGGCATTTCCTGGGTACTATCCTGGGTACTGGGGCCTGGGGACTATTCTGGGCACTACCCTGGGTAGTATCCTGAGTACTATTTTAGGTACTATCCTGGGTACAGTCCTCGGTACTATTCTGGGTGCTAACCTGGGTACTATCCTGGATAACTATTCTGGGCACTATCCTGAGTACTGTTTTGGGTATTGTACTATTCTAGGCACTGTGATGGTACTATCCTGGGCACTGTCCTGCGTGTTATTCTGGGTACTGTCCTGGATGATATTCTGGGTACTATCCTAGGTACTATCCTGGGTGTTATCTATGGCACTATCCTCGTACAGTTCTGGGTGCTATCCTGGGCACTATCCTGGGTGCTATCTAGGGTACTATCCAGGGTATTATCTTTGGTGCTATCAAGGGTACTATCCGGCGTACTATCCTGGGTACTATACTGGGTGCTATCCTAGGTACTATCCAGGGTACTATCTTGAGTGCTATCCAGAGTACTATCCAGGGTACTATCCTGGGCACTATTCTGTGTGCTATCCAGGGTACTATCCAGGTTCTATCCTGGGTGCTATCCTGGTTCTATCCAGGGTACAATCCAGGGTATTATGCAGGGTACTATCCAGGGTACTATCCTGAGCACTATCCTGGGCACTATCCTGGGCACTATCCAGGGCACTATCCAGGGTACTATCCTTGGCACTATCCTGGGTGCTATCCAGGGTACTATCTGGCGTACTATCCTGGGTACTATCCTGGGTGCTATCCTAGGTACTATCCAGGGTACTATATTGGGTGCTATTCAGGGTACTATCCAGGGTACTATCCAGGGTACTATCCTGGGTACTATCCAGGGTACTATCCAGGGTACTGTCAATGGTACTATCCAGGGTACTATCCAGGGCACTATCCTGGGTACCATCATGGGTGCTATCCTAGGTACTATCCAGGGTACTATATTGGGTGCTATCCAGGGTACTATCCAGGGTACTATCCAGGGTACTATCCTGGGTACTATCCAGGGTACTATCCAGGGTACTATCAATGGTACTATCCAGGGTACTATCCAGGGTACTGTCAAAGGTACTATCCAGGGTACTATCCAGGGTACTATCATGGGTGCTATCCTAGGTACTATCCAGGGTACTATCTTGGGTGCTATCCAGGGTACTATCCATGGTACTATCCAGGGTACTATCCTGGGTGCTATCCAGGGTACTATCCAGGGTACTATCAAAGGTACTATCCAGGGTACTATCCAGGGTACTGTCAAAGGTACTATCCAGGGTACTATCCAGGGTACTATTCTGGGTACTATCCAGGGTACTATCCAGGGTACTGTCAAAGGTACTATTCAGGGTACTATCCTTAGCACTATCCAGGGCACTCTCCGGGGTACTATCCAGGGTACTATCCAGGGTACTATCTAGGGCACTATCCTGGGTACTATCCAGGATACTATCCAGGGTACTATCCAGGGTACTATCCAGGGTACTATCCAGGGTACTATCCAGGGTACTATCCAGGGTACTATCCAGGGTACTATCCAGGGTACTATCCAGGGTACTATACATGGTACTATCCAGGGTACTATCCTGGGTTCTATCCTGGGTGCTATCCTAGGTAGCATTTAAGATGCATCAGCCATTAAATATTAATGTCGATGAAAAGATTTATTTAACCTGAAATATATTAAACTTGTATTAATAGGCATAAAAATTTCGCACTATTTGGCAAATAAGGTCGTCATTTCTGCTCACTCTCCGCCGTATGTTTGAAGCTCCGCTGCTGTCTGTTGTCTACACAGATGACTCAGTTTTAACCTCTCAATAGTTCTTCGTAAGAATCGTCTCATATTTCACAGGCTCATCTGCTGACAGATGCCCTCTACCTGACACCCTTCTACCTGACACCCTTCTATCTGATACCCTTCTATCTGACACCTTTCTATCTGATACCATTTTAGCTGACATCCTTCAATTGGACACCCTTCTAACTGACACACTTCTGGCACCCTTCTACCTGACACCCTTCTACCTGACACCCTTCTATCTGATACCCTTCTATCTGACACCTATCTATCTGATACCATTTTAGCTGACATCCTTCAATTGGGCACCCTTGTATCTGACACCCTTCTGACGCCCTTCTATCTGACACCCTTCTGTCTGGAAGTTAGCGTGGGCTGTTACCAAGCACCATGGCTTGTTGCAGTGTTTTAGAATCTCAGGTTCATGTGTTGAAGAAAGAGGTTCTACTTCTTCAGGAGGAAAATAGGAGGTTGAAGCTTTGCTTAGATGAGTTTGGGAGCGAGTGTGAGAAGGATTTAGCTGGTAAAGAGGAAATGGTCACCAGCAGAGAGAGTGGCAGCCGTTTTAAGTTGCAAGTGGTTCAGAGTTCAGGAAGAAGGAAGATAAGGAGGGTTAACAGAGAAGATGTGAAGGTAGGAAATCGATTCTCTCTTCTCCAGGATGAGTGCACTTCAGTGGTTAGTGAGGTTGAAGGAGCCACTGATTCCCCTGCTAAACAAGGTAAGAATATTTTAATTGTAGGAGATTCTCAGGTAAGATATATGGACCGTACTTTTTGTAACAGAGATAGAAAGGTCAGACAGAGGAGGTGCCTTCCAGGAGCTGATGTTGGTGACATAGTCAGCAGGTTGGATAATATTATGTCAGGTAATGGGAACAAGCCCATTGTCTGTCTTAGTGCTGGGTGAAATGACATATGTAGTCATATGTAGTCATATGTAGTATCTGGCCTAGAAAAGGAGTGGGCAATGAATGGATGTCAAGGGCAATTGATATAAATTGCTGGCTAGACAGGTTCTGCAAGGAACTTGCAATTTCATTCATTGATAACTGGGACATATTCTATGGCAAACGTGATATATATGCATGGGATGGGGTTCATCTCTGTGGGACTGGAGTGGTTGCATTAGCCAATTCGATTGAGAGGGTAATTGATGACTTGTCTAGGAATTTAAACTGATAGATTATAGAGGTATGGGTTTTTGTGGGAAGCAATCAGGCTGCAGTTTTAGGGCTGAAAACAGCAGATATTACCGGGATTCCTCAGTGATATGTTAAAAAGACAATATTCAAAATAAAGTTGCTAGTATAGGCAAATCAATTGATCAACAAAGAGAGACAGTAGAGGGAAACGAGTGACTAGCTCCCTCAAGGTGTACTATACAAACAGCAGGAGTCTAAGAAATAAGAGAGATGAGCAAAGATTACTTGCAGGTGCAGGTAATATAGATGTTATTGGTATAACAGAGATCTGGTTCAACCTGAAAGATAGAGAAATGCCTTCTGAATGCAACATACAGGGTTATAAACTATTACATACTGATAGGGTCAACAGGAAGGATGGTGGAGTGGCGATGTATGTTAGAGATAATTTAAATTGTTGTCTTAGACATGATATAAGATTAGAAACATCGGACACAAAATCTGTTCGGCTACAGTTTCTCGAGGGTCGTGACAAATAAATTTTGGGTGTGATTTGCAGGCCCCAAACTTTGATAGGGAGTGTAGTAAGCTGTTATGGGACGAAATTCATAAGGCATCTAGATATGAAAATGTTGTGATAATGGAGATTTTTAAATTTAGACAAATTGATTGGAACAATATGACAAGAAATCTTGAGTCTAGTGACTTTATTGATACAGTTCAGGATTGCTTTTTAGAACGGTTTGTGACAGAACCAAATAGAGGAAACAATCTGCTTGACTTGGTTCTTGCCAACAAAGATTCACTAATTAATATATTATCTTGAGGTTAATGATGAGCTTGGGGAAAGTGATCACAAATCACTTAGTTTCAATATATCATGGAATTACCCAGATAACTGCAATCAAATCTCTGTCCCAGACTTTCGCTTGACCGACTTCATGGGACTGAAAAATTACCTGTGTGGGCTAAATTGGGATGTCCTGATTATGGGTCAGGTAGGTGATCTTGGTTGCTAATATGACGTTTTCAAAGCATAGTTCTAGCTGCCCTGATAAATTTTGTTCCGAGTAGAGAAATTAGATCTTACAAAAATGATCCCAAATGGATGAATAATAGATTAAAACATCTCATTGGTCAAAAGAGAGGCATATATAGGCGTATCAAAAGAGGGGATGGGCAGTTAAGAAATCAATATATTCAATTAAAGAGAGAAATAAAAAAGGAATAAGAAAAGAAAAAGGGATTATGAGGCTAAGGTCGCAAGGGATTCAAAGACTAACCCAAAAGGGTTCTTTCAGGTATACAGAAGTAAGATTAGGGACAAGATTGGCCCACTTAAGAGTAACTCTGGTCGGATCACTGACAGTGATAGGGATATGTGTGAAATTTTCAATATCTACTTCCTCTCAGTTTTTACCCAGGAAAATACTAGTGAAATTCCTGTCATAATAGAATACGTAGGACAGGATGATAATTAACTATGCACGATTTCGGTAACTAGTGACATGGTCCTCAGACAGAGAAATTAAAACCTAACAAATCCCCAGGTCCTGATGAACTGTTTTCAAGGGTGTTAAAGGAATTTAAAGAGGAACTTAGCATTTCTTTGGCTAATCTTTTTAACATATCACTACAAACTGGCATAGTGCCTGATCAGTGGAAAACGGCAAATGCATTACCTATTTACAAGGCAGGTGACAGGTCCTTAGCTTCGAGCTACAGACCAATAAGCCTTACCTCCATAGAGGGAAAATTTATGGAATCAATAATTGCCGAAGCAATTCGTAACCATCTTGATAGGCACAGATTGATTAATGAATCTCAACACGGTTTTACAAAGGGGCGTTCCTGTCTTACGAATCTGTGGTATTGAATCATGGTATTGAATATGATATTGTGTATATGGACTTACGTAAGGCTTTCGATGGAGTCCCACATCAGAGGCTATTGAAGAAACTTAAGGCAAACGGATTAAGAGGAGAAATTTTTTCCTGGGTAGAGGCATGGTTGACAAATAGGCAGCAGAGAGTTTGCATAAATGGGCAGAAATCAGAATGGGGGCACGTCACAAGCGGTGTTCCACAGGGGTCAGTGTTGGGCCCGTTGTTGTTCACAATTTACATAAACGACATAAATGAGGCAATAATTAGCGACATAGGCAAATTTGCTTATAACATCAAAATAGGCTGTCCAGTTCATTCAAATGAGGACATTAGAGCACTCCAGGATAATTTAAATAGACTGATGCAATGGTCGGAGAAGTGGCAGATGCAGTTTAATAAAGACAAATGCAAAGTTCTAAATGTTGGACAGGAAAATAACCATGCCAGATATACACTAAATAATGTAGATCTTAGTACTACTGATTGCAAAAAGGATTTAGGAGTTCTGGTTAGCAGTAATCTAAAAAAAGACAACAGTGCATTAGTGTTCGCAATAAAGCTAACAGAATTCTTGGCTTCATTACTAGAAGTATAAATAATAGAAGTCCTCAGATTGTTCTTCAACTCTATATATCCTTGGTTAGTCCTCATTTAGATTATGCAGCACAACTCTGGTCACCGTATTACAGAATGGATATAAATGCGCTGGAAAACGTACAGAGGAGGATGAGGAAGTTGATCCCTTGCATCAGAAATCTTCCCTATGAGGATAGACTGAGGGCCCTGAATCTGCACTCTCTCGAAAAGCGTAGAATTAGGGGGGATATGAAAAACAGGAATAAATAAAGGAGATGCAAATAGAGTGCTGAAAATTTCCGGCCAAGACAGGACTCGCAGCAATGGTTCCAAGTTGGAAAAATTCAGATTCTGGAAGGATATAGGAAAGCACTGATTTGGTAGTAGAGTTATGGATGAGTGGAACAAACTCCCGAGTACAGTTATAGAGGGTAAAACGCTGTGTAGTTTTAAAAATAGGTTAGATAAATTCATGACTGAGTGTGGGTGGGTGTGAGTTGGACCTGACTAGCTTGTGCTACTAGGTCTGATGCCGTTCTCCTTCCTTAAGTGGAAGTGGCCTGACTAGGTGTGTCATTGGGCTAATCATGGGGGGGGGACATGAACCTGCTTCGCATGGGTCAGTAGGCCTGCTGCAGTGTTCCTTATCTTTATGTTCTTAATTGATCTTTGCGGATTACGCGATTTTTTGGAAGATTCTGAAGAGAAAGGCAGATGGAGGATTTTAAAGGATTTGTAAAATAAGGAAATTAAGAGTGATCATAGGAAAGAGCAAGAAAAATCTAGACAATTGAATATTGGTTGGAAGGGATATAGGGGAGGCAAGTGTGTTCATACACCTGTCGGCGGATGAGTTGATGATGGAAAAAGCAAACCATAGAACAAAAGATGAGAAAAGATGGGTGTTATATTAAAGTGGAGTTAAAACACTATCCATGGAGACATACTGGGAAATTTACAAAATTAGAGTGGTACCAACACTTATGATGCTGAGGCATGGATTTTAAATGTTGCATCAATGAGGCTGGAGGCGTTGATGCCATATTTAAAGGAGATGAATGGTGTCAGTATTATGCAGAATATTCTCAGAGGTGTGATCAGAATTAGGTATAAGGTTAATATAAATAAATGGGCTGAAGAGGGGCTGTTGGTGAGATTTGGGCACGTAAGAAGTAGCAACATAGGATCAGCAGGAGGATGTTTAAATCATAACTGGAAGAAAGGAGAGGTAGGAGTCGTGCCAGAAAGGTTTGGAAGAATGAGATTGTTACGTATTTATATTACATATTTAAACTGGCGCCTAGGAGTGTAAAGCCTTGTCTAGAGGCATTTAAATTAAGCAAAATTCATCACCCTAGGCCCATAAGGTAAATTCACTTAAAGTGCCTTTCAAAAATGACAAACAAACTCGCTTTATAAGAATATACACTAAAATATCAGTAACAACATTACATTTATATTTTTTTTATTATCACACTGGCCGATTCCCACCAAGGCAGGGTGGCCCGAAAAAGAAAAACTTTCACCATCATTCACTACATCACTGTCTTGCCAGAAGGGTGTTTTACACTGCAGTTTTTAAACTGCAACATTAACACCCCTCCTTCAGAGTGCAGGCACTGTACTTCCCATCTCCAGGACTCAAGTCCGGCCTGCCGGTTTCCCTGAACCCCTTCATAAATGTTACTTTGCTCACACTCCAACAGCACGTCAAGTATTAAAAACCATTTGTCTCCATTCACTCCTATCAAACACGCTCACGCATGCCTGCTGGAAGTCCAAGCCCCTCGCACACAAAACCTCCTTTACCCCCTCCCTCCAACCTTTCCTAGGCCGACCCCTACCCCGCCTTCCTTCCACTACAGACTGATACACTCTTGAAGTCATTCTGTTTCGCTCCATTCTCTCTACATGTCAGAACCACCTCAACAACCCTTCCTCAGCCCTCTGGACAACAGTTTTGGTAATCCCGCACCTCCTCCTAACTTCCAAACTACGAATTCTCTGCATTATATTCACACCACACATTGCCTCAGACATGACATCTCCACTGCCTCCAGCCTTCTTCTCGACTGCAACATTCATCACCCATGCTTCACACCCATATAAGAGCGTTGGTAAAATATACTCTCATACATTCCCCTCTTTGCCTCCAAGGACAAAGTTCTTTGTCTCCACAGACTCCTAAGTGCACCATTCACCCTTTTCCCCTCATCAATTCTATGATTCACCTCATCTTTCATAGACCCATCCGCTGACACGTCCACTCCCAAATATCTGAATACATTCACCTCCCCATACTCTCTCCTTCCAATCTGATATCCAATCTTTCATCACCTAATCTTTTTGTTATCCTCATAACCTTACTCTTTCCTGTATTCACTTTTAATTTTCTTCTTTTTGCATACCCTACCAAATTCATCCACCAATCTCTGCAACTTCTCTTCAGAATCTCCCAAGAGCACAGTGTCATCAGCAAAAAGCAACTGTGACAACTCCCACTTTATGTGTGATTCTTTATCTTTTAACTCCACGCCTCTTGCCAAGACCCTCGCATTTACTTCTCTTACAACCCCATCTATAAATATATTAAACAACCACGGTGACATCACACATCCTTGTCTATGGTCTACTTTTACTGGGAAATAATTTCCCTCTTTCCTACATACTCTAACATGAGCCTCACTATCCTCGAAAAAACTCTTCACTGCTTTCAGTAACCTACCTCCTACACCATACACCTGCAACATCTGCCACATTGCCCCCCATATCCACCCTGTCATACGCCTTTTCCAAATCATAAATGCCACAAAGACCTCTTTAGCCTTATCTGAATACTGTTCACTTATATGTTTCACTGTAAACACCTGGTCCACACACCCCCTACCTTTCCTAAAGCCTCCTTGTTCATCTGCTACATTTATACACAACATATAACTTGCCTTCACCACATTTCACGAAAAATATGCTAGTACACTGCTACTAGCTATTTAAAATTAGGCCATATTTTGTTACAATCAAAACCAAGCGCTAAAACGATACGGGTTATCAGGAAACAAGAAAAAAATATTGATGGCGTCTGTCGATCGCCATTCTTTGCTAGCTTCCAGTCTGCTGGTAATAATATAACCATTTCTGAACCTCTACTAATCACACGACACCACATAAAAACCAGAGCCTTGCCCAATGCTGGAACCAAACTTAAATTACACAAGAAAATATTTCCTCAAATAAATTATGGCCTAAAACTTACCCAAAACACCACCTACTTACTTAACCAAACACCATCACACCTTGTTCCACAAACTGACCTCTCGACACACTGCCAAACTACTCACTCTGACCCACAGCTTACTTATCCCAGCCACCTGTCTAACACACATCCACATCATGTTTAATCTACGTTCACAGAGAGAGTACTTTTACAGAGATTTTTTTTTTACCCCACTATGCATTATTACAACCGTGCAGAAACCTGCACAGTAGGATAAGGAGGATTTGCGTGTTAAGGGCCAGGACGTCCAACAGACTTGCGTGTTAGATCAGAGTGTACTGTCATGCTATTGGAGTGTAAGCAAAGTAACATTTATGGATTTAGTCAAGGAAACTTTTAGCCTGGCTTGAGTCCTGAAGGTGAGAGGTACAGTGTCTCTACTCTGAAGGAAGGTTAAGGATGTTGATGTTCGGAGGACTGTCTGTAACTGACACGAAATCGTAATGACACGATTGCAAACTGTGATGTGGGTGTTATTCTGACAAGAATGACAGTGAATGAATGACAGTGAATGAATTTTGTCCTTTTTATCGTCACCTGCCTCTGTAAGGGATGGCCAGCCTGTTAAATTAATAACAGTGTAAATAGGATATTGAAAAATCAGATCCCGTAGAGGTGATTGGAGAGTTGTGATGAATAATCGAAAACATATCAGCGAGTTGTGGATTTTGTACGAGTCCTGCGACTATACTGAAGCTTATAGTGCACTTAGTGATTGTTTTTTCGTTTGTTAGAAGGTCGAGAGATCGACGAACATAATTTATTGATGAAACATATATCTGGAGTTTGCCTTGAGAGGATTTCGGGGGTCAACGCCCCCGCGGCCCGGTCTGAGACCAGGCCTCATGGTGGATCAGGGTCTGATCAACGAGGCTGTTACTGCTGGCCGCACGCAAGCTGATGTACGAACCACAGTCCTGTTGGTCCTGTACTGACTTTAAGTGCCTGTCCAGTGCCTTCTTGAAGACAGCCAGGGGTCTGTTGGTAATCCCCCTTAAGTATGCTGGGAAGCAATTGAACAGTCTTGGTCCCCGGATACTTATTGTGTTGTCCCTCAATGTACTCGTGGCGCCCCTGCTTTTCATCGGGGGAATATTGCATCTCCTGCCGAGTCTTTTGTTTTCATAGGGAGTGATTTTCGTGTGCAGGTTTGGTACCAATCCCTCCAGGACCTTCCAAGTGTATATTATCATGTATCTCTCTCTCCTGCGTTCGAGGGAATACAGATCAAGGACCTTCAACCGTTCCCAGTAATTTAGATGCCTTATTGTACTTATGTGTGTGCCGTGAAATTTCTTTTAACACTCTCCAGGTCTGCAATGTCGCCATTGTCAACTTGTATTTTCAATTGCAAGCTTCCCAGTCAAGTCACTAGCGACTGACATCAATGACAAGGCAAGGAGAAACGTGTGGGATATTCATTACAAAGTAATTAAAGCCTTATATTGAACATATAACTTTCAGATCGTCAGCAAACGATTAAATAATTTACTCCACAACAGAACTTCAATGATACATGGAATTCCGTCTTAGCGAAAATGTTAGCAGTGAAATATACTCGTTGAGCATAACGAACACCTTATACACGAGAGGTTAATTAAAGTTTCACCTGGAAAGAAATTTGTAAATGTTATGTACGAAGAGCAACTCAGAAGCAGTTTATAGATTGCTGAGGACTCTCAAAGGTACATCACTGCATCAATTTCGCCTCATTTCAGATTTGATTGTATGTAAGACCATTCTCTGTGGAGGTTATGTATTTTTATCTTGTTAAATACTCAACAATAACTCTTGCAAGCAGTTTACACTGAGGTCATAAAACAGTTTACAAAGAAAAAGTTTTTGGAATGACTGATATTTTGTTAAAAATATTTTAGTGTATTTGTTGCATATGTTTCCAGAATGAAAATGCAATTTCCTTGCAGCACATTGTTGTTGTGGAGAACAAGCAGGAAATTGTGTGGGATAAGCCGTTAAGTACATAGTACTGAGGGAGAGAAAGAGAGAGGGAGAGAAACAGACAGACAGACAGACAGACAGACAGACAGACAGACAGACAGAACGAGAGAGAGAGAGAGAGAGAGAGAGAGTGTGCGTGTGTGTGTGTGTGTGTTATTGTAGAGGACAAAGGGATACACCGAGGACTATCCTCCCGAGTACTTAGTACTGACAGAGATAATTTAGAGGACAAGTAGTATACTGGATTCCCAAACTCCCAGAAAGTGTTATTTCAAAAACCTTTAACACACTACAACGATAACTTAAAATTAACTAGTCTTACATCTTAAAAACATTACTGTCGGAATTATTTATGTCTCTTAAGCTCACAGAAGTTGCAACTTAAAACAGTTAAGTTATTTATGATTCTCTGTCTTCTTTGCTTATTGTAAACGGCCTGAAAATAAACAGTAAGATATCAGAAGTAAGATTGATATGCACAAATTATTAAAAAGTAATTGAAGTTGATTCCTCGTGGATTCCCTACATTCCGCCTGGAACGCCATATATCGATGCCTTGACTAAACTAAAATTAAACGAAGAGAATGTTATATATAATTTTAACTCGTCAAACATATGTTAAAATAATCTATTGCTAGAAACATTACGGTAAAAACGCACATTCCAACTATCAGATCAGTCTTACTTTAGACTGAACATGAGTTATGTCTTCCAACGATTACTTGTTCAATACCGTAGTAATCCTTAAAGACTAGGAAGATAAGTCTGTATTGGGAGGAAAAAATATATGCTAATTAATCAGCCTGTATATCACTGTCGGTAAGTACTGAACTGACATTCATAGGACCTCCAGATCATGATGAAGGATTAGACATGTGCAGCATCTGGGTATCTTTACCGTAGATGTTTCATCATCCAGTGACTTTATCAACACGATCGCCAGTCTTCATGCTTGTGCCTCAGACTTTACGATTACGGTACTCTTCACCTACTCCAAGGCATACGGACTGTATATAGTTTTGTATATACTTCTACTGTCTTCAAATTATGTCCTTGAATTTGTATTCATAAAGCCACTGGATGGCAAAACGTCCACAATAAAGATTCCCAGATGTTGCACATGTGTTTAATTCTTTATCTTTTCGGTACTGTGTACCACACATGTACACTTTCAGATCACGTCACTTCCTATTAATACAGTAACAGGGACAATATTTTGTTGGTTACGATCCCCAAGTAATTACTGTACTATCAGTGATCAGCTGAGTTACACTTTGCTAAATGTGGTACTAACAGTAAGGTGAAAATCATACACTTTTTACCTCTAAAAAGAACTTTATACTATAATGATTAACAATTTAAATATGCAAAATTATCGTAAAAAAATCCAGTTGTTGACACGATAACCTGAATTTTATTAATTTACAAGTGTATGCAGGAATTTTTGTATGAAGTGAGTGATTCTCTGAGAACTGATTTAGGAGGCTGCGTAAATGAGGATGTCCTGGAAATAAGATAAATACGCAAAAAGTAAATGTTTTAAGGGTGAAGATAAAGGCGATAGCTGGGAGAAGCATTTTGTTAGAGAAAGAAGATTGGCAGAGTGGAGGAGGCAAGGCGGAATATGAGAAGAAGCGTGATGAATTGTGTGGGGATGAAGCAGTCAAGTGAAAGACTGAAGGAGGGGTATAGGAGTGTGGGTCAGTAAATATGAGAGTGGAGGAATGATGGTGAGAGAGAGAGAACGATGGAGGAGTGTCGGAGAATAATGGAGGTGTTTCGGAGAATTATGGAGGTGTGTGGGAGAATGATAGCAATATGTAGGAGAATGATGGAGGTGTGTGGGAGAATGATAGTGAAATGTAGGAGAACAATGGAAGTGTGTGGGAGAATGATGGAGGTGTGTGGGAGAATGATGGAGGTGTATGGGAGAATGATAGTGATATGTAGGAGAAAAATGGGGGTGTGTGGGAGAATGATGGAGGTGTGTAGGAGAATGATAGAGGTATGTTGAAGAATAATGGAAGAATGTGCTAGGACGAATGAAAGGCATGTGAGAATGTATGTGAGAGATTTTACTCACCTAATTATGGTTGTAGGGGGTCGATTCATAGCTCCTGGCGCCACCTCTTCACTGGTAGCTACTAGGCCCACTCTCCCCCTATTCCATGAGCTTTATCGTACCTTTTCTTAAAGCTATGTATGGTACCTGCGTACACTTCCTCACTTTCCAGACTATTCCACTTCCTAACAACTCTGTAACTGAAGAAATACTTCCTAACATCCTTGTGGCTCAACTGAGTTTTTAACTTCCAATTGTGACCACTTGTTGCTGTGTTCCACCTCTGAAACATCCTGTCTTTGTCCACTTTGTCGATTCCTCTCAGTATTTTATATGTCCCTCCTGTCCTCCAGTGTCGTCAGCTTAAGTTCCCTTAACCTCTCCTCGTAGGACATACCCCTTAGCTCCTGGACAAGTCTCGTTGCAAAAATTTGCACTTTCTCTAGCTTCATGACGAGCTTGGCCAAGTGTGTGTTCCAAACTGTAGCTGCATACTCCAGTATGGACTAGACGTACAAAGTGTACATTGTCCGGATAGATTCTTTACTGAGACGTCAGAATGCTATTCTTAGGTTCGCCAGTCGCCCATATTCTGCAACAGTTATTTGGTTCATGTGCACCTCAAGGGATGTCCTCAGTATTATACACACGCCGAGATACTTTGGCCCCCTAGACTGTACTCCGTCTGCGGTATTCTTTGCTCTTCCCCGATTTTCATTATTTTACACTTGATGGGGTTGAACTCCAGGAGCCATATGCTTGACCAGACCTGCAGTCTGTCCAGAACCCTGTGTCGCCCTTCCTCATCCTCCTACGACTGAATTCTCCTCATCAACTTCACATCGTCTGCAAGCAGGGACCCTTCTGAATCTATTCCTTCCGTTATATACCAGAAACGGTCCTGGTCCTAGGACTGACCCCTGTGGAACCCCGCTAGTCACAGGCAACCAGTCTGACACCTCATCACATACCATGACTCGCTGATGCCTTCCCGTCAGGTATTCTCTAATCCATTGCAGTACCTTCCCTGTTATACCTGCCAGGTCATCCAGGTTTTGTACTAATCTCTTGTGTGGAACTGAGTCAAAAGTTTTCTTGCAGTCCAAGAAAATGCGGTCTACTCACCCCTCTCTCTCTATCTTGGCTTACTGGTATCAGCTTCTCATTGAACTCTAGTAGGTTCGTGACACAGGATTTCCCTTCTCTGAATAAGTGCTGGTTGTCGTTTATAAGTTCATTCCTTTCTAGGTGTTCCACGACTCTTCTCCTGATAATCTTTCCCATGACTTTGTATACATGTCAGTGACACTGGTCTATAGTTAAATGTTGCGTGTTTGTCTCCTTTTTTTAAAAACTGGGACTACATTTGCTATCTTCCATACCTCTGGTAGTCGCCCTGTTTCAACAGAAGTGTTGAAGAATGTTGTTAGTGGTACACAGAGCGCCTCTGTTTTCTCTCTCTGGATCCATGGAGAGATGTTATCCGGCCCCATCACCTTTGAGATATCTAGTTAGCTTAGCAGCCTCTTCACCTCCTCCTCGGTTGTATGTATCGTGTCCAGTACTGGTTGGTGTATCCCACCTCTCCGTCTTTCCGGAGTCATTTCTGTCTCCACTGTGAATATTTCTTTGAATCTCATGTTAAACTCTTCATATACTTCATGGTTTTTCTTGTAAACTTCCCTCCTTCCTTCCTCAGACTGATTACCTGGTGCTTGACTGTAGTTTTCTTCCTGATGTGACTGTGCAACAGCTTCGGGTCAGACTTGGCTATCGCTGTTATGTCATTTTCGTAAAGTCGCTGGGCCTTTCCTTTCCTGGGCAAAATTCACTTCTTGCTCTTCGACTTCTCTCCTTATTATCCTGAGTTCTTTGCCTTCTATACTTCTTCCATTCTCTACCACTCTTGGTTATAGCCTATCTATACCTTTGGGTGTACCAAGGGCTCGTTCTGGCTTTCTTGTTATGTCTGTTGCCCTTAAGTACAAACCTCTCCTCCACTTCTTTGCATATTGTTGTCCCACTGGACCTCGCACACGAAATTCCTTTTGCCTGTAAAGTCCCCTATCTTGTAGTTTGGATTCATTCTTCTTGCATTTCCTGCCTCCCTCTTCAATTGTAACTCTGCTAGGTATTCGAAGCTTAAAACCACATGATCGAAAGCTCCGAGGGGCCACTGATATGTGATGTCCTCAATGTGACTCAAGAAATCGTAATGACACGATTGCAATCGTGTCATTACGATTTCTTGAGTCATGTTGACGGCAGTGAAGGGACTTGAGCTAGAGTTCGTCACGGCCACGCTAGCTGGAGATTCGTCTGTAAAAACTTGCATTTGTGGTCACAGTGGTGCCTGTGTTAACCTTCCTATGGTGTAGAAATATACCTAGTTGGATGAATCTTATTGTGGCTAGCTGGTCTAGTGGCTAACGCGACGGGCTGGAGTTTTGAGACTCTATGACCGCGGGTTCAATCCCGGCCGGGGGTATGGTATGTCCTCAATGTCTACACTACTCAAGGTGAATACTGGTTTGTTTTCTTCTCTCTCTCTGGTAGTGTCCTTAATGTGTTGTTTCATAAGGTTTCCAAGTACCACTTCCAACATTTTAGCTCTCCACATTTCTGGGCCTCCATGTGGATCCAAGTCACCCACGACAAATAGCTTTTCCCTACTCACACAGGCCCTTCTTGCCACTTCAGCCAGTGTGTCAACCATCTCTCTGTTACTCTCATCATATAGTTCTCTTGGCCTCCTTCTGTTCTGTGGAGGGTAATACATCACTGCAATCACCTCCTTGGGACCTCAAGTCTGCAGTGTTTCTATTATGTTGTCCCTTGCTTCTTCTCTGTCCCCTCTCTCCAACTCCTCAAAATCCCATTGTTTTTTGATGAGCAGTGCTACTCCTTCAACCATTTACCCCCCCCCACCCATTCCCTCTGTCCTTCCTCAGGATCTGATATCCTGTTGGAAATTGGCATTTGCTATCATTCTTGAGCGTGAATGTACAGGTGTGGGATAGTGTGAAGGAATGTGCAAGTGTGGGATAGTGTAAAGGAATGTGCAAGTATGGGATAGTATGAAGGAGTGTACAAGTGTGGGATAGTGTGATTGAGAGACTGTATGGTAGAGGGTGGGTTAGAGTGTAGGCGTGAGTGGTCAGAGTTTACAATGGTGACGACGGTTCATGTACGTGTGTGTGTATACACAATCGCGTGAACTCACATGCTTTTGTGTGTGTGTAGTGTTAATGAGGCTAGTAGACTCTACACCATAGACTCACTTTTTTGTAATCGTAATTTGTACTTACTAGAGAGCTCTGTTTCCTAGCAGAATGTTGCCTTTTCTATTCATTGTACTTTCTGGCGGACACTAGTCTAACAGACACACCTAGTTACCCTCCCTGAATTCTGGATTTAAGTACCAATTACTGCTCGTTAATAGTGTACTCCTTGCTCACGCTGAGAGAGGACCCCTTCACGTTACAGCTGGTGAAACCCAGACCCCACAACTGACCTCAAACAACAAACTTAGGTGAGTATTTGCGGCAGTCAAAGATGATACTCGCTGTGGCGTCACTCCTGATGTCCTGGTTCCACTTCCGTTTCTTCTTTATATTTTTTATGATCCCATTTACAGTGCTTCAATCACAGTGCTAGATTTGCACTTTACTGTCTGTCTTGGTGTCACATCTTATCACTTACCGACTCAGGTGTCGTACCACATTACCTCTATGCTCAAGCTGGTTATTTCCCCTTTAATTTCTGCATTTCATTATATATATATATATATATATATATATATATATATATATATATATATATATATATATATATATATATATATATATATATATATATATATATTATATATATAAAGTGTTTTCTTAACCCTCACTTTATGGATTGTTTTATTATTCACTAACTCATCTATCCTTGACATGTATTTAACACTCTGGCTGGAGGTCACACTTATTCTTGTTAGTATTTTAGGTTATGTTGGCATGTAGCAACACCACCTACACCCAGCACTGGGCCTCCAGCCTCACTCTTCTTGCACTGATTTCACTTTCAAATTGTTTTATATAAATTGTAGCCCTCACTTCCCTTTTCTGATTTAAGGCAGTTTGTATTTCGCTTCTCAAGTTGTTCACTGACCCTGACACTTTCAATGATCACTGTAATAAACTTGGATAGGCCAGAAAACATTACAGTTCAAGAGCACTGTGTGATGCTGTTACTCCCACAGTGTGAGTGTGGGGAGACTGTGTGTGGTAGATTGTGTGTGGCAGGCTGTGTGTGGGAGATTGTGTGTGGAGACTGTGTGTGAGACAGGGTGTGTGGAGGACTGTGTGACAGACACTGTATGTTGGAGACTGTGGTAGACAGTGTGTGTGTGTGGGAGATGAGAGAATGTGAGAAGTGTGTGGGAATGCTTGAGAGTTGAGTGAGAGAGTGCTGGAGGTGTGTGTGTGTGTGTGTGTGTGTGTGTGTGTGTGTGTGTGTGTGTGTGTGTGTGTGTGTGTGTGTGTGTGTGTGAAGATTTCCATTGTAGACGATATTCTTTGGAAAAAAATTGCTTGTTGGGTAAGGGAAGTGTGTTTACCACTGTGCAAGAAGCATCATGTTGAAAGCGATGGATGTTTACATTGTGAGAGTGAAGACAGGCAGCAAGGATAAGAGGCAGACTCAGTAAGAAAGTTGAATAAAAATATGGGATAGAGAAGACAGGAGCTGGAACAATTAACCAAGAGTAATATGAAAAAGTGATGTAATATGTGTGTGTAGATGGAAGTGAATAGAGAGAAGAGCGAACTGGCTGGATTGTGTTTGCTTGGGTCAATTTCAAGTTCTTGTTTACCGTGTTTGCTTTCTGTTTAACCAGCGTTGCTTCACCATGTTTATTACTCCGTTTAGTAGTATCTTACTTGGTTTCTATGATGCCCTCCACTATATCTCTTCTTTGCGTATTTCCTACTCTCGGGCTTCATAAATTTTCCACATGTTCCTGTTTTCTGATGATAATATATTAAGTTCATACACACTGTCTTACCCAAACCATCGTAATTCTACGATCAGCCATGTCGTTATCCTCTGAACTTTTTAAATAATTTTGTACAGTTTTCTTAATGATATGAGAAGTTCATTTTAGTGACGTACTCTAGACATTTTCTAAAAACCAGACTTACTTATACTATTTAAAATAACAGGGAAGGTTCCTTGTTAGCTTTCAAAAGCTGAAAAAATTCATTTACTAGTGATGCCTAATGTGTTACTAGTATTAGAGAAAAGGTTTAAGAGTGATATTCATCCACTGATTCATTCTTTTTCCAATCTCTCAGCTGTTACTACTCTTCCTCCTTCATCCCAGGATCCTCCTCATAACCTTGCACTTACTGGGGGTTCACCTCCAGTAATTGTTAAAAATTCTCATGCATCTTTCACAAGTTTTCCTGTAGCAATTTGCAGTCCTCTATCTTTTTTTTCTCGTCTCCAGCTTTGCGTCAACTCCATTAACTGGATCGGTTGACGAGGCACCACATCATTTGTGGTCACATTTTCCATTCATCCTCAGTGACGGTGTTAGGTTTAACTCATCATGTTCTCCTGGTGTAATTTTATAACAGTTTGTTATTTGTCTTACGTACTGCTTTTCCTTCATTTTGTAGCCTCTTCATCTTCGACTGTTTCTGTCCCTATTCTTCCACGTTTGTTTCAGCAATTTGAGCTTCGTTTAGGCTTCCATAGTCAGAGAAGTTATTGAAACATGGGGTTGTTTCTGCTTTTCCTTCGTATAACTTTGAATTTGGATAAATCTCAGTTTCGGGTACACGTTTTTTTGTATAAATAAGCATGTTATGTTTTTTTCTTGTTGTGTTTTAATTGTCTCAGAGTATTTATAAAATGAATTTTATTTCTCTTATGTGCTTCCTGGTACATTTTTTCTTTTCTTTATCTGTTACTTCTACTGATTTATGCAGAATTTATTGTATATATGTTCTTACACATTCAATTATAATTTACTGTTATGAGATGTTTCTTTGCAAGCCTGTTTCTGGCAGCTTCATTCAGGTTGAATAATCAATCCATCATTGAAGGTTCATACCATCCACTCGTCTTGGACACTTAAGTTATGTGAAACTGTTTATATGCTTTGCTCACCATGTATCTTCTTTTCAATGTAGCTTTAAGTTTGCCAGGCTTTTCCTTTTTGAATAAAGTCTGACAGGATTAGGAGAGCTGCTGACAGTGACTGTGAGAGATATACAGCAAGACAATACATAGTAACACATGGACACTAATCAGATTGAAATTCATTGATTTCTTTGCAAGTAATGCATTGCGGGTATGTGTTTACAGTAATGGGTTGCAGTGCAAAGAGAGTCTTTATTATGCTTAGGCATAATAGAGGCTTAATTTAATGGCTTAATTTAATGGCTTACTGACTACTTAACATTAAAGACATTTATCATAGTTGTACAATAGTTCCATTAGTTTTAGATGAATCTAATTTATATTAACCAAAGGATATATTCATATTTTCAAAAGTGTTTTTTATGAAGCATGATTCAATTATATTCCTGTCGACAATGGACAATAGATTGTAATTATATTATGGGAATATAACATTGTGATTTGCTAAATGTAGTTTACAGTATGAGAATGCTACAAATTCTATTTCCAATACTGTTTTTGGGTGGGTATTTATACGACTATGTAGTATTAGTCAATGTATGAATTTGGTCGTCTAGTCTTGAAGTTTTAAGATTTAGGTGATTTATTGCTAATGTTAAATATTGAGTATTGATTGTTTAGTCTAGGGTGAGTAAGTGGCTTTTGAGAAGAGTCTTGAATTGGTTTTCAGATCGGGTTTCATTAGTATTTTCTGGTAATGAATTACAAATTTTGAGGCCCTTTATGTGCATAGAGTTTTTACATAGTGTGATATGGACACGGGGTACATCAAAAGAGGCCTGTGTCTTGTGTTATGGTCGTGTGTCCTGTTTAGGTTGGTTGGGGGAAGTTCGAGTGGAGGGTTTATGTTTGCGTATATTGTTCTTTGTATGTAGTAGGTACATGAATAAGTATGGATGTTCTTTATGATGAGCAGATTTAGACTTTTGAATATTGCTGGAGTATGCTGTCGGGAGTGGGAATTTGTTATCATTCTGACTGCTGCCTTTTGCTGTGTTATAAGTGTTATTAGGTGATTTGATGTTGTTGATCCCATGCACAGATTCCATATGTGAGATAAGGGTACATGAGTGAATGATACAGTGCCAGGAGAGCTGTTTGTGGAACATAGTACCATATCTTTGATAGTATGCCTACTGTCGTCGAGATTTTCTTGGAAATTTGTTGTATATGTGTCTGGAATTTGAGGCTACTGTCAAGGTGGATTCCTAGGAATTTTCCCTCTGTGAGTCTTGTGATGGGTGATCCATTTAGTGTTATGTTAAGTGGAAGACCTTGAAGTTGATAATTGACAATTCTCAACTTCACCTTTTTTTCCTTTCAAATTCAACGTTCAGGTGTTACGAGGAAGGATGGATCAGATGAACCTGGCAGTGCAACCTGGCAGTGCAACTGAGTAAGCAACCTGCGTTGCAGACTAGGAGTAAGGTGGTAAAAATGACGTAGGTGAAGGAAGTAGGTGCGACATGTGGTGTAGGTTATTACACCCGAGTATCAACTTATGTGAACATTAAAAACTGGTATAAAATACGACAGGTTGCCCAGAGAGTTTCATACCTTGGACAATCATATTTTTCTCCAGACTGAGGATGACCACTCAAACTTTAAGGTGATGGACTGATTACTCGCGTCAAGTATTCTTCGCTTCTATCACTTTTCTGTACTCGACTGAAGAAGCTACATGTTAGGCCGAAAGTTTCGAATAATAAGGTACCTAATATTTGCATATGTGTCTTACCTAACATCAACTTATGTGATGTCAACTTTGTTTTTCAGAATAGTCAAGAGACGCTTGTAGTGGTCAAATACAATTTTATGCTCCGATGTATTAATTGGATAGTCGCAGTTAGGAATTATTCTTCTTACGTCTCTGATCTGAGCTCACATTTACCCACAACTCATGGTTATTAATCAAGGTTACGGCAAGCTATTCGCTTTATTATGTTTACTGTTCATATTATAGTTCATTCTAGATTACATCTCCAAGTGAATTCCAAGAGTTGTAGGACTTTTGTCTACAAACTTTCGGCTCCTGCTGTGTCTGCTGTACCAGAAGGATAATTAAATAAAATTTTTACAGTCCGGCTACTTCCATTTCTTCAAACCCTCATGTGTTTTTTATCGGTTAAAAAGGCTATCCTCTCATACTTTTTCTATATTCTAGTAATCTAGTTTAAACCAAGAAAACAAGGCGTTTAGTTTTGTCACCACTTTCGGATATGCTTGTCTGTGTTAACCAGAACAGAATATATTCACCAATAATGGGATTTTTGTACAAGGAGAAGTATAATACAAACCATCATTTACTGGGTAAAGACGTTCTATAGGAGGTTATTCAAATTCTTCATTAGAAGTCAAAGTCACAATATTAAACATTACTGAAATATTACCTGATTGTAACTCTATCAATTCTAATATTGCCGTGATTGACCATAGAGCTGAGCTCTTCTACAGCCTGAGGGACTGACCACCTCAAATTATTTCTCCAAGGTTAATAGATTGATTACATCATCTTTGCCTCGTTGCTGCTCCTGCTGCCTACGATACATTATCTTCTGAATTTGACTGATGAAGCCTACCGTGTAGGCGAAACGTTTCAGAATTGAAGATATTCAACTGTTGCACCTGCGTCTTGCTCATTAACGTGTCATTATTTTACACCATTTTCGTCTAAGTTACGATTGATAACTACAAGTACAGATCCAAACTAAGTATATAATATTTAATGAAAATCATCGCGAAAATCTTTATAGTCTTGCAAATTATCTCAGGTCTAAATAGTGTAGACGTTGTCTATTCAAGCACAAAGTTTAGCATAGGCTACGTTTAAAAACCCTGAAGATACAACGATGACTTAATAATTAAGATGCAAAAGCAAGCCTGTTTACGGGATGAATTAACACAAAATGGCGCAGAAATAGAATGCAGTGTAAAGACAATGTGTGATGTAAATGGTCTAGAAAACCGACAAGTTGGAATTGATGTGTTCAATCCAGTAATTTTTATAAATATACAACATATGTGCAGTATATAATCCACTTCTCCCTGCATATGCTGTACATTTCTCATGAGTGATGGGCTGAACACATCGACGGATTACCTCAACCTCCTCATCTTCCACAGTTCTTCTCTGTATTGGACTGAAGAAGGCACTGACTAGCGAAACGTTTGCACAACAGAAATTCCCAAATGTTGTACAAGTGTGAGAAATGCATTTACGATAACATTATGAGTTTGACGAAATTGAAGGAAGACTGAAGTGCCGCCCTTTTCTCTCAGTAAGAGAGTCAACAATATAGATAAAACAGCCGAATATTACTGTAACGATCCACGTCCACGGACATGGCAGTATAAACACCAACAAAACTCTCAGAAAACAACATTCACAAATTGGAAAAGTAAAGAAATGTGAATAACGACAGTGTGGATTACGTTGATAATAGCATTTCGCTACAGTGAGATTCACCAAGCCGGCTAAAACAATATGAGATGAGTATATATATACAAGTATAGACAGAGGGATGAAATACATACGACTGTATCTGAGCGTATTCTCTGGACTGTTATTTTTACTCCCTGTTGCTTGGATAACTTGCAGACACGATGGCAGGAAAGGATTTAGGAAGCGTGATGGTACCCTGTTTCTGTGTAATATGAGTTAGTAATGCTGATAATATATCAGTGATTCTAGTCATTATCTGATAACTAGTTATTACTATTTGATAACTAGTATAATTTTTGATAACTAGTTGTCATTATTTGATAATTAGTAATCATTCTCTAGTAACTAGTTATCATTCTCTAATAACTAGTTATCATTCTTTGATAACCAGTGTAGCATCTGTCCATTATATGAGGTGGTTGCTGCTGTCTCAGTGTACGTCACACCAAATGTTTTGATAATTCGTTCTACATGAACATACGTGTGTTTTGACATATATGTGTTTTTTGACGCTTGACATTGTGAAATTAACACAAAGTCAAGTTTGTCACATCAATTTAATAAAGTTGGTAGAATTACCGACAATATGTAAAGTAAAAGGACACAAGTGCAACTAATGTGACATTTTATTGTGGCAACGTTTCGCTCTCCAGGAGCTTTATCAAGCCATTACAAATAATACATGGACACAGAGGGTATACAAAGGCTCAGAGTGAGGTGCAATACTAGTGAGGTACCATTTCGATGTTCACTAGTGGTAGTAGTAGTAGTAGTAGTAGTGACAAAAGTAATACAATATGGTAGAGCAATTAATTCGTACATGAGTAAAAGCTATTACTTGGGTAACATAAAAATAGGTTGGACAAATATAGACTGGAAAGAGGTAGCTTGTTTCAGTGTTCACTCTCTGTAATGTGCTTTGTGTAGTATAACAGGAGAGACTATGTGATGGCAGGAGGATTCTTGCTAAGACTTCGGAGATGGTGAAGCTGCCGTTGTTTTGTTTAATTGTATTTGAAACAGCGATCAGTGCTGATTCGAGGCACTTGCTTCTGCGGAAATTAGTTTCTTTGATCACTAACTGGGCGTCTCTGAATTTCATGAGATGATTGGTGGAATTTCGGTGTTGTACACAGGCGTTGTTCAAGTTATCGTTCCTACATGCATAAATGTGTTCATTGAGGCGGGTGTCGAGGTTTCTTGCTGTTTCACCTACGTAAATCTTGTCACAGCCTCCACAGGGTATAGTGTATACTCCTGCTTTGACTGGTTCGTGGTGCTTGGATTTTGTCCTGGTTAGATCCTTTATTGAAGTGCTAGAAGCGATGGCGACTCTGGTGTTAGCTTGTGAAAGTACTTTTGAGACGTTCAGTGCAACCTGGCTGTTGGGAAGAATTATAGCTCCCAACAAAGTTATAATTCTTCCCAACAGCCAGGTTGCACTGAACGTCTCAAAAGTACTTTCACAAGCTAACACCAGAGTCGCCATCGCTTCTAGCACTTCAATAAAGGATCTAACCAGGACAAAATCCAAGCACCACGAACCAGTCAATGCAGGAGTTTACACTATACCCTGTGGAGGCTGTGACAATATTTACGTAGGTGAAACAGCAAGAAACCTCGACACCCGCATGTAGGAACGATAACTTGAACAACGCCTGTGTACAACACCGAAATTCCACCAATCATCTCATGAAATTCAGAGACGCCCAATTAGTGATCAAAGAAACTAATTTCCGCAGACGCAGGTGCCTCGAATCAGCACTGATCGCTGTTTCGAATACAATTAAACAAAACAACGGCAGCTTCACCATCTCCGAAGTCTTAGCAAGAATCCTTCTGAAAACAGTAAACCCTGCCATCACATAGTCTCCTGTTATACTACACAAAGCACATTACAGAGAGTGAACACTGAAACAAGCTGCCTCTTTCCAGTCTATATTTGTCCAACCTATTTTTATGTTACCCAAGTAATAGCTTTTATATCCTTTTACTCATGTACGAATTAATTGCTCTACCATATTGTATTACTTTTGTAACTACTACTACTACTACTACTACTACTACTACTACTACTACTACTACTACTACTACTACTACCACTAGTGAACATTGAAATGGTACCTCACTAGTATTGCACCTCACTCTGAGCCTTTATATACCCTCTGTGTCCATGTATTATTTGTAATGGCTTGATAAAGCTCCTGGAGAGCGAAACGTTGCCACAATAAAATGTCACATTAGTTGCACTTGTGTCCTTTTACTTTATACATCAATTTAAAATGGATGACTAAGATTCCTGTTTCTTTTTTCATCATAGTGGCTGCTTTTGGCTATAGTGAACTTCTTAATAATACTAGAAGTGAAGACAGAAGTTTTATTGTGCTTCTGGAGACCGTCTTAGTGAGGATTATGGAAACACAATTGGTAGGGAAAATTTCATGTATCTGTAATTTTTTTAATCTCTTTTGGGTGTATTCAAAGATTTAATTGTTGCTCTAAGTAATTTGTCTAAAAATAAAACAGAAAATAGAAGCTAGAGGAGATGTTTTCAGTAATATTGCATTTTTTCCTATGCATATTGATATATAAATGGTTCAGAAGACCGTCAAGGGGATGAGCGAAACATCTGTTGCAGCACTCCAGTTGCACAAGTGTATCGTTAGCTAGATACTTCCTTAGTTCAGTTTAGGGTTTGGGTTTGAGAAGGACTAATATGAGCCAGTAGGCCTGCTGAAGTGTTCCTCCTTTCTTATATTCTTAATTAAAGAGGCATGTCAGTTGTCCTGTTTTCTAATATGTTGTTTTTACCCTATAATTACTATCACATTTTCTTTGTTTTCTTTAGTAAGGTGAAGTCCAGGATCTTTCCTTAATTCTTGGTATTACTTAACAAATCTTTGGTGACAGATGACATTATGGAACTCTTTGATTACATTAAGGAAAGATCCTAGTCTTCACTTTACGAAAGTAGACAAAGCAAATGCGATAGTAATTATAGAGAAAGTAGATTATAAGAGAAAAATGAACATGTTATTAAGAGACAGGGAACTCAGGCGCCTGTTAAGATGAGAAGGATCCTTGTTGATTACATCCGTCTCTTGCTTCTAGTCTCGTGAAGCAAAAATGGATGAATTCATGATTGTTAGAAGGTTTCCAGTAAATAATGAAATTTAACTGCATATGTTATTTGAACAGTGAACAAGCCTCTGATGAACACCAAACTAATGAATCCTAAACTGTTGATTATCATTAAAAACACCAACAGTTTATCACTGAACATTAATATTAATTCAAATAAGTGATGTGTATGTTTCTGTCGTTATGTTAATACTGATTTTCGCAGATTTATAAGCAAATTGTGTGGACTGAAAATCAATTCTGAGGACTAAACATTTAGCTATAAATCTAAAATGCTGCAGATTTACCTTATGAATGTTAAGCAGCCGAACATTAAGCTGATAAACATTAAGCAGCTGATTATTAATCTGATAATTAATCATTTGTGAAACATTTGGGTATCTTCATTCTGGAAACGTTTCGCCAGTTAGTGCCTTCTTCAGTCCAGTGTAGAGAAAGGTGGAAGAAATTTGCATTGAACTGAAGGAGCCGCTGGCTGGCTCCTGCAGTACAATGCACAAGAATCTCAACATAAGAACATAAGAAAGAACACTGCAACAGGCCTACTGGCCTATGCGAGGCAGCTCCATTTCTCCCACTGGCTTAAGCCTTGACCTAGTGAGGTCAGACTGCATCCGACCTAGTAGCACAAGCTAGTCAGGTAGAACTCACACCCACCCACACCCACTCATGTATTTATCCAACGGATTTTTAAAACTACACAACGTCTTTGCGTCTATGACGGTACTTGGGAGTTTGTTCCACTCATCCACAACTCTATTACCAAACCAGTGCTTTCCTATATCCTTCCTGAATCTGATTTTTACCAAATTAAACCCATTGCTGCGAGTCCTATCTATGTTAGATATTTTCAGCACGCTATTTATATTCCCTTTATCAATTCCTGTTTTCCATTTATACACCTCAATTATATCCCCCCTAATTCAACGCTTTCCAGAGCATTTATATCCATTCTGTAATACGGTGACCAGAACTGTGCAGCATAATCTAAATGAGGCATAACCAAGGATATATAGAGTTGAAGAACAACCTGAGGACTTCTATTATTTGTACTTCTTGCTATGAAGCCAAGGATTCTGTTAGCTTTATTGCGAACACTGATGCACTGTTGTCTTGGCTTCAGATTACTGCTAACCAGAACTCCTAAATCCTTTTCGCAATCCGTAATATTAAGATCTACTTAATTTAGTTTATATGTGGCAAGGTTATTTTCCTGTCCAACATTTAGAACTTTGCATTTGTCTATATTAAACTGCATCTGCACTTCTCCGACCACTGCATCAGTCTATTCAAATCATCCTGGAGCGCTCTAATGTCCTCATTAGAGCGCTCTAATGTCCTCATTAGAATGAATTGGACAGCCTATTTTGGTGCCATCAACAAATTTGCTTATGTCGCTATTTATTCCCTCATCTATGTCGTTTATTTAGATTGTGAACAAAAAGGGCCCCAACACTGACCCCTGTGGAACACCGCTTGTGACGTGCCCCCATTCTGATTTCTCCCCATTTATGCAAACTCTCTACTTCCTATTTGTCAGCCATGCCTCAACCCAGGAAAAAAATTCTCCTATTCCGTGTGCCTTAAGTTTTCTCAATAGCCTCTGATGTGGAACTCTATCGAAAGCCTTACTGAAGTCCATATACACAATATCATATTCATTACCATGATCTACCTCCTCAAACACCTTAGTGAAAAAAGTAAGTAAATTCGTAAGACAGGAACGCCCCTTTGTAAAACCGTGTTGAGATTCAACAGTCAATCTGTGCCTATCAAGATGTCTACGAATTGTTTCGGCAATTATTGATTCCATAAATTTTCCCACTATGAATGTAAGGCTTATTGATCTATAGTTCGAAGCCAAGGACCTGTCACCTGCCTTGTAAATAGGTATTACATTTGCTATTTTCCATTTATCAGGCACTATGCCAGTTTGTAGTGATATGTTAAAAAGATTAGCCAAAGGTATGCTAAGTTCCTCTTAACATTCCTTTAACACCCTTGCAAACAGTTCAACAGGGCCTAAGGATTTGTTAGGATTTAGTTTCTCTATTTGTCTGAGGAGCATGTCACTAGTTACCGCAATTGTACATAGTTTATTATCATCCTGTTCTATATAATCTATTATTTCTGAAATTTCGCTAGTATCTTGGTGAGTAAAAACTAAGAGGAAATAAGAATTGAAAATTTCACCCATATCCTTATCACTGTCAGTGATCTGACCTGAGTTACTCTTAAGTGGGCCAATTTTGTCCCTAATCTTACTTCTGTGTACCTGAAAGAACCCTTTTGGGTTAGTCTTTGAATCCATTGCGACCTTAGCCTCATAATCCCCTCTGTTTTTCTTATTCTTTTTTTCACTTCTCTCTTTAATTGAATATATTGATTTCTTAACTGCCCATCCCCTCTTTTGATACGCTTATATATGCCTCTCTTTTGACCAATGAGATGTTTTAATCTATTGTTCATCCATTTGGGATCATTTTTGTTAAATCTAATTTCCCTACTCTGAACAAAATTTATCTGGGTAGCTAGAACTATGCTTTGAAAACGTCATATTAGCAACCAAGATCACCTACCTGACCCATAGTCAGGACATCCCAATTTAACCTACGCAGGTAATTTTTCAGTCCCATGAAATCGACCAAGGGAAAGTCTGGGACAGAGATTTGATTGCAGTTATCCGGGTAACTCCATGATATATTGAAACTAAGTGATTTGTGATCAATTTCCCCTAGGTCATCATTAATCTCTAGATTATTAACTAGTGACTCTTTGTTGGCAAGAACCATGTCAAGTAGACTGTTTCCTCTACATGGTTCTGTCACAAACTGTTTTGAAAAGCAATCCTGAACCGTATCAAGAAAGTCACTAGACTGATGATTTTCTGTCACATTGTTCCAATCAGTTTGTCTAAAGTTAAAATCTCCCATTAACACAACATTTTCATATCTAGATGCCTTATGAATTTCATCCCATTGCAGCCTACCACACTCCCTATCAAAGTGAGTGGGGGCCTATAAATCACACCTAAAATTAACTTTTCGAGACCCTCGAGAAACTGTAGCCAAATAGATTCTGTGTCCGATGTTTCTAATCTTATATCTCGTCTAACACAATAATTTAAATTATCTCTAACATACATCGCCACTCCACCACCCATCCTGTTGACCCTATCAGTATGGAATAGTTTATAACCCTGTATGTTGCATTCAGAGGGCATTTCTTTATCTTTCAAGTTAAACCAGGTCTCTGTTATAGCAATAATATCTATATTACCTGCACGTGTCAGTAATCTTTGCTCATCTATCTTATTTCTTAGACTCCTATTTGTATAGTAAACCTTAAGGGAGCTAGTCACTCGTTGCCCTCTACTATCTCTCTTTGTTTTTGATCAATTGATTTGCCTTTACCAGCAACTTTATTTTGAATATTGTCTTTTAAACATATCTCTGAGGTATTCTGGTTTTATCTGTTGTTTTCAACCTTAGTACTGCAGCCTTATTGTTTCCCACAGACACTCATACCACTATAATCTATCAGTTTAATGCTCTAGACAAGTCATCAATGACCCCCTCAATCGAATTGGCTAATGCAACCACTCCATCCCCAGAGAGATGAACCCCATCCCTTGCATACATATCATGCTTGCCATAGAATATGTCCCAGTTATCAGTGAATGGGATTGCAAGTTCCTTGCAGTACCTGTCTTGCCAGCAATTTATACCAATTGCCCTAGACATCCATTCATTGCCCACTCCCTTTCTAAGCAAAATGCTACATATGATTGGGATCCCTCCCTTGGGCCTAACTACATCTATGACTGACCTATACTTTTTCAGCAGCTCCTGTCTCCTGCCATTCCCGATGTCATTTCCACTAGCACTAAGACAGATAATGGGCTTGCTCCCATTGTCTGACGTAATATTAACCAACCTGCTGACTATGTCGCCAACACCACTTCCTGGGAAGCACACCCTCTATCTGGCCTTTCTATCTCTGTTACAAAAACCATGGTCCATATATCTTACCTGAGAATCTCCCACAATCAGAACATTCTTATATTGATAAGCAGGGGAGCCAGTGGTACCTTTACTCTCACTAACCACTAAAGTGCATTCGTCCTGGAAAAGAGAGAATCGAGTTCCTACCTTCACATCTTCTCTCTTAAGCTAACTGATCATCCATCTTCCTGTATTGTGTACCACTTGCCACTTAATGCGGCTGCCACTCTCCACATCACTGCTGGTAACTTTTTCCTCCTCACAAGCTACCACCGTCCCACACTCATTCCCAAACCCAGCTAGACGAAGCTGCAGCCCCCTATTGTCCTCCTGAAAAAGTAGAATCTCCTCCTTCAACACTTTAACCTGAGATTTTACAACACTACAACAAGCCATGGTGCTAGGTAACACCCCACGGTAATCCCAGACAGCTTAGGTCAGGTATGAACACACATGACCACTGACCTCAGCGTAATAGTTTATCAACTTGTCGGTTTTCTAAACCATTTTTTCAGACACTGAACGTTAAGCTGTTGAACAAAAGAAATGATTGTTTAGCTGCTGAACACACTTGCTTAAGACGTAGCTGTTGAACAAATATAAATTGACGTGATTTTGTACACTAAAGCGTCGAAATTATCATTTCTATAACTAACTTGATGAATTCTAAGAGGCTGAAAAATACACATCTGAACTCCTAGCTATTGACCACTATGATTTTGAACACTAAGCTGCAATGCATAAATCGGCTATTGAATACTGCGACGCTGAACACTAAGCTTCTGGTTCATAAGATGTTGAACATAATACTGCCTAAAATATAACTGCAGTACACAACTTTTGCGAATATAATGCTGATGAACACTTCCATGAATGACTCTAATCAGCTAAACACTATTCAAAACAGTCATGTTTCACAGGGATGTTAGGAAGTATTCTTTCAGTCTTTGAGTAGTCAGGAAGAGGAACGACACTGAGAGTGGAGTGATAGAAGCAGGATCCTTACATGGCTTTACCTCTGCAACCACGTATTGGTGAGTACATTTGAGTATACAAAATACTGAGAGGGTTTGACGAGGTGAACAAGGCCAGAGGAACAAGAGAACACAAGTGGAAGATGAAAGCTCATATAAGGCATAGGGATGTTAAGAAGTATTTCTTCAGCCTTAGAGTTGTCAGGAAGTGGAACAATCTTGAGACTGAAGTAGTGAAGGATGGATCCATGCATAGCTTTTTGAAGAGGATCATTTTGAGAAGGAAGAGAGTGGATATAGTAGCGATTAGCAAAGAAGTGGGGCCAAGAGCTATGCCTCGACCCCTGCAACAATATATAGATGAGTATATAGGTGAGTACACATAAACACAGTATTGTATCAGTGACGTATACAAATTCTGTAAACGTAAGCACCTTCAGAATGCTAAACAAGACTAAATCAACGTAGTATTATAAGTCAGTGTTATGTGACCATTCGCCAGCTCAGTAATGTAAAGAAATATGGATCAAGTCTTGTCCTGGAGCTGACGTAATGAGCTACGACGGATGACTAAACTTTGTTAAACAGTGGAACAACGTGAACTTAAAGCATGAGAATAGAGCCTTACATACTCTCGGAGACGTTGCAAGGGACGGGGTCCGCAGCAAGCCTACATGCCCTTTCTAAGCAGGACCTCTCGAATCCAGCCCTTTTCACTCACAACTAGTGGTTAAGCAATCTTCCTTGCTTAACCACTAGTTGTGAATGAGAAGGGTTGTATTCCAGAGAGGCTTGCTTAGCATGGGCCAATAGGCTTGCCGCACCTTGTTCTTTGCAACATCTCCGACGTCTCCCGCATCACCTTCGAGAGTATAAAAGACTCCACTCTCATGCTTCAGGTTCACATTGTTCTAGACTACGGAACTGAACTCTTCTCCAGGATGAGGGACTGACCACTTCTGGAACTATTTCTCTAAGGATGATGGAGTGATTACATAATCTTTACCTTGCACTACCGCTGCCTACAATCCATACTTCTCTGTATTTATCTGAAGGAACCTACCTCTTAGGCGAAATGTTTCGATAATAAAGGTAAACTTGTCATACATGTGTCTTACTCATCAGGTTATCGGTATTATATACCATTCTCAACATGAAATTATTGTAATGGGATCTGAGAAGAGTCTGGAACATATAGTGAGGAGAGGAAGGTTGAAATACTAGACAAGTTTTCTGCTACAGAGATAAAACATTTTCCCCAATAACGTCTGAATATATTTCGTCTGCCTCAGAGAGGTAAGGAAAATGAAAGATCTGGATGAAAAGTGACGAAACCAAATTTCAAATTAAGGTTTAAAAACAATAAATAGGATATGGCTGACGAGATCTGAGAGGGGTGAACCCGGCCAGTGGCGGAGGCTAGTGGCATAGACTCGACCCTTGCAATTGAAAAGAGGTAAGCTCGAACGCACCCTAAATCAGAAAATGGAACAAGAAACGCAGGATCAAAGAAGAGGTTTCCAGGAGTGAGGTATATAATATTTATTGAAGTAGTCAGTTGGTGAGAGCTCTCCAGGTGCTTGTGGTGCGTATTCCTGACGGATGAGGGAGTACACTGGCATCTGAAGAGCCTTCGAGGAGGTAACAAGGAAAGAGGGTTGAGGAAAAAGAATTTGTGCAAGAAAGGTATAAAATACCGACAATATAAAAGTTAAGACACATGTGCAACATCTGGATATCTTTATTGTAGACGTTTCGCCATCCAGTGGCTTTATCAATACAGTTTCTAGGATGTAATTGGAAGACAGATGTTGCACATGTGTCTTAACGAAAAAGAATTTGTTTGAGCACTGTCCATTAGAAAGACATATAATATTAAAGCAAGGAAGGGTAGGAGTATAGCAAGCGAAAGCATTCTGGTAACAGTTGCATACTTGCGTGTTGAAATTGATATATTACCTCGCAACATCTGCTGCCTAAAATCCATTCTCTGTATTTGGCTGGAGAAGCCTACCACGTAGACGAAACGTTTCAACAATAAAGAAACACGACTGCTGCTCATGTGTCCTATTCACCATCTGCTTCCTTGCAGACAACAGTCAATACTCAGAGGCGAAAATTTTATCTGACAGTTCTAAAGTACTGACAGAAAGTGAGTAGTTTACTTCCTATATACGAGGTAATTATGTTTTAAGGGTTCACTATGGGGTTATACCTTGTATATATTAGCCAACATAGTTACTTTCTTGATGTATTTGTTAATAGAGTATATTGTCCTGCTGTTAAAGTCGACGGAACAGTACACAAAAATTTATCTTTAAATTAGTCTCTGTAAGTTCTTTATTCATTAATGGAAATTCATTGTTACCTTTCTCACTCATCACCACTTTGTCCCTCAGTGACCTTCACCACTTTGTCCCACAGTGACCTTCACCACTTTGTCCAACAGTGACCTTCACCACTTTGTCCCACAGTAACCTTCACAACTTTGTCCCACAGTGACCTTCACCACTTTGTCAATCAGTAACCTTCACCACTTTGTCCCACAGTGACCTTCACCACTATGTCCCTCAGTAACCTTCACCACTTTGTCCCTCAGTAACCTTCACCACTTTGTCTCACAGTGACCTTCACCACTTTCTCCCTCAGTAACCTTCACCACTTTGTCCTTCAGTAACCTTCACCACTTTGTATCACAGTGACCTTCACCACTTTGTCCCACAGTGACCTTCACCACTTTGTCCCTTAGTAACCGTCACCACTTTGTCCCACAGTAACCTTCACCACTTTGTCTCACAGTGGCCTTCACCACTTTGTCCCACAGTAACCTTCACCACTTCGTCCCATAGTGACCTTCTCCACTTTGTCCCTCAGTGACCTTCACCACCTTGTCATATAGTAACCTTCACCACTTTGTCCCACAGTGACCTTCGCCATTTTGTCTCTCAGTGACCTCCTTCACCACATTCTTCCTCAGTGACATCCTTCACCATACTCTTCCTCAGAGACCTCCTTCACCACATTCTTCCTCAGTGACCTCCTTCACCACATTCTTCCTCAGTGACCCCCTTTCCATCAAATTTTCCCAGTGCCCCCCTTACCACTTTTCCCCACAGGACCCTTCCCACTTTTTCCCTCAGAAACCCTTTCCCCCAAACTTTAAAACCCCCCCCAAGTAAACCTTCACCAATTTTCCCCTCATCCTTTTTCCATTTTCCTCATTACCCCCCCCCCACCCCCCCCCCCCGCCCCCCCACCCCCCCTTTCCCCCCCCCCCCAACCCCCCCCTTTTCCCCCTCCTTCACCACTTTTCCCCCAATGCCCTTTCCTTTCCAAAAACTTTTTCTCAGTGCCCTTCCTTCCCCACATTCTTCTCATGACCTCCTTCCCAAACATTCTTTTTCGTAAACCCCTTACCACTTTCCCTTGTGACCTTAAACCAAAAATTTTTTCCTCAGTGACCTTTTCCCCAATTTTTTCCAAAGGGCCTCCACACCCCCTTTCTTCTCAAGACCCCCTTAAACCACATTCTTCCTAAGTGCCCCTAACACCACATTCTTCCTCGGGTAAACCCTTCACCCCCATTCTTCCCAGTCCCTTTTTTCACCCATTTCTTCTCGATGACCCTTCACATTTTTCCCAGTGCCCTTTCCCCTTTTCCAAAATTCCCCCCTTTTAAAAAAGTGACCCCCCTTTCCCCCCCAAAATTTTTTCTTTTCCTAAATAACCTTACCACTTTTTTTCAGTAACCTTCCCCAACTTTTCCTCAGTGCCCTTTCCCTTTCCCACATTCCTTCCCAGTCCCTAATTCCCCATTTTTTCTCAGTGACCTCCTTCACCCCTTTTTCCTCATTTGCCTCCTTCACACATTTTTCCCTTCAGGAAAATTCCAACCATTATTTCCTTCCCTTCAGTAAACCTTCTTCAAAACCACTTTTTTAAGTCCACCCCTTTTTCCTAAAAACCCAAAAATTCTTCCTCAGTAAACCTTTTTTTCACCCATTCTTCCTCAGTAAAAGGCCCTCCCAAAACACATTTTTCCCTTCAGGCCCTCCTTCCCATTTCTTCCTCATTTTCCCTTTATTTTCCCCAAAATCCTTTAGTCCAAAGGGCCCTATTCCCACCACATTCTTCCTAAATGCCCCTTCACCACATTCTTATTAAAGTGCCCCTTTTCCCTTTTCCCAACAACCCCCATTTTTTCCCTCAGTGCCTTTTTCCCCCAACCCACATTCTTCTCAGGCCCTTTTCACCAAATTTTTTCTTGTGACCTTTTCACCCATTTTCCTCGGGACCCCCCTTCACCAAATTCTTCCTCAGTCCCCCTTTTAAACCACATTTTTCCTCAGGGGCCCCCCTTCCAACATTTTTCCTCCACCTCATTTTTCCCCCAATTTTCACCAAAATTCTTTCAGGGGCCCCCTTTCACCAATTTTTCCCCAAATGACCTTTAAACCACATTCTTTTTTTCCTTAAAATTGCCCATCTTATCACCACATTTTCCCTCATGACCCCCTTTCCCCCTTTTTTTTCCCTTAGTGGACCCTTTTAAACCCACATTTTCCTCAGTGACTTTTTTCACCAAATTCCCCTCAGAACCTTTAAACCACATTTTTTCCTCATTGACCTCCTTCAAAAACATTTTTCCCTCATTGCCCCCTCCCCAAACACCCTCGGGGGACCTCCTTCACACATTTTTTCCTTTCAGTGCCCTTTCCTAAAACATTTTTTCCCCCAGTAACCCCCATCACCACATTCTTCCTCAGTGCCCTCCTTCACCCATTTTTCCCCCGTGACCTCCATCACCACTTTTCTTCCCAGTAAATTTCCACCAAATTTTTCCCTCGGGAAAACCCCAAAAATACCACATCTTCCTCTGACCCTAAACCCACATTTTTCCCCAAAGTGACCTCCATCACACATTTTTTCCTCAGTGCCTCCATCATCACATTCTTCCTCAGTGCCCTTTCCATCTAAAATTTTTGGGGAAACCCCATTTTTTTCCTCAGTGACCTCCATCCCCACATTTTTCCCTCGGGTGACCCCCTTTCATCAATTCTTCCTCAGTGACCTCCATCTTTTCACTTCTTCCTCATTGACCTCCATCACCCAATTCTTCCTCAGGCCTCCATCATCACATTCTTCCTCAGTGACCTCCATCATCACATTCTTCCTCAGTGACCTCCATCATCACATTCTTCCTCAGTGACCTCCATCATCACATTCTTCCTCAGTGACCTTTCCATCACCCCCCTTCCAAAAAGTGCCCCTCCATCATAATTTCTTCCTCATTTGGCCCTCCATCATCAATTTTTCCTCATTTGTCTCCATCACAAAATTTTTCCCTCGGGGAACCTCCATCACCACATTCTTCCTCAGTGACCTCCTTCACCCACTTTCCTTCCTCAGTAAACTCCTTTCATCAAAATTTTTCCCTCGTGCCCTCCATCATAAATTTCCCTTCCTCAGTGACCTCCACCACCAATTTTTCCTAAGTGACCTCCTTTCATAATTCTTCCTCAGTGACCTCCATCATCACATTTTTCCCTCATTTGACCCCCAAAATTCACCCACATTTTCCCCCCAGTAACCTCCATCACACATTTTTCCTCGTGCCCTCCATCAACTTTCCTTCCTCAGTGACCCCAATCATCAAAACCCTTCCTCGGGGACCTCCATAAATCACATTTCCTCAGTGCCCTCCACCCACCCCAAACCCCAAAAAAAATCCCCTTTTCTTCCTCAGTGCCCTCCTTTCCCCCCAAATTTTTCCCTCATTTAAACCCCCCAAACATTCTTCCTCAGTGTCCCCATCACAAAATTTTCTTCCTCAGTGCCCTTTCCATCAAAAAATTTTCCCTTTCAGGCCCCAAATTCTCACATTTTCCTCAGTGACCCCCAAAATTTTAATTCTTCTCAGTGCCCTCCATCCCAATTCTTCCTAGTGAACCCTTCCCCAAATCATCACATTCTTCCTCAGTGACCCATCATAAATTCTTCCTCAGTGACCCCCAAATTCCCCACCCCACATTTTTTTCCTATGACCTCCATCACCCACATTTTCCCTTTAGTGACCCCCTCATCACATTTTTCCTCAGTGCCCGCCTCTTCCCCATTTTTCCCCTCAGTGCCCCCCTCACCACATTTTTCCCTCGGGAACCCCCCATCATCACATTCTTCCTCAGTGACCCCCAAAATCACATTTTTTCCTCAGTGACCTCCATCATCACCTTTTTCCCCAGTGCCCAATCACCCCCATTTTTCCCCTCATTCCCTTTCCATCATCACATTTTTCCTCAGGACCCCCATCATAAAACTTTTCTTCCCAGTGCCCTCCATCATCCCCATTCTTCCTCAGGACCTCCACCACATTTTTCCCTCAGTGACCTCCATCTTCCACTTTTTCCTCATTGACCCCCAATCATCACATTTTTCCCCTCAGTAAACCTCCATCATCACATTTTTCCCTCAGGACCTCCCCCATCACTTTCCTTCCCCCGTGACCCCCCCACTCAAAATTTTTTCCTCATGACCTCCATCACACATTTTTCCTCAGTGCCCTTTCCATCACACATTTTTCCCTAAAGTGACCTCCATCACACATTCTTCCTCAGTAAACCCCCATCACCCACTTTCCCTTCCCTTTAGTGACCCCCCATCATAAATTTTTCCGCATTTGCCCTCCATCACACATTTTTCCCTAAATGACCTCCATCATCACATTTTTCCTCATGACCTCCATTCTCACATTTTTCCCTTTAGTGACCTATCATCAAAATTTCCTCAGGGGACCCCCATCATCCCATTCTTCCTAAAGTGACCCATCATCACTTTCTTCCCCCAGTGCCCTTTCCATCATCACTTCTTCCTCAGTGACCTCCATATCACATTTTTCCCCTCAGCCCCCATATAAATTTCTTCCTCAGTGACCCCCCCAATCAAAATTCTTCCTCAGTGCCCTTTCCATATCACATTTTCCTCAGTGCCCCCCTCAACATTCCCCCCCCCCCCCCCCCCCCCCCCCCCCACCCCCCCCCCCCCTTCTTCCTCGGGAAACCCTTTCCATCATCACATTTTTCCTCGGGTGCCCTCCATATACATTTTCCTTAGTGACCCCCCAAATCATCACATTTTCCCCCTGACCTCCACATCACATTCTTCCTCATGACCTCCATCATCAATTTCTTTTCAGTGACTTCCTTTCTTTCACTTCTTCCTCAGGACCTCCATCATCACATTCTTCCTCAGTGACCTCCATCATCACATTCTTCCTCAGTGACCTCCATCACCACATTCTTCCTCAGTGACCTCCATCATCACATTCTTCCTCAGTGACCTCCATCATCACATTCTTCCTCAGTGACCTCCATCATCACATTCTTCCTCAGTGACCCATCACCCCATTTTTCCCTCATGACCTCCATCATACATTCTTCCTCGTGACCCCATCTTTCACTTCTTCCTAGTGCCCTCCATAAACCACATTTTTCCTCAGCGACTTCCATCATCACTTTCTTCCTCTTGACCCCCATCATCAATTTTTTTCCCCCCAGTGACCCCCAAAATCATCACATTTTCCTCAGTGACCCCCAATAAACCCCTTCTTCCTCAGTGAATCCATCATAAACATTTTTCCTCAGTAAACCCCCTCATCACTTTTCTTCCCTCAGTGACCTCCATCATCACATTTTCCTCAGGCCTCCATATCCCCTTTTTCCCTCATGACCCCCTTTATCAAAATTTTTTCCCATGACCTCCATCACACTTTCCCTTCCCTCAGTGACCTCCATCACCACATTCTTCCTCAGGGGACCTCCATCATCCCCATTCTTCCTCATGACCTCCATCATCACATTCTTCTCAGTGCCTCCTTCACCCCAATTTTCCTCAGGGGTCCTCAATCACACATTTTTCCCTTTCAGTGACCCCATCATCACATTTTTCCCTAAATGACCCCCATAAACCACATTTTTCCCTCAGTGACCTCCACATAAACATTTTTTCCCATCATGACCTCCTCATCACATTTTTCCCTCAGTGCCCCCCCATCACCACATTTTTCCCTCATTTGCCCTCAACATCACATTCTTCCTCAGTGCCTCCATCATCAAAAATTCTTCCTCAGGGGGAACCTCCATCCCACATTCTTCCCCCTTTGCCTCCATAATCACATTCTTCCTCAGTGACCCTCCATCATCACATTTTTTCCCAGTAAACTCCATCACCACAACTTCCTCATGACCCCCCCAATCAAAACATTTTTTCCCCGTGACCCCCCATCACACATTCTTCCTAAATTGACCTCCATCACCACTTTCCCCCTCAGTAAACCTCCACCCATCCATTCTTTCAGGACCTCCATCATCCCCTTCTTCCTCAGTGACCTCCATCCCCACATTCTTCCTCAGTGACCCCCTCATCACTTTCTTCGTCATGACCCCCAAATCATCCCATTTTCCCTAAATTGCCCTCCACACCACATTCTTCCTCAGTAAAATATACCATAAATTCCCTAAATGACCTCCACCCCAAAATTTTCTTTCTCAGTGACCCCCTTTGCCCCACATTCTTCCTCAGTAACCTCCATCCCACATTCTTCCTCCGGGTGACCTCCATCATCAATTATTCCTCAAAACCCCCCCCTTTCACCACATTCTTCCTCAGGGGACCTCCTAAATCACTTTTTTCCTCATGACCTCCATCATAACATTCTTCCTCAGTAAACCTCCATCATCACATTTTCCCTAAATAAAACCCATAAATCACATTTTTCCTCAGTAAACCTCCATCATCACATTCTTCCTCAGGGCCTCCATCATCACATTCTTCCTCGGGAAACCTCCATCATAAATTTTTCCCCCGTGCCTCCTTTCCACCCAAAAATTTTTCCCTGGGTGCCCTTCCATCATCAAAAATTTTTCCCCTCAGTGTCCTCCATCATCACATTTTTCCTCATGCCCTCCATCATAAAATTCTTCCTCAGGACCCCCCATAAACACATTTTTCCCTCAGTGACCCCCAAATCCTCACATTTTTCCCTCAGTGCCTCCACCCATCACATTTTTCCCCCAGGGACCCCCAAACACCCACATTCTTCCTCAGTGCCCTCCATAAACACATTCTTCCTAAGTGACGTCCATCTAACTTTTTTCCCTCGGGTGACCTCCTCCCCACACCCTTCCTAAGTGACCCCCAAATCACCACATTCTCCTCATTTACCCCCAAATCAAAACATTTTTCCTCAGGGGACCCCCCTTCACCACATTCTTCCTCATTGACCTCCATCATCAAATTTTTCCTCGGACCTCCCACCCCATCACATTCTTCCTCAGTGACCCCCCAATCACCCATTCTTCCTCAGGGGAACCCCCATCCCCCACATTTTTTCCTCAGTGCCTTCCATCATCACATTTTTCCCTCGTAAACCTCCACCCTCACATTTTTTCCTCAGTGACCCCCATCATCACATTCTTCCTCAGTGGCCCCCAATCATCACATTTTCCCCTCGGCCCCACCCATCACTTTTCCCCTCAGTGACCCCCATATCACTTTCCCTTCCTCAGTAAACCCCCACCCTCACATTCTTCCTCATAAACCTCCATCATCACATTTTTTCCCCCCCGTGACCCCCTTCACCACATTTTCCCCCTGACCTCCATACCCAACATTTTTCCTCAGTGACCTCCATCATACATTCTTCCTCAGTGACCCCCCTCACCCAAATTTCTTCCTCATTTACCCCCCATCATCAAATTTTTCCTCATGACCTCCATAAACCACATTTTTCCTCAGTGACCTCCATCCCCACTTCTTTCCCTCAGTGACCCTCCATCATCACATTCTTCCTCAGTGACCATCCCACATTCTTCCTAAAGTGACCTCCATCTTTCCCCTTCTTCCCAGTGACCTCCTTAATAAAAATTCTTCCTCAGGGCCTCCATCTCACTTTTCTTCTCAGTGACCCCCCATACCCACATTTTTCCCGCAGTGACCTCCTCATCCATTTTTCTCGTGACCTCCATCTAAATTTTTCTTCCTCATGACCTCCTATCCCCTTTTTCCTTTCATGCCCCCTTCACCACATTCTTCCCTCTTGACCCCATCATACATTTTTCCCTCGGGTGCCCCCATCATCACTTTCCCCCCTTCAGTGACCCCAACCCTCAAATTTTCCTAAATTACCTCCATCATCACATTTTTCCTCAGTGACCTCCATCCCAAACCTTTTTCCTCATTTGACCTCCATCACCCCCTTTTTCCCTCAGGGGCCCTCCATATCACATTCTTCCCGTGCCCAATCCCCAAAATTTTTCCTCAGGAAAACCCCCATCATCACTTTTCTTTTTTCAGTGACCTCCCATCATCAAATTTTTTCCTCAGTGACCCCCTTCATACATTTTTTCCCCCGTGCCCCCTCCATCACCACATTCTTCCCCTCATTGACCTCCTCACACATTCTTCCTAAAGTGACCTCCACACCACTTTCTTCCTCTTGACCTCCATATCCTTTTTTTTCCCAGTGCCCTCCATCATCACATTCTTCCTCAGTGACCCCCCTTTCAAATTTTTCCTCAGTGACCTCCTTCCACATTCTTCCTCAGTGACCCCCATCATAAACATTCTTCCCCCAGTCCCTTTCCATCTCAAATTCTTCCCAGTTACCTCCATTTTCACATTTTTCCTCAGTGACCTCCATCCCCACATTTTTCCCTCGGGACTCCCACCCACCCATTTTTCCTCAGGCCTCCATCACCCACATTTTTCCCTCAGGACCCCCAAATCCCCCACTTTCTTCTCGTGCCCTCCATCTTCCCCACATTCTTCCTCAGTGACCTCCACCCTCACATTTTTCCCTTCAGTGACCCCCCTTTCAACATTTTCCCCTCAGTGACCTCCTCACACTTTTTTCCCTCGTGACCTCCATCATCACATTTTTTCCTCAGTGCCCCCTTCATCCAATTCTTCCTCAGGGCCCTCCATCATACATTTCCCTCAGTGACCTCCATCATCACTTCTTCCTCAGTGCCCTCCATCATAAATTCTTCCTCATTGCTTCCATAAACCAAAATTCTTCCTCATGACCTCCATCATCACACCCCTTCCTCAGTGACCCCCAAACCATCAATTTTTTTTATCAGTAAACCTCCATAAACCCCTTCTTCCTCAGTGACCCCCCATCATAAATTTCCCTTCCTCAGTACCCCATCATCACATTTTTCCCTCAGTGACCTCCATCTTAAAAATTTTTTCCTCAGTAAACCTCCTTCATCACTTTTCTTCCTCAGTGACCTCCATCATCACTTTCCCTTCCCCCAGTGACCCCCATCATCACATTTCTTCCCATGACCTCCATCATCACATTTTTTCCCCTCAGTGACCTAAATCACCAATTTTTCCCTCAGTGACCTCCATCATCACATTTTTCCCTCAGTGCCCTCCATCATCAAATTTTTCCCTCATTTCCTCCATCCCCCCAACTTTTTCTTCCTCAGTGCCCCTCCACATAAAAATTCTTCCTCAGTGACCTCCATCTTCCAATTTCCTTCCCTCTTTTGACCCCCCCAATCACATTTTTTCCTCAGTGCCTCCTTCTTTCACATTCTTCCTCAGGACCTCCATACCACTTTTTCCCCTCGTAAACCCCCAAATCATCACATTCTTCCTCATGCCCCTCCATCATCACTTTCTTCCTCAGGGGACCTCCCACCACTTTTTTTCCTCAGTGACCTCCATCACACATTTTTCCCTCAGTGACCTCCTAAACACATTTTTTCCTCATTGCCCCCTCCCACATTTTCCTCAGTGCCCTCCTTTCACCCACTTTCTTCCTCGGGACCCCCATCTTTTCAAATTCTTCCCCCATAAATTTCCATCATAAAATTTCTTCCTCAGTTCCCCTCCACATCACATTCTTCCTAAAGTGACCCCCAAACACCACATTCTTCCTCGTGCCTCCATCACCACTTTTTCCTAAAATGACCTCCATCATCACATTCTTCCCAGTGACCTCCATCCCCAATTCTTCCTCAGTGACCCCCCATATCACATTCCCCCTCAGTGCCCTCCATCTTTACATTCTTCCTCAGTAAACCTCCATCATCAATTCTTCCTCGTGACCTCCATCATCAATTCTTCCTCAGTAAACCTCCATCCCCACATTTTTCCCTCAGGGACCTCCATCATCCCCTTCTTCCCAGGGGACCTCCATCATCACATTTTTCCCCTAAGTGACCTCCATAAATTCACATTTTCCCTCAGTAAACCCCCATCATAAATTCTTTCCTCATTGACTTCCACCCACCAAATTTTCCCCCCAGTGCCCCCCATAAACACATTTTCCCCCAGTGACCCCCATCATAACATTTTTCCCCCGTCCCCTCCATCCCCACATTTTTTCCTCAGGGGACCTCCATCATAAACATTCTTCCTCAGTACCCCCATCATCACTTTCCCTTCCTCATGACCTCCCCCCTATCACATTTTCTCATTTACCCCCCATCACACATTTTTCCCCCGTGCCCCCCTTCATCACATTCTTCCTCAGTGACCTCCATCATCACATTTTTTCCTCAGGGGACCCCCATCATCCATTTTTCCCTCAGGACCTCCATCCCACATTCCCCTCATGCCCTCCATAAATAAACATTCTTCCTCAGTGACCTCCATCTTTCACATTCTTCCTCAGTGACCTCCATCATCACTTTTCTTCCTCAGTAAACCTCCATCATCCATTTTTCCCTCAGTGACCCCCAATCCCCACATTTTCCTCAGTGCCTCCATAAAATCACTTTTCTTCCCCCAGTGACCTCCCATCATCAAAATTCTTCCTCAGTGCCCCCATCACCTTTTTTTCCCTTCTAATTTCCCCCCATCACCCAAAATTCTTCCCCAGTGACCCTCCATCATACATTTTCCCCCGGGGGACCCCCCATCATCACATTCTTCCCAGGGACCTCCTCATCACTTTTTCCCATTGCCCTCCTTTCACCCAACATTTTTCCCTCAGTGACCCCCTCCCCACATTCTTCCTCAGTGCCCTCCACTTAAATTTTTCCCTCAGTGACCCCCATCATCACATTCTTCCTCAGTGACCCCCATCACCACATTTTTCTCAGTGACCTCCATCTTACTTTCTTCCTCATTTGCCCTTTCCCATCATAACATTTTTCCCTCAGTGACCCCATCATCACATTCTTCCTCAGTGACCTCCATCATCAATTTCTTCCTCGTGCCCTCCATCATCCCCTTTCTTCCTCAGTCCCTCCTCATCACTTCTTCCTCGTGCCCTCCATCATCACATTCTTCCTCAGTGACCTCCATCATCACATTCTTCCCAGGACCCCCATCCCACATTTTTCCCTCAGTGACCCATCATCACATTTTTTCCTCAGTACCTCCTCTCACTTTCTTCCTCGTGACCCCATCATCCTTTTTCACTCTTTTATTTTCATTTTTTTAAGAAAATTATAATTTATAATTTTGTTTAAATTATTGTTTTTCTGTCAGTTATTTCCCCTTTTTCCCCCCCTGCTCCTCTTTTTCTGTTCTCTTCTTCCCCTGTCTCTTTTCTCCTGTTCTCTTCTTCTCCTGCTTTCTTCTTCTCCTCTCCCTTTTTCCGTTCTCTTCTTCCCCTGCCCCTCTTCTTCCCTGTCCCTATTTCTTTTCATTTTTCTTCCCCTGCCCCTTTTTTCTTTGTCCTCTTCTTCTCCTGCCCTTTTCTTTTTTTTCCCTCCCTTTTTCTTCTGCTCCTTTTTTCTCCTATCCTCTTCTTCCCCTGCCTTTTTCTTTTCCCTGTTTTTTTTCCCCGCCCCTTTTTTCCCTCTCTTCTCTTCTTTCCTGCTCCTTTTCTTCTTTTCCCTCCTTTTTTCTCCTGCTCCCTTTTCTCCTGTCTTCTTCTTTTCCCTCCTCTTCTTCCCCTGTCCTCTTTTTTTCGCCCTCATCTTCTCCTGCCCTCTTTTTTCCCTGCTCCTTTTTTCTCCTCCCCCTTTTCCCCTGCCACTTCTTCTCCCCCTCCTCTTCTCCCCTGCCCTTTTCCTCCCCTGCCCCTCTTTTTCCCCTGTCCTCTTTTCTCTCCCCCTCTTCTTCCCCTGCCCCCTTTTCTTTGTGCCCCTCTTCTTCTCTGCTCCTCTTTTCTTTTTGGGCCCTTTTTCTTTCCTCCTCTTTTTTCCCCTTTTCTCTTCTTTCCTCCTCTTTTCTTCCCTGTCCTCTTCCTCTCCTGCCCCTCTAATTCTTGCTCTTCTTTTTTTCCCCTCCTTTTCCTCCTCCCCTTTTCTTCCCCTCTTCTTCTCCCCCCCTTTCTTTCCTCTCCTTTCTTCTCCTGCTCCATTCTTTCCTCCCCTTCTTTTTTTCCCTCTTCTTTCTGCTCCTCTTCTTATCCTGCCCCTTTTCTTCTCTGCCCCTCTTTTTTTTGTCCTCTTCTTCTTGTCTCTTCTTCTTGTCCTTTTCTTTTCTGCTTCTTCTTCTTGCCCCTCTTTTCTCCTCTTCTCTTTTCTCCTGCTCCTCTTCTTCTCCTGCTCCTCTTCTTCTTTTCCTCCTCTTTTTCTCCTGCTCCTTTTCTTCTTCTGTCTTCTTCTTCTCCTCTCCTCTTCTTCTCCTCTCCTCTTCTTCTCCCCCTCCCTTTTCTGCTCCACTTCTTCTCCTCCCCCTCTTCTTCTCCTGCTCCTTTTCCCTCCCGCTCTTTTTTTCCCCTGCCCTCTTTTGTCCCCTCCCTTCTTCTCCTGCCCTTTTCTACCCTGCTCCTCTTCTTCATCGCTCCTCTTCTTCTCCGGGCCCTCTTTTTCCCTTTTCCCTCCTCTTCTCCCTGCTCCCTTCTTCTCCCCCCCTTTTTCTTCCCTGCCCTCTTCCTTCCTGCTCCTCTAATTCTTCTGCCCCTTTCTTCCCCTCCCCTCTTCTTCTTTTGCTCCTCTTCTTCTCCTGCTCTTCTTTTTATCCTCCTCCTCTTCTCCTCCCCTTCTTTTTCCCTCTTTTTTCTCCTCCCCTTCTTCCCCTGCCCCCTTTCTTCCTGCTCCTCTTCTTCTCCTGCCCCTTTTTCTTCTCCTCCTCCTCTTCTTTTTCGCCCCTCTTCTTACCCTGCTCCTCTTCTTTCTGCTCCTCTTCTTCTCATGTTCTCTTCTTCTCCCCCTCCCTCTTCTCCGCTCCTCTTTTTCTCCTGCCCTTTTCTTCCTGCTCCCTTCTTCTCCCCCTCCTCTTTTCTCCTCCCCTCTTTTTTCTCCTGCTCCCCCTTCTTCTCTTCCCCTTTCTTCTTCTGCTCCTCTTTTTTCCCTGCTCCTCTTCTTCTCTGCACTCTTTTTTCCCCTGTTCTCTTCTTCCCTCCGCTCGTTTTCCCCTCTTCTTTTTTTCTCCTCTCCTCTTCTTCTCCCCTTCTCTTCTTCTTCTGCCCCCTCTTTTCCCTGCCCCTTCTTTTCTGCCCCCTTTTCTTCTCCTGCTATCTTCTTCCCTCCTCCCGTCTTTCCCTGCTCTTTTCTTCTCCTGCCCCTCTTTTTCTCTGCCTCTTTTTCTCCTGCCCCTTTTTCTCCTCTTTTCTTCTTCTCCTCCTCCCTTCTCCTCTTCTCTTTTTTCCCCTGTCCTTTCTTCCCCTCTCCACTTCTTCTCTTCCTCTTCTTCTTGCTCCTTTTTTTCTCTTCGCCCCTTTTCTCCTCCTGCTCCTCTTCTTTTCTCCTCCTTTTCTTCTTATGCTCCTCTTCTTCCATGCCCTCTTCTTCTTTTCCCTCCTCTTCTTCCCCCTCCCTCTTTTCTCCTGCCCCTCCCTTTTTCCCTCCCTTTTTCTCGTGCCCCCTCTTACTCTTCCCCTCTTTTCCCCTGCCCCCTTTCTTGCCCTCCTCCCTTCTTTTCCTGCCCTTTTCTTCTCCTGCCCTCTTCTCCTGCTCCTCTCCTTCTCCTCCTCCTCTTCTTCTCCTGCTCCACTTCTTGTCCTGCTCCTCTTCTTCTCCTACTCCTCTTTTCTCCTGCTCCTCTTCTTCTCCTGCTCCTCTTCTTCTCCTCCTCATTTTCTTCTCCTGCTTCTCTTCCTCTCCTGCTCCTCTCCTTCTCCTGCTCCTCTTCCTTTCCTCCTTCTCTTCTTTACCCGCTCCTCTTCTTCTCTTGCTCCTCTTCTTCTCCTGCTCCTCTTCTTCTCCTGCTCCTCTTCTTCTCCTGCTCTTCTTCTTCTCCTGCTCCTCTTCTTCTTCTGCTGCTCTTCTACTCCTGCTCCTCTTCTTCTCCTGCTCCTCTTCTTCTCCTGCTCCTCTTCTTCTCCTGCTCCTCTTCTTCTCCTGCTCCTCTTCTTCTCCTCCTCCTCTTCTTCTCCTGCTTCTCTTCTTCTCCTGCTCCTCTTCTTCTCCTGCTACTCCTCTTCTTCTGCTCCTCTTCTTCTCCTGCTCCTCTGCTTCTCCTGCTCCTCTTCTTCTCCTGCTCCTCTTCTTCTCCTGCTCCTCTTCTACTCCTGCTCCTCTTCTTCTCCTGCTCCTCTTCTTCTCCTCCTCCTCTTCTTCTCCTGTTCTTTCTTCTCCTGCTCCTCTTCTTCTCCTTCTACTCCTCTTCTTCTGCTCCTCTTCTTCTCCTGCTCCTCTGCTTCTCCTGCTACTCCTCTTCTCCTACTCCTCTTCTTCTCCTGCTCTTCTTCCTCAATATTTTTCCGTCTCATTAACATCCTGTATGTAATTTCCCTCTAATTATAATCCTCTTTCATTTAAACACATTTCATTTAATGTGAATGTTTTGTGAGTGTATGTCTTCAGCACTGCTCACACTCAGCACTGCTCACACTCAGCACTGCTCACACTCAGCACTGCTCACACTCAGAACTGCTCATACTCAGCACTGCTCATACTCAGCACTGCTCATACTCAAAACTGCTCATACTCAGCACTGCTCATACTCAGCTCTGCTCACACTCAGCACTGCTCACACTCAGTACTGCTAACACTCAGCACTGCTCATATTCAGTACTGCTCATACTCAGCACTGCTCACACTCAGCACTGCTCACACTCAGTACTGCTAACACTCAGCACTGCTCACACTCAGCACTGCTCACACTCAGTACTGCTAACACTCAGCAATGCTCGCACTCAGCACTGTTCACACTAAGCACTGCTTACACTCAGCACTGCTCACACTCAGCACTGCTCACACTCAGCACTTCTGATACTCAGCACTGGTCATACTCAGCGCTGCTCATACTCAGCACTGCTCACACTCAGCACTGCTCACACTCAACACTGCTCACACTCAGCACTGCTCACACTCAGCACTGCTCATACTCAGTACTGCTCGCACTCAGCACTACTAACACTCAGCACTGCTCACACTCAGAACTGCTCACATTCAGCACTGCTCATACTCAGCACTGCTCACACTCAGCACTGCTCATACTCAAAACTGCTCATACTCAGCACTGCTTATACTCAGCATTGCTCACACTCAGCACTGCTCGTACACAGCACTGCTCATACTCAGCACTGCTCACACTCAGCACTGCTCACACTCAGCTCTGCTCACACTCAGTACTGCTAACACTCAGCACTGCCCATACTCAGTACTGCTCACTCTGAGCATTGCTCACACTCAGCAATGCTCGTACTCAGCACTGCTCACACTAAGCACTGCTCACACTCAGCACTGCTCACGCTAAGCACTGCTCACACTCAGCACTGCTCACGCTCAGCACTACTCACACTCAGCTCTGCTCATACTCAACACTGCTCATAGTCAGTACTGCTCACACTCTGCACTGCTCATACTCAGCACTGGTCACACTCAGCCCTGCTCATACTCAGCACTCCTCATACTCAGCACTGCTCACACTCAGCACTGGTCACGCTCAGCACTGCTCGTACTCAGCATTGCTCACAATCAGCACTGCTCACAATCAGTACTGCTCACACTCTGCACTGCTCACACTCAGCACTGGTCACACTCAGCACTGTTCATACTCAGCACTGCTCACAATCAGCACTGCTCACAATCAGTACTGCTCACACTCAGCACTGCTCATACTCAGCACTCCTCATACTCAGCACTGCTCACACTCAGCACTGGTCACGCTCAGCACTGCTCGTACTCAGCATTGCTCACACTTAGCACTGCTCATACTCAGCACTGCTCACACTCAGCATTGCTCACACTCAGCACTGCCCCTACACAGCACTGCTCATGCTCAGCACTGCTCACACTCGGCACTGCTCATACTCAGCACTGCTCACACTCAGCACTGCTCACACTCAGCACTGCTCACAGTCAGCACTGTTCGTACTCAGCACTGCTCATACTCAGCACTGTTCATACTCAGCACTGCTCATTCTCAGCACTGCTCACACTCAGCACTGCTCATACTCGGCACTGCTCACACTCAGCACTGCTCACACTCAGCACTGCTCACACTCAGCACTGCTCACACTCAGCCCTGCTCATAGCCAGCACTGCTCACACTTAGCACTGCTCACACTCAGCACTGATCACACTTAGCACTGCTCACACTCAGCTCTGCTAATACTCAGCACTGCTCACACTCAGCACTGCTCGCACTCAGCACTGCTCGTACTCAGCACTGCTCACACTCAGCACTGCTCACACTCAGCACTGCTCACACTCAGCACTGCTCATACTCGGCACTGCTCACACTCAGCACTGCTCATACTCAACACTGCTCACACTCAGCACTGCTCATACTCAGCCTGCTCACACTCAGCACTGCTCAGACTCAGCACTGCTCGTTCTCAGCACTGCTCATTCTCCTCACTGCTCGCACTCAGCACTACTCATACTCAGCACTACTCATACTCATCACTGCTGACACTCAGCACTGTTCAGACTCAGCACTGCTAACACTCAGCACTGCTCACACTCAGCACTGCTGACACTCAGCACTGTTCATACTCAGCACTGCTAACACTGAGCGCTGCTCACACTGAGCACTGCTCAGAGTCAGCACTACTCACACTCACCACTTCTTACACTCAACACTGCTAACTGTCAGCGCTGTTCCCACTCAGCAATGCTCACACTCAGCACTTTTCACACACTGCATTACTAACGTTCAGCTCAGCTCACACTCAGCACTGCTAACACTCAGCACTGCTAACACTCAGCACTGCTAACACTCATTACTGCTAGCACGTAGCACTGCTGACACTAATCACTGCCCACATTCAGCAATTCTCACACTCAGCACTGCTCATACTCAACACTGCTCACACTTAACACTGCTCATACTCAGCACTGCTCGTACTCAGCACTGCTCATACTCCTCACTGTTCACACTCACCACTACTCACACTCAGCACTGCTCACACTCAGCACTGCTCACACTCACCACTACTCACACTCAGCACTGCTCACACTCAGCACTGCTCGTGCTCAGCACTGCTCACGCTCAGCACTGTTCACACTCAGCACTGCTCGTGCTCAGCACTGCTCATACTCAACACTGCTCACACTCAACACTGCTCATACTCAGCACTGCTCGTACTCAGCACTGCTCATACTCCTCACTGCTCACACTCACCACTACTCACACTCAGCACTGCTCACACTCAGCACTGCTCGTACTCAGCACTGCTCATACTCCTCACTGCTCACACTCACCACTACTCACACTCAGCACTGCTCACACTCAGCACTGCTCGTACTCAGCACTGCTCATACTCCTCACTGCTCACACTCACCACTACTCACACTCAGCACTGCTCATACTCCTCACTGCTCACACTCAGCACTGCTCATACTCTGCTCTGCTCATACTTAGCACTTCTCATACTCAGCACTGCTCACACTCAGCACTGCTCATTCTCAGCACTGCTCATACTCAGCACTGCTCACACTCTCCACTGCTCACACTCTGCACTGCTCACACTCGGCCCTGCTCACACTCAGCACTGTTCACACTCAGCACTGCTAACCCTCATCACTGCTCACACTCAGCACTGCTAACACTCAGCACTGCTTACACTCAGCACTGCTCACACTCAGCACTGCTAACCCTCAGCACTGTTCATACTCAGCACTGCTCACACTCAGCACTGCTCACAGTCAGCACTGCTCACACTCAGCACTGCTCACACTCAGCACTGCTAACCGTCAGCACTTCTCACACTCAGCACTGCTCACACTCAGCACTGCTAACACTTAGCACTTCCCACACTCAGCACTGCTAACACTCAGTACTGCTAGCACGTATCACTGCTTACACTCATCACTGCTCACACTCAGCACTGCTAACACTTAGCACTTCCCACACTTAGCACTGCTAACACTCAGCTCTGCTGACACTCAGCACTGCTCACATTCAGCACTATTCACACTCAGCGCTGCTAACACTCAGCACTGCTCACACTCAGCACTGCTCACACTCAGCATTGCTCACACTCAGCACAATTCACACTCAGCCCAGCTGACACTCAGCTCTGCTCACACTCAGCACTGCTTATACTCAGCACTGCTAGCCTTCAGCACTGTTCACACTCAGCACTGCTAACACTCAGCACTGCTAACACTCAGCACTGCTCACACGCAGCGCTGCTAACACTCACCACTGCTAACACTCAACACTGCTAGCACTCAACACTTCTCACACTCAGCACTGCTCACGCTCAGCACTGCTCACACTCAGCACTGCTCACACTCAGCACTGCTCATACTCAGCACTGGTAACACTCAGCTCTGCTAACACTCAGCGCTGGTAACACTCGGCACTGGTAACTCTCAGCACTGCTAACACTCAGCACTGTTCACACTCAGCACTGGTAACACTCAGCACTGCTAACACTCAGCACTGCTAACACTCAGCACTGCTCACACTCAGCACTGCTAACACTCAGCACTGCTAACACTCAGCACTGCTAACAGTCAGCACTGCTCACACTCAGCACTGCTAACACTCAGCACTTGTAACACACAGTTCTGCTAACACTCAGCACTGCTAACACTCAGCACTGCTCACACTCAGCACTGCTCACACTCAGCACTTGTAACACACATTTCTGCTAACACTCAGCACTGCTAACACTCAGCACTGCTCACACTCAGCACTGGTAACACTCAGCTCTGCTAACACTCAGCACTGCTCACACTCAGCACTGGTCACACTCAGCACTGCTCACATTCAGCACTGCTCACACTCAGCTCTGCCAACACCCAGCACTGCTAGCACTCAGCACTGCTCACACTCAGCACTGCTCACACTCAACACTGGTAACACTCAGCTCTGCTAACACTCAGCACTGCTAACACTCAGCACTGCTCACACTCAGCACTGCTAACACTCAGCACTGCTAACACTCAGCACTGCTAACAGTCAGCATGCTCAAAACTCAGCACTGCTAACACCCTAGCACTTGTAACACACGTTCTGCTAACACTCAGCACTGCTAACACTCAGCACTGCTAACACTCAGCACTGCTCACACTCAGCACTGCTCACACTCTGCACTTGTAACACACATTTCTGCTAACACTCAGCACTGCTAAACTCAGCCCAAC
>NC_069415.1:63197545-63250783 GCF_026875155.1 Cherax quadricarinatus | reverse complement strand
GAAGATAGCTGAAGAGAGCAGGAAGCTGGGGCTACAAGTCTTAACAGCAGAAGCTAAGATACAGTGCTTAGAAGAGGAGCTAAAAACTGAGACAGATTAAAGAGTCAATTGACAGTACAGACATGGCATCAGGAACTTCTATATTATTCATGTACAAGGGGATTGTAGGGAGAAAAGGAACTATGCCATATGTGAAGGCCCTATCAGACCCATGTGTGGCCCAGGAAAACACGAGAAGCACACTAAGAACAAATGAGAGTTCAGGAAGATGAGGAGAGTTAATAGAGAAGATGTGAAAGTAGGAAATCGATTCTCTGTTTTCCAAGACAAGTGTACTTCAGTGGTTAGTGAGGTTGAAGGTACCACTGATTCCCCTGCTAATCAAGGAAAGAATATTTTAATAGGAGATTCTCAGGTAAGATATATGGACTGTGTATTTTGTAACAGAGACAGAAAGATCAAACAGAGAGTGTGCCTTCCTGGAGCTGGTGTTGGTGATATAGTCAGCAAGTTGGATAATATTATGGGAGGTAATGGGAACAAGTCCATTATCTGTCTTAGTGTTGGGGGTAATGACATTGGGAAGGGCAGGAGAGAGGAGCTGCTGGATAAGTACAGGTCAGCCATAGAAGTAGTTAGGTCTAAGGGAGGGATCCCAGTCATATGTAGCATCTTGCCTAGAAAGGGAGTGGGCAATGAATGGATGTCTAGGGCAATTGGTATAAATTGCTGGCTAGACAGGTACTGCAAGGAACTTGCAATCCCATTCATTGATAACTGGGACCTATTCTTTGGCAAACGTGATATGTATGCAAGGTGGTTTATCTCTCTGGGGCTGGAGTGGTTGCATTAGCCAGTTCAATTGAGAGGGTAATTGATGACTTGTCTAGGAATTTAAACTGATAGATTATAGAGGTATGGGTGTTTGAGGGAAACAATCAGGCTGTAGTATTAGGGTTAAAAACAGCAGCTATTACCGGAATACCTCAGAGATATGTTTAAAAGACAATATTTAAAATGCAGTTGCTAGTAATGGCAAATCAATTTATCAACAAACAACGAGAGATTGTAGAGGGCAACGAGTAACTAGCTCCCTTAAGGTTTACTAAACAAATAGTAGGAGTCTAAGAAATAAGACAGATGAGCTAAGATTACTTGCAAGTGTAGGTAATATAGATATTATTGGTATAACAGAGACCTGGTTCAACCTGAAAGATAGAGAAATGCCTTCTGAATGCATCTTACAGGGTTATAATCTATTCCACACTGATATGGTCAACAGGAAGGGTGGTGGAGTGGCGATGTAAATCAGAGAAAATTTAAATTGTTGTCTTAGACATGATATAAGATTAGAAACATTGGACAGAGAATGTTTGGCTACAGTTTCTCGAGGGACTTGACGAATTAATTTTGAGTGTGATTTATAGGTCCCCAAACCTTGATAGGGAGTGCAGTAAGCTGTTATGGGACGAAATTCATAAGGCATCTAGATATGAAAATGTTGTGATAATGGGAGATTTTAACTTTAGACAAATTGATTGGAATAATATGACAGGAAATCTTGAGTCTAGTGACTTTTTTGATGCGGTTCAGGACTGCGCTTTAGAACAGGTTGTGACAGAACCAACTAGAGCAGTGGTTCCCAAACTGGGGGTAAATTACCCCCTGGGGGTAATTTAACCATTTTTGGGGGGTAATGGAGGGGTGACAGAAAAAAAGTTATGAATTCTGAAAATCAAGAAAACAATGCGGTACCCGGTATGAGGATTATTGTTAACTTTGTCTTAGTATATAAAGTTGTAAAGTAAACCTATTATAAGTAAGTAATAAAGTTAAACCAAATAACAATAAACATCAAAAACTAATATACAGTATTAGAAAAGAAGAAATATATAGCTAAGTGTGTGGAAACCCAAAAGTATTTTGACAAGTATGCTTCAGGACAAGTCACTCAGTAGCCCAGATCGACCTGTCCAGTACGCGTCACTCACTTCCTGAGGCTGCCTCTATTTCACACTGTCAGTTTATCTGTGAGCATCAGCCGAGGTAGACATAAGCTGGTATGTATGTGTACTGCCCTGTGCAGTATATAGTTAGTATTTACCCACTGTTACTGTGAATTTGTAGCTATTATTAATTTTATATATAATGTATGTGTGGTTCTTACGTTTTCAATGGTTTTGCTAGGATTAGCAGAGTATGCGAGGCTGTATACGTTCACGTTTAGCCATATATATCAATAATAACAACATTTTGTGAAAGGGGAAATATGCTTTATGTGGCATGTTAAATTGGGTAACAAGCTGAAAACGTTTGGGAACCACTGAACTAGAGGAAACAATCTGCTTGACTTGGTTCTTGCCATCGAAGAGTCACTAATTAATAATCTTGAGGTTAATGATGAGCTTGGGGAAAGTGATCACAAATCACTTAGTTTCAATATATCATGGAATTACCCAGATAACTGCAATCAAATCTCTGTCCCAGATTTTCGCTTGGCCGACTTCATAGGACTGAAAAATTACTTGGGTGGGCTAAATTGGGATGTCCTGACTATGGGTCAGGTAGGTGATCCTGGTTGCCAGTATGACGTTTTTCAGAGCATAGTTCTAGCTGCCCAGACAACTTTTGTTCCGAGTAGGGAAATTAGATCTAACAAAAATGATCCCAAATGGATGAACAATAGATTAAAACATCTCATTGGTCAAAAGAGAGGCACATATAGGCTTATCAAAAGAGGGGATGGGCAGTTAAGAAATCAATATATTCAATTATAGAGAGAAATAAAGAAAGGAATAAGATAAGCAAAAAGGGATTATGAGGCTAAGGTCGCAAGGGATTCAAAGACTAACCCAAAAGGGTTCTTTTAGGTATACATTAGTAAGATTAGGGACAAGATTGGCCCACTTAAGAGTAACTCAGGTCAGATCACTGACAGTGATAAGGATGTGTGTGTGAAATTCTCAATACCTACTTCCTCTCAGTTTTCACCCAGGAAAATACTAGCCATATTCCTGAAATAATTGATTATGTAGTACAGGACGATAATAAACTATGCACGATTGCAGTAACTAGTGACATGGTCCTCAGACAAATAGAGAAACTAAAACCTAACAAATCCCCAGGCCCTGTTGAACTGTTTGCAAGGGTGTTAAAGGAATGTAAAGAGGAACTCATTATGCCTACGGCTAATCTTTTTAACATATCACTACAAACTGGCATAGTCCCAGACAAGTGGAAAATGGCAAATGTAATACCTATTTACAAGGCAGGTGACAGGTCCCTGGCTTCAAGCTATAGACCAATAAGCCTTACCTCCAAAGTGGGAAAATTTATGAAATCAATAATTGCCGAAGCAATTCGTAGCCATCTTGATAGGCACAGATTGATTAATGAATCTCTCAACATGGTTTTACAAAGGGGCGTTCCCGTCTTACAAATCTACTAACATTTTTCACTAAGGTGTTTGAGGAGGTAGATCATGGTAATGAATACGATATTGTGTATATGGACTTCACTAAGGCTTTCGATAGAGTTCCACATCAGAGGCTATAGAGGAAACTTAAGGCACAAGGAATAGGAGGAGATTTTTTTTCCTGGGTAGAGGCATGGTTGACAAATAGGCAGCAGAGAGTTTGCATAAATGGGGAGAAATCAGAATGGGGGCACGTCACAAGCGGTGTTCCACAGGGGTCAGTGTTGGGCTCGTTGTTGTTCACAGTTTACATAAGCGACATAATTGAGGGAATAAATAGCGACATGAGCAAATTTGCTGATGAAACCAAAATAGGCCGTCAAATTCATTCTAATGAGGACACTAGAGCACTCCAGGATAATTTGAATAGACTAATGCAATGGTCGGAGAAGTGGCAGATGCAGTTTAATATAGACACATGCAAAGTTCTAAATGTTGGACAGGAAAATAACCATGCCACATTATTATTTTATTTATTAACACACTGGCCGATTCCCACCAAGGCAGGGTGGCCCGAAAAAGAAAAAAAATCACCATCATTCATTTCACCACTGTCTTGCCAGAGGGGTGCTTTACACTACAGTTATAAAACTGCAACATTAACACCACTCCTTCAGAGTGCAGGCACTGTACTTCCCATCTCCAGGACTCAAGTCCGGTCTGCCGGTTTCCCTGAACCCCTTCATAAATGTTACTTTGCTCACACTCCAACAGCACATCAAGTATTAAAAACCATTTGTCTCCATTGACTCCTATCAAACACGCTCACGCATGCCTGCTGGAAGTCCAAGCCCCTCGCACACAAAACCTCCTTTACCCCCTCCCTCCAACCTTTCCTAGGCCGACCCCTACCCCGCCTTCCTTCCACTACAGACTGATACATTCTTGAAGTCATTCTGTTTCGCTCCATTCTCTCTACATGTCCGAACCAACTCAACAACCCTTCTCAGCCCTCTGGACAACAGTTTTGGCAATCCCGCACCTCCTCCTAACTCCAAACTACGAATCTCTGCATTATATTCAGACCAACATAGCCCTCAGACATGACATCTCCACTGCCTCCAGCCTCCTCCTCACTGCAACATTCATCACCCATGCTTCACACCCATATAAGAGCATTGGTAAAACTATACTCTCATACATTCGCCTCTTTGCTTCCAAGGACAAAGTTCTTTGTCTCCACAGACTCCTAAGTGCACCGCTCACCCTTTTCCCCTCATCAATTCTATGAATCACCTAATCTTTCATAGACCCATCTGCTGACACGTCCACTCCCAAATATGGGAATACATTCACCTCCTCCATACTCTCTCCCTCCAATCTGATATAGAATCTTTCATCACCTATTCTTTTTGTTATCCTCATACCTTTACTCTTTCCTGTATTCACTTTTAATTTTCTTCTTTTACATACCTTACATCCACCAACCGCTGCAACTTCTCTTTAGAATCTCCAAAGAGCACAGTGTCATCAGCAAAAAACAACTGCGGCAACTCCCAATTTGAGTGTGATTCTTTATCTTTTAGCTCAACACCTCTTGCCAAGACCCTTGAATTTACTTCTCTTACAACCCCATCTACAAATATATTGAACAACCAAGGTGACATCACACATCCTTGTCTAAGGCCTACTTTTACTGGGAAATAATCTCTCTCTTTCCTACATACTCTAACTTGAGCCTCACTATCCTCGTAAAAACTCTTCACTGCTTTCAGTAACCTACCTCCTATACCATACACCTGCAACATCTGCCACATTGCCCCCCTATCCACCCTGTCATACACCTTTTCCAAATCCATAAATGCCACAAAAACCCCTTTAGCCTTATCTAAATACTGTTCTCTTATTTGTTTCACTGTAAACACCTGGTCCACACACCCCTACCTTTCCTAAAGCCTCCTTGTTCGTCTGCTATCATATTATCCGTCTTAATCTTAATTCTTTCAATAATAACTCTACCATACACTTTACCCAGTATACTCAACAGACTTATCCCCCTATAATTTTTGCACTCTCTTTTGTCCCCTTTGCCTTTGTACAAAGGAACTATGCATGCTCTCTGCCAATCCCTAGGTACCTTACCCTCTTCCATACATTTATTAAATAATAGCACAAACCACTCCAAAATTATATCCCCACCTGCTTTTAACATTTCTATCTTTATCCCATCAATCCCGGCTGCCTTACCCCCTTTCATTTTACCTACTGCCTCACGAACTTCCCCCACACTCACAACTGGCTCTTCCTCACTCCTACAAGATGTTATTCCTCCTTGCCCTATACACGAAATCACAGCTTCCCTGTCTTCATCAACATTTAATTAACAATTCCTCAAAATATTCCCTCCATCTTCCAAATACCTCTAACTATCCATTTAACAACTCTCCTCTCCCATTTTTAACTGACAAATCCATTTGTTCTCAAGGCTTCCATAACTTGTTAATCTCACTCCAAAACTTTTTCTTATTTTCAACAAAATTTGTTGACAACATCTCACCCACTCTCTCATTTGCTCCCTTTTTACATTGCTTCACCACTCACTTAACCTCTCCCTTTTTCTCCATATACTCTTTCTTCCTTGCATCACTTCTACTTTGTAAAAACTTCTAATATGCTAACTTTTCCTCCCTTACTTCTCTCTTTACATCATCATTCCACCAATCGCTCCTCTTCCCTCCCGCACCCACTTTCCTGTAACCACAAACTTCTGCTGAACACTCTAACACTACATTTTTAAACCTACCCCATATATCTTCGACCCCATAGCCTATGCTCTCATTAGCTCATCTATTCTCCAATAGTTGTTTATATCTTAACCCTAACTGCCTCCTCTTTTAGTTTATAAACCTTCACCTCTCTTACATGATGCTTCTATTCTCCTTGTATCCCATCTACCTTTTACTCTCAGTGGAGCTACAACTAAAAAGTGATCTGATATATCTGTGGCCCCTCTATAAACATGGACATCCTGAAGTCTACGCAACAGTCTTTTATCTGTTAGGTAAGACACAAATGCAACAGTTAGGTATCTTTATTTCGTAACGTTTCGCCTACACAGTAGGCTTCTTCAGTCGAGTACAGAAAAGTTGATAGAAGCAGAGGAGACTTGAAGACGATGTAATCAGTCCATCACCTTTAAAGTTTTGAGGTGGTCAGTCCCTCAGTCTGGATAAGAGTATTGTTCCATAGTCTGAAACAATACTCTTCTCCAGACTGAGGGACTGACCACCTCAAAACTTCAAGGATGATGGACTGATTACATCGTCTTCAAGTCTCCTCTGCTTCTATCAATTTTTCTGTACTCGACTGAAGAAGCCTACTGTGTAGGCGAAACGTTTCGAAATAATGATACCTAACAGTTGCATATGTGTCTTACCTAACAACCTGTCGGTATTTTATTCCATTTTATTGTTCAGTCTTTTATCTACCAATACATAATCCAACAAACTACTGTCATTTCGCCCTACATCATATCTTGTATACTTGTTTATCCTCTTTTCCTTAAAATATGTATTACCTATAACTAAACCCCTTTCTATACAAAGTTCAATCAAAGGGCTCCCATTATCATTTACACCTGGCACCCCAAACTTACCTACCACACCCTCTCTAAAATAACCATGCCACATAAAACTAAATAATGTAGATCATAGTACTACTGACTGCGAAAAAGATTTAGGACTTCTGGTTAGCAGTAATCTAAACCCAAGACAACAGTGCATTAGTGTTCGCAATAAAGCTAACAGAATCCTTGGCTTCATATCTAGAAGTATAAATAATAGAAGTCCTCAGGTTGTCTTCTACTCTATGTATCTTTGGTTATGCCTCATTTAGATGATGCTGCTCAGTTCTGGTCACCGTATTACAGAATGGATATAAATGCGCTGGAAAACGTACAGAGGAGGATGACAAAGTTGACCGCATGTATCAGAAATCTTCCCTATGAGGATAGACTGCGGGCCCGGAATCTGCACTCTCTCGAAAGACGTAGAATTAGAGGGGATATGATCGAGGTGTATAAATGGATAACAGGAATAAATAAAGGGGATGTAAATAGCGTGCTGAAAATTTCCAGCCAAGACAAGACTCGCAGCAATGGTTTTAAGTTGAAAAAATTCAGATTTAGGAAGGATATAGGAAAGCACTGCTTTGGTAATAGAGTTGTGGATGAGTGGAACAAACTCCCGAGTACAGTTATTCAGGCTAAAACGTTGTGTAGTTTTAAAAATAGGTTAGAAAAATATTGAGTTGGTTTGGGGGGGTGTGGTTGGCCTGACTAGCCTTTGTGTGGGTCTGGTCCCGTGCCCTTCCTGATTGGAAGTGACCGATGGGGGGTTTGGGTTAATCCGGTGGGGGGGGGGGGGCAGGGCCCTGCTCCGCATGCGCAGTAGGCTTGTTGCAGGTTTTTTCTTTCTTATGTTTTAGTTATAAAAAAATTCCCATTTTATTCCGACACTTATCCATCAGGCTATTAAAGGATCGAAAGGACGGTAGCGTCCGGATTATATTGTAGTGGTGTTGATCTTGGGGTCAACACCTATTTAGATAAAGGCTTCTTTAAGCCTTTCAGGTTCCCATTTAAATGTTAAATTTTCCTAGCTTTTTTGGCCCGGCACTGTTATTTTTTAGGATGAGTAGGGGTGGCAAAAATTGTCCCAAATTTGCTAAAATTCTTGCCCTTAAAATTATCCAGTTTAAATGATAGGAAAAACTCTTAAACGTTTCCTGGATGGGCAGGTTTTACGGAAAAATTTGGAAAAAAATTTCGTATTTTAGCGCCTCTTACCTCTTTTACTAGTCACAAGTTCCCTTTACTTTGGACCCCAGAATGCCAAAATGCTTTTTAATGAAGCAAAAAGATTATTGTGTGCTGCACCCATTCTTTTGTCTCCAGACTTCTCCAAACCTTTCTCATTACAGGTTGATGCCTGTGAGTCTGGGGATGGGGCAGTACTATTACAAATCGGGAACAAGGAGTTGCAGCCTGTAGCCTTCTCAGTAAAGTTCCAGCGGCACCAGAGGGCATACTCTACTATAGAAAAAGAAGCCCTTGCGCTGGTACTGGCTTTGGAGCACTTCGATGTTTACGTGGGCCAGACTTCGCAGGTGGTCACTGTCTATAGTTACCACAATCCTCTAGTATATCTCCAAGCCATGAAGAACCACAATACGAGGCTCATGAGATGGAGTCTATGACCGCAACCCTATTCTTTCAGAGTATTACACATTGCCGGCAAGGAAAATAAGTTGGCAGACTCTGCATCAAGAGTCTAAAACTCATAATTATAATTATATATTAGGCTAGGATGTTCGGGACCTGTGGTAACCCCTTTCAAGTTTTTTTTTTATCCACTGGTGTGGGGTTTTTTTTTTTTTAGTGAGGGAGTGCAGGATACCGTCCTCCCGCACTTTGGACCTACACTAGCCTGACTGTCTGCTGTCTCGCTCTGAGTTTAGGGTTTGGCTTTTTGTCGTGAATAAAGTTGAGCTCTAAGAGTTGGATGGTTGAGAGGAAAGGCGGTCCCATTATTTGGTGCCATGGCGGCACGGTTACCACTGGGAGGTGGGAGCGTAATCCTGAGCCCTCTCTGGGTGGGGGTGTGGCATGCAAAGAGTATGTAACCTTTATTCGGCGCATGTACACACCCTCATTGAAAGGCTATCTCCCCTAACCAGCGAACCAGGTACTAAGGGTTGATGATGGGGCCCCGTTGTTCAATCACTACCCAGATTCCAGCCATTGAGAAAATGGTTTTGGCAATCGCAGAGGTGTTGTGGGTACCACTCACCTGTCTGCCCTTGTCATTCCCATTCTAGAGCTGGTTGAAGCACGGTCTGCTTTCTAGTGGCTTTTATTCTGCCTTACTTACCGTGGAGTGCAATAATACCTATGGTTGTACATAGTGTATATGGTGTACATACTTCTGCTCTAAATTGGTGAAGGATAATACAAGTCAAAAGTTTTTCTGCTGTGTTTATTTTGCTCCCTTTACACCCAGGATAACAGGCCTTTGGGACTCCTGGGTTGTAATATTATGTTAGGTTAGTTTAGGTTAGAATAGTTTAGGCTAAGTGAGGTTTCTATGTTAGGTTAGGTTAGGTTAGGTTTGTTTAGGCTAAGTGAGGTTTCTATGTTAGGTTAATTTAGGTTAGGTTAGGCTAGATGAGGTTACTATATTAGGTTAGGCTAATGAGGTTATTATGTTAGGTTAGTTTAGGTTAGGTTATGTTAGGCTAGGCGAGGTTTCTATGTTAGGTTAGTTTAGGTTAGGATAGGTTAGGCTAGGTGAGGCTTCTATGTTTGGTTAGTATAGGTTAGGTTAAGTGCGGTATCTATGTTAGGTTAGTTTAAGTTAGGTTATGCCAGATGAGGTTACTATGTTAGGTCAGGCTAATTGAGATTTCTATGTTAGGTTAGTTTAGGTTAGGTTAGGTTAGGCTAGGTGAGGCTTCTATGTTAGGTTAGTTTAGGTTAGGTAGGTTAGGTTAGTAGTTACTTTTAGGTTGCTAATTGGGGTTTTCCTTTTAGGTTAGTTTAGGTTAGGTTTTGTTAGGCTGGTGAGCTTCTATGTTGGGTTTGGGTGGAGGTTAGGTAGGTTAGGTTAGTTGGGGGTTTTACTATTTTTTGTTAGGTTAGGCAGGTGAGGTTTCCGGGTTAGTTTAGCTTATGTTAGGTCAGGTTAGGTTAGGCCAGGCTAGGTTAGGTTAGGTTAGTTTAGTTTAGGTTAGGTCAGGTTACGTTAGACCAGGTTAGGGTAGGTTTAGTTTAGGTTAGGTTAGGCTAGGTAAGGTTTTCAGGATAGGTTAATTTAGGTTAGGTTAGGCTAGACTAAGTTAGGTTAGGTTAGGCTAGGCTAGGCAAAGTTAGATTAGGTTAGGCTAGGTTAGGTTAGGTGAGGTTTCCAGGTTAGTTTGGCTAGGCTAGGTTAGGTTAGGCTAGGTTAAGTTAGGTTAGGCTAGGATTGGCTAGGTTAGCCTATGTTAGGTTAGGCTAGGCTAGGTTAGGTTACAATACTAGGTTAGGTTAGGCTAGGCTAGGTTAGGCTAGGTTAGGTTAGGCTAGGCTAGGTTTGGTTAGGTTAGGCTAGGTGAGTTTCCAGGTTAGGTTAGGTTAGGTGTGGTTTCTAGGTTAGGTTAGTTTAGGTTAGGTTAGGCTAGGTTCAGTTAAGTTAGGCTAGGTTAGGTTAGCTTAGGTTAGGTTGTTAGGTTAGGTTAGGCTATGTTAGGTTAGGCTAGGCTAGGTTAGGTTAGGCTAGGTTAGGTTAGGCTAGGTTAGGCTAGGTTAGGTTTGGCTAGGTGAGGTTTGTAGGTTAGGTTGGTTTAAGTTAGGTTAGGTTAGGCTAGGTTCGATTAGGTTAGGCTAGGTTAGGTTAGGTTGTTAGGTTATGGTAGGCTAGGTTAGGTTAGGCTGCGCTAGGTTAGGTTAGGCTAGGTTAGGCTACATTAGATTAACCTAAGCTAGGTTAGACTAGGCAAGGCTTGGTTAGGTTAGGTTAGGTTAGGTTTGGCTAGGTTAGGTTAGGCTAGATTAGATTAACCAAAGATTGGTTAGACTAGGCAAGGCTTGGTTAGATCAGGTTAGGTTAGGTTAGGCTAGGCTAGGTTAGGTTAGGCTAGGTTAGGTCAGGTTAGGTTAGGTTAGGCTAGTTTAGGCTAGGTTTGGTTAGGCTAGGTTAGGTTAGGTTAGGCTAGGTTAGGTTAGGTTAGGCTAGGTTAGGTTAGACTAGTTTAGGCTAGGTTAGGTTAGGCTAGGTTAGGTTAGGTTAGGCTAGGTAAGGTTAGTCTAACCTAACCTAACCTGTGTGTGTGTACTCACCTATCTGTGGTTGCAGGGGTCGAGACTGAGCTCCTGGCCCTGCCTCTTCACTGACCGCTACTAGGTCCTGTCTCTCCCTGCTCCATGAGCCTTATCGTGCCTCGTCTTAAAACTATGCATGGTTCCTGCCTCCACTATATCACTTGCCAGACTATTCCACTTCCTGACATCTCTATGACTGAAGAAATATTTCCTAACAGCCCTTTGACTCATCTGAGTCTTCAGCTTCCAACTGTGACCCCATATTGCTGTGCCCCATCTCTGGAACATCCTGTCTCAATGCACCTTGTTGATTCGTCTCAGTATTTTATGTGTCGTTATCATGTCCTTCCCTATTTCTCCCGTCCTCCAGTGTCGTCAGTTCGTTTTCACATACCTCTCCTCGCAATACATTCCCCTTGCCTCCGGGACTAGTCTTGTTGCAAACCTTTGCACTTTCTCTAATTTTCTTAGGTGCTTGGCTATTTGTGGGTTCCAAACTGGTGCTGCATACTCCAATATAGGCTTAATTAACACAATGTACAGGGTCCTGATCGATTTCTTATTGAGATGTCGCAGCACTATTCATAGGTTTGCTATGCGCCCATATGCTGCAACAGTTATTTGGTTGTTGTGCTCCTCAGGAGATGTGCCTGGTGTTATACTTACCCCAAGATCTTATTCCTTGAGTGAGGTTTGTAGTTTTTGGCCCCCTAGACTACTCCGTCTGGGCTCTTTTTTGACCTCCAATCTTCATGACTTTGCACTTGGTGGGGCTAAACTCCAGGAGATTTTTTACCAGGCCTGAAGCCTGTCCTGATCCCTTCATAGTTCTTCCTGGTCCACGTCCGATTGAATTCTTCACATCATCTGCCAACAGGGACAATTCTGAGTCTATTCCTTCCGTCATGTTATTCACATATATCAGAAAGAGCACTTGTCCTAGGACTCACCCTGTAGAACCCCACTCATCACAAGCGTCCACTCTGACACCTCATCACGTACCATGACTCTCTGTTGTCTTCCTGTTAGGTATTCCCTGATCCAATGCAGTATTTTTCAGTTATCCCTGCCTGGTCCTCCAGCTTTTGCGCTAATATCTTGTGTGGAATTGTGTGAAACGCCTTCTTGCAGTCCAAGAAAATGCAATCTTCACCTCTCTCTCTCTCTCTCTCTCTCTCTCTCTCTCTCTCTCTCTCTCTCTCTCTCTCTCTCTCTCTCTCTCTCTCTCTTCTCTCTCCTCTACTTGTTACTCCTGTCACCCTGTCATAGAACTCAAGTAAGTTTTTGACACAGGATTTCCCGTCACTGAAACCGTGCTGGTTGCCGTTGATGAGCTCATTCCTTTCTAGGTGCTCCACTACTCATCTCCTGAGAAATCTTCCTACTATACATGTCAGTGACACTGATATGTAGTTTAATACTTCGTGTCTGTCCCCCTTTTTAAAAATTGGGACTACATTTGCTCTCTTCCATACCTCAGGTAGTCTCCCTTTTTCAATAAATGTGTTGAAGATTGCAGTTAGTGGTATATATAGCGCCCATGGAGAGATGTTATCCACCCCCATCGTGTTTGAGGTATCTCTCTCGCTTAGCAGCCTCTTCACTTCTTCTTCGGTTGATTGTATTGTGTCCAACACTTGATGGTGTGCCCCACCTCTCCGTCTTTCTGGAGTCCCTTCTGTCTCCTCAGTGAATACTTCTTTGAATCTCATGTTGAGCACCTCACATACTTCGCAATCATTTCTTGTGATCTCCCCTCCTTCCTTCCTCAGCCTGATTACTTGTTCAACAGCCTGCCCTTTCTGCTTACCTTTCCACTTGTAACTCTACTATGTATTCGAAGCTCAGAACCACGTGGTCACTGGCCCCGAATTGTCTTTTTATGTGATGTCCTCAATATCTGCACTACCCAAGGTGAATACTAGGTCCAGTCTTGCTGGTTCATCCTCTCCTCTCTCTCTGGTAGTGTCCCTTACGTGTTGGTACATGAGGTTTTCCAGGGAAACCTCCGTCATCTTAGCCCTCCACGTTTCGGGGCCCCCATGTGGCTCCAGGCTCTCCTATTCAATTTTCTTGTTTTTGAAGTCACCCACAATCAGCAGCTGTGCCCTGTTCGCATGAGCTCTTCTGACCACTTCAGCGAGTGTGTGTCAACCATCGCTCTGTTACTCTCATCATACTCTTGCCTGCTCTCCTGCTGTTCTGCACTGGGTTATACATACATCACTGCAATTACCACCTAGGAGCCTCCAGACTGAAGTGTTCCTGTTAAATAGTCTCTTGCTTCTCTTGCGTGTCTATGTGTGTGTGTGTGTGTGTGTGTGTGTGTGTGTGTGCGTGTGTGTGTGTGCGTATGTGTGTGTGTGTGTGTGTGTGTGTGTGTGTGTGTGTGCGCGTTTGTGTGTGTGTGTGTATGTGTGTGTGAATGTTGTGTATGTGGTGTATACTCACCTAATTGTAGTTGCTGGGGTAGATTCATAGCTCCTGGCACTTCCTCTTCACTGGTCGCTACTAGGTCCACTCTCCCCCTTCTCCATCAGCTTCATCATACCTCTTCTTAAAGCTATGTGTGGATCTTACCTCCACTACTCCACTCTTCAGATTGTTCCACTTCCTGACTGCTCTGTGGCCGAAGAAATACTTCCTAACATCCTTGTGACTCATCTGATTTTTCAGGTTCCACTTGTGACCCCTTGTGGCTGTGGAAAAATGTTGTGGTAGAACATTTTGTTCTATCCACCTTGTCAATTCCTCTCAGTATTTTATATGTTATCATGTTCCTCTCTATCTCTCCTGTCTTTCATTATCATCAGGTAGATTTCTCTTAACCTCTTCTCATAGGACAAACCCCTCTGCTCTGGTAGTAGTCTTGTTGCAAACCTTTGCACTTTCTCTAATTCCTTGACGTGTTTGAACAGGTGTGGGTTTCATACTGGGCGTGTCTTACACAGTGTACAGTGTCGTGAATGACTCCTTACTCAGATATCGAGACAATGTTCTCAGGTTTCCCAGTCGCCCGTATGCTGCAGCATTTATTCAGTTGATGTGCGCGTCAGGAGATGGGCTAGGTATGGTGCTCACCCCAAGATCCTCTTCCATGAGTGAGTCTTGCAGCCTCTGATCTATTAGACTGTGCTCCTGCGAGCTCCACTGTTTTTCCCAAAGCTTCATAACTTTGCACTTGGTTGGGTTAAACTGAAAGAGCAATTTTTCGGAACAGACTTGCAGCCTCTCCAGATCCTCTTGTAGAGTTAGCTGATCCTCATACGATTGTATTCTCCTCATTACTTTCATATTGTCTGCAAACAGGGACACTTCTGACTCTATCCCTTCGTCTTGGACCGACACACGTTATTCCCTTCCTGTCAGGTATTCCCAGATCCACGCAGTACTTTCCCTCCTATTCCTGCCTGCTCATCAAGTTTTTCTACCAGTCTCTTTCGTGGTAATGTGTCGAAAGCCTTCTTACAGTCCAAGAAGATGCAATCTACCTATCTGTCTCTCTCCTATCTTACTTTCTTACCTTGTCGAAGAGCTCCAGCAGGTTTTTGATGAACGATTTCCATTCCCTGAAGCCCTGCTGGTTGTCATGTATTAGTCAGTTCTGTTCTAGGTGCTCCACCACTATGTCCTGATAATATTCTCCATAACTTTACATACAATAAATGTCAGTGACACTGGCAGGTAATTTAGTGCAGCCTGTCAGCCGCCTTTCTTAAAAATAGGGACTACATTTGCTGTCGCTCACATCTCACGCAGTTGCCCTATTTCGATAGATTTACTGAAGGCTGTTGTTAGTGGCACACACAGTGCATCTGTTCCCTCTCTTAGGACCCAAAAGAAAATATCTAGGAGGTATCTAGCTTCACTAGCAATTTCTTTACCTCCTCGGTTGTATACAGTGCGTCCAGCATTAGCTGGTGCACCATAACACCTTACCCCTCCACGTCTCTGGGCCCCAATGTGGCTCCAGGTTCTCCCAGTCAATTTCCTTATGATTGAAGTAACCCATAATCAGCAGCTTTGTCCTGCTCGCGTGAGCCCTTCTGGCCACTTCACCCAGTGTGTCAATCATTGCTCTATTACTCTCATCATACTCTTGCCTTGGCCCCTGTGGTGGGTTATACTTAACTGCAATTACCACCTTGGGACCTCCAGATTGAAGTTCTCCTATTATACAGTCTCTTGCTTCTCTGTCTCATCTCTCCAGCTCATCAAAATCCCATTGGTTTTCGATTAACAGTGCCATTCCTCCATTCCCTTTGTCTTTCTTGAGGATTTGATATCTCATTGGAAAGATGGCATCTGTTATCATTCCTGTGAGCTTGGTTCCTATGAGAGCTATGATGTCCGGTGACGCCTATGACTCTTTCATGCCACTCTTCCCACATTTTCATTATTCCATCAGCATTTGTGTACCATACCTTCAGTTTCCTCTCCAACACTGTGTTTAGGTGGTCTGTGAGGGTGGAGGACCTGGCAGTGCACTGTGAGATTCTACAGTGTAGTGTGGGGTGAGGGCTGTGTGGATTGTGGTTTGTGTTGGGATAGTGTGTTTGGTTGTGGGGTTCAGGGGGTGGTTCTGTGTGCACTTGCACTTGTTGCTCTGCACTGCTCTGGTTGTCCTCTGCTGACTCTGTCCTTGTCTCTCTTCCTAGCCCCTTTCGTTTCAGTGTCCTCTACCTCAGCTGCTGCCTTTCTTTTCTTGTTCTGTCTTGATCTAGGAACACCCTCATGTACGTTAATGATTCCTTCAGCTGTGGTTTCTCTTGCTGGATCCTGTTTTGCACTGCTTCTGCTTTGAAAATAAGTTTGATTGTCCAATTTTTCCCCTTCAAGTACCCCCCAATTCTCTGAGATTTTACTATCTCAGTCATGTCCTCCTTGCCTATTTCTTTGATGTTCCTTTCAGTCTCCTGTTTTTCTTTCTTCTAGCTTTCACTGCGTCCTCCCTTCACTCTCCTGAAGCCCCTTCAATAAACACTGAATTTTCCCTTTCGTCATCCCATTGTCTTTCCCTGTGTCTCTGGGTCCTGTTTGACCATGACCATTGTCTCCCATATTTTTTTCCTGTATCTCTTGGTGGCATGGTCATGCCTCTGCATGGGGCCTATCCCTCTCTCCACCTTCTTCCCACTTCCTTGCTGCTATCAGTGCTTCCAACATCTTTCCCTTTTCATTCCTCACTCCTCCTTGGTGGACTGAGAGGGACCTTGAGTAAGTCGTGTCTCCTTCCTTTCTGTTGGGCTCTTCTTTCAATAAGGGTGTACCTGCTTCAGATACTATGTCTCCTCTGGACAATAGCCCTATGACTAGCTTCAGCAATTTACCTCATATTCTAGGGCCCGTATCCTGGCTTGTGTGGCTTTGGATTGTGACCCCCATTTCTTCTCTGACTCCATCCTCTTCTCCATTCTCGTAGAAAGTTCACCTAGTTTGCTCTCCCACCCTAGTTCCATCCTTTAACATTCCTCTTCTATCCATTCTTCCTTACCAGAACCATTGTCCTTTGATCCCCTGGGACTTTGACCTCCACTCTGAGCCACCATTTATCTTTCATAATGGGCTTAGTGTTGTTGTGTGTGTGTGTGTGTGTGTGTGTGTGTGTTGTGTGTGTGTGTGTGTGTGTGTATGTGTGTGTATGTGTGTGTGTGTGTGTGTGCTCATGTGTGTGTTTATGAGTCACTTTGTATGTACACACTGTCATTGTGTGTTAAATTAATCTGTCAGTTCTAGAAATCTCTTTGTCCTTCTCCTACCCTTATTTAGCAACTATGTTAGTGTTGCGTGTTTACTGTCAGTTTTGTTTGACCTAAGTGCCTGCATGCACACTCACTAGTGTGAATGTGTCGGCCTGCATGTGGTGTCCCAAACTTTCCTACTAAGCTTTTCTTCCTTACTGATTGTTAAGTGCTGTGTATATGATATTCAGCTCTCCAGAGTAGGGCTAGTGACCTACCAGCTACCAGTGATACAGGACCAGATACTAATCATTCAATAAGCAACCACAAAAAGGAAATTTGTACATCATGCCTGGCTGAGGTGTCTTCTGGGATCCTGGCTCTGTTGCGGCTGCAAAATGATTCTCATTCTGACGGCACTCCTGGCCCTGGTTCCCCTTCAGTTTCTTCTTCTCTTTAATTATTCTATTCACGTTAACCGTGCTTCAGGAAAACATTAGTCTCAAGAAAACTGAATATGTTCAGTTTTATTGTTTCATTTCTTTCCCCTCACTTGATGAGTGCTTTATTATTCACTACCTTATCTAGTCTTGTCTATTTCACTGGCTTCGGTCACACTTATTCTGTTTCAATTTGGAGATACTGGCTTGTGGCAACACCTACACTTGACACTAGGCCTCCAGCCTCTCTCTCCTAGCACTAATTCCACTTTGAAGTTGTTTTACATAAACTGTAGTCCACACCTGCCATTTCTGATTTAAGGCAGCTTGTAAGTCACCACTTGGGTTGATTCACTGACACATCGTTTGTGATCCTTGTAATGACCTTGGTTTGCCAGAAACCACAAAAGATTCACGAGCACTATATGATGCTGTTACTACCACGGGTGTGTGTGTACTCACCTAATTCACCTAACTGTGGTTGCAGGGGTCGAGACTCAGCTCCTGGCCCCGCCTCTTCACTGATCGCTACTAGGTCCTCTCTCTGCTTCCTGAGCAGTATCATACCTCTTCTTAAAACTATGTATGGTTCCTGCCTCCACTACTTCACTTGCTAGGCTATTCCACTTTCTGACAACTCTACGACTGAAGAAATACTTCCTAACGTCCTTGTGACTCGTCTGAGTCTTCAGCTTCCAGTTGTGACCCCTTGTCCCTGTGTCCCCTCTCTGGAACATCCTATCTCTGTCCACCTTGTCTATTCCCCGCAGTATCTTGTATGTCGTTATCATGTCTCCCCCGTGTGTGTGTGTGTGTGTGTGTACTCACCTAGTTGAGGTTGTGTGTGTGTGTGTGTGTGTGTGTGTGTGTGTGTGTGTGTGTGTGTGTGTGCGTGTGTGTGTGTGTGTGTGTATGTGTGTGTGTGTGTGTGTGTGTGTGTGTGTGTGTGTGTGTGTTGGGATGTGTGTGTGTGTGTGTGCATGTGAGAGTACGTGTGTGTGTGTGTGTGGTGTGTGTGTGTGTGGGGTGTGTGTGGTGTGTGTTGTGTGTGTGTGTGTGTGTGTGAGTGTGTGTATGTGTGCGAGTGTGTGTGTATGTGTGTATGTATGTATGTGTGTGTGAGTGTGTTTGTGTGTGTGTGTGTGTGTGTACTCACCTAATTGTACTCACCTAATTGTGGTTGCAGAGGTCGAGACTAAGCTCCTGGCCCCGCCTCTTCACTGATCGCTACTAGGTCCTCTCTCTCTCTGCTTCCTGAGCTGTATCATACCTCTTCTTAAAACTATGTATGGTTCCTGCCTCCACTACTTCACTTGCTAGGCTATTCCACTTCCTGACAACTCTATGACTGAAGAAATATTTCCTAACGTCCTTGTGACTCGTCTGAGTCTTCAGCTTCCAGTTGTGACCCCTTGTCCCTGTGTCCCCTCTCTGGAACATCCTATCTCTGTCCACCTTGTCTATTCCCCGCAGTATCTTGTATGTCGTTATCATGTCTCCCCCTGACCCTTCTGTCCTCCAGTGTCGTCAGTCCGATTTCCCTTAACCTTTCCTCGTACGACATTCCCCGGAGCTCTGGGACTAGCCTTGTTGCAAACCTTTGTACTTTCTCTAACTTCTTGACGTGCTTGACCAGGTGTGGGTTCCAGACCGGCGCTGCATACTCCAGTATGGGCCTAACATACACAGTGTACAGTGTCTTGAACGATTCCTTATTAAGGTATCGGAACGCTATTCTCAAGTTTGCCAGGCGCCCGTATGCTGCAGCAGTTATTTGGTTGATGTGTGCCTCCGGTGATGTACTCGGTGTTATGGTCACGCCAAGGTCTTTCTCCCTGAGTGAGGTCTGTAGTCTTTGTCCACCTAGGCTATACTCTGTCTGCGGTCTTCTTTGCCCCTCCCCAATCTTCATGACTTTGCATTTGGCTGCATTGAATTCGAGAAGCCAGTTACTGGACCACATGTCCAGCCTGTCCAGGTCTCTTTGCAGTCCTGCCTCATCCTCATCCGATTTAATTCTTCTCACCAACTTCACATCATCTGCGAACAGGGACACTTCAGAGTCTATTCCTTCCATCATGTCGTTCACATATATCAAAAATAGCACTGGTCCTAGAACTGACCCCTGTGGGACTCCGCTCGTCACAGGCGCCCACTGTTATACCTCTTCACGTACCATGACTCGTTGCTGCCTCCCTGTCAGGTATTCCCTGATCCATTGCAGTGCCCTCCCTGTTACATGCGCCTGATCCTCCAGCTTCTGCACTAATCTCTTGTGGGGAACTGTGTCAAAGGCCTTCCTGCAGTCTAGGAAAACGCAATCTACCCACCCCTCTCTCTCGTGTCTTACTTTTGTTACCTTGTCATAAAACTCCAGGAGGTTTGTGATACAAGATTTGCCTTCCATGAACCCATGCTGGTTTTTATTTATAATCTTGTTCCTTTTCAGGTGTTCGACCACTCTCCTCCTGATAATCTTCTCCATGACTTTGTACACAATACATGTCAGAGACACAGGTCTGTAGTTTAGTGCCTCGTTTCTGTTTCCTTTCTTAAATATGGGGACTACATTAGCTGTCTTCCATTTCTCAGGTAGTTGCCCAGTTTCAAGGGATGAGTTGAAGATTGTGGTTAGAGGCACGCACAGCATCTCTGCTCCTTCTCTAAGGACCCATGGGGAGATGTTGTCCGTTCCCATCGCCTTTGAGGTGCCAAGGTCACTTAGGAGCTTCTTCACCTCCTCTTCAATTGTTCGTATGTCATCCAACACTTGTTGGTATATTCCCTCTTGATGTTCCCTTCTGTGCTGTCTTCCCACAGCCCTTCCTGTCTCTACTGTAAAAACTTCCTTAAATCTCCTGTTCAGCTCCTCACATACCTCCTGATCATTTCTTGTGAGTTCTCCACCTTCTGTCCTTAATCATGATCACCTGGTCTTTGACTGTTGTCTTCCTCCTGATGTGGCTATACAACAGTTTCGGGTCAGTCTTGATTCTCGATGCCATGTCATTTTCATACTGTTGCTGGGCCTCCCTCCTTACCTGCATACTCATTCCTTGCTCTGCGACTGATCTCCCCATTTTCGTGTGTTCTCTGCCTTCTGTACTTTTTCCATTCTCTATTGCACTTTGTTTTTGCCTCCTTACACCGTCGGATAAACCAGGGGCTCGTTCTGGTCTTCCCGTTGTTACTGGTGCCCTTGGGAATAAACCTTTCCACTGCCTCCTTGCATTTTGTTGTTACATATTCCATCATTTCATTTACTGGCTTTCCTGCCAGTTCTCTGTCCCACTGGACCTCCCGCAGGAAGTTCTTCATCCCTATGTAGTCCCTTTTTTATAGTCAGGCTTTTCCCATTCAACTTCTGTTATTCTCTAAACTTGCAGCTCTACTATGTATTCAAAGCACAAAACCACGTGGTCGCTAGCTCCTAGGGGACTCTCATACTTGATGTCCTCAATGTCTGAGCTGCCCAGGGTGAACACAAGGTCCAATCTTGCTGGTTCATCCTCCCCTCTTACTCTGGTAGTGTCCTTAACATGTTGGTGCATGAGGTTTTCCAGCACCACGTCCAACATCCTGGCTCTCCATGTTTCGGGACCCCCATGTGGCTCCTGGTTTTCCCAGTCAATCTCCCTGTGGTTGAAATCCCCCATAACCAGCAACTTTGCTCTGCTGGAGTGAGCTCTTCTTGCCACCTCAGCAAGTGTGTCCACCATTGCTCTGTTGCTCTCTTCATATTCCTCTCTTGGCCTCCTGCAGTTCTGTGGTGGATTATACATCATTGCAATGACCACTTTGTGTTCCCCAGACTGAAGTGTACCTACTATGTAGTCTCTTTCTCCCGTCTCATCTTTGCCTTCCATTTTCTCGAATTTCCGTCTGTTTTTTACGAGCAGAGCAACCCCACCTCTCCCCTGTCCCTTCTATCTTTCCTCATGATCTGGTATCCTGGTGGGAAGATTGCGTCTGTTATTGTCTCCGTGAGTTTTCTTTCTGTAACTGCTATGATGTCTGGGGACTTCTCATTGATTCTTTCTTGCCATTCCTCATGTTTATTCTTTAATCCATCTGCATTTGTGAACCAAACCTTCAACTTCTGTTCTAATACTGTAACTGTGGCGTGGGGGGTGGGAACAGAAGGATCGGCGTGTGATGGTTGGTTTGAATTGTTCAGTTGCCTTGGGGGTGTCGTGGCTGGAGTCCTTCTGCAGGTGATTTTGGGGGGTGTGCTTGTCCTTCCATTTGATCCTGGGTTATTCTGCTCTCCTTTTTCATTTCCTCCCATTTCTCCTTTCGTTTTTGAACTCTCTCTTTCATCGTCTTCTTTTTGTCCTGTGTTCTGTCTCGATCGAGGTACACACTCCAGAACTCTTGCTTGCCTCTCTGCCGTGCTTTTTCCTGCAGGATCATCGTTCGGGTTGATTCTGCCTTGAAAATTACTTTGAGAGGCCGATTCCTTTTCTTTGTGAACCACCCAATTCTCCGAAAATTTGCCACCTGGGTCATGTCCCCCTCGCCTATCACCTTCATGATATCTTCAATCGCTTTTTTCTCCTCCTGCTTTCTTTCATCATAAGTTTTCCCTCCCATTGCATCCTCTGATGTGTTTTAGTTCCTTCCCGTGGAGTGCTCCTTCCTTGTGTCAAGTGGTCAAGTGTTTGTGTCAAGTGGTGGAGGATGTGTGTGTGTGTGTGTGTGTGTGTGTGTGTGTGTGTGTGTGTGTGTGTGTGTGTGTGTGTGTGTGTGTGTGTGTGTGTGTGTGTGTGTGTGTGTGTGTGTGTGTATGTGTGTGTGTGTGTGTTTGTGTGTGTGTGTGTGTGTGTGTGTGTGTGTGTGTGTGTGTTTGTGTGTGTGTATGTGTGAATGTATGTGTGTGTGTGTGTATGTGTGTGTGTATGTGTGTGTGTGTGTGTGTGTGTGTGTGTGTGTGTGTGTGTGTGTGTGTGTGTGTGTGTGTGGTGTGTGTGTGTGTGAGTGTCTACCCTTGTGTGTGTGTGTTTGTGTGTGAGGGAGGGATGGTTAGGGGGGGGTAGGTGGTGTGGTTGAAAGATCCGTCGTGTAGGCACAAATTTAGTCTCATTTATCTTTCCCAAATATGGTACACTCTCCACTAATTGCCCTTTCTGGATTTTCGTATTACTTGTTGCTGGTTATTATCATTTTCCTTGTTCACATTGAGAGAGGACTTCCTAGCTTCCTAAGTATTCTTACTGCTAATAACTGCCGGTAGTAACCCTGCCCTACCCCTGTTTGCGTGTGTGCGTGTGTGTGTGTGTGTGAGTGTGTGTGTGTGTGAGAGTGTCTTGTGCGGTGTAATGACTGGCCGCAACTTCTTGTGACCTGACACAACCCTCCTGGGACTTGACCCTCGCACTGTCTTACAATGTTGCCCTTAAAAGCTTGTCCCACCTAGCTTATATTAAGTTACCCTCCTTGTGTGTGTGTGTGTGTGTGTGTGTGTGTGTGTGTGTGTGTGTCTGGATTTAAGTATCAATTATTGCTGGTTATTATCCTGTTCCATGTTCACATTGGGAGAGGACTTCCTAGCTTCCTAAGTATTCTTACTGCTAATAACTACTGGAATTAATACTACTCTACTCCTCGCTGGACTCTACCTTCTCACACTCGTCAACACTATATTCACTATGTCTATGCTATTTCTATTCTAATTCTGGTAATAGCTTGCAGGAGTGAGTGACCAGTATCAAACAGTGTGCAAGGCCAGCCAGGGCCGTCAACATACAAACCACAAATAGGCTAATAAACTTGCGCTGCAATGGTGCGGTGACAGGTTGCCAGCTGCTGATGACGGAGTCGTCGTACGTAGGCCTTAAATCCCTATTTCGGAGATCCTTCACCCGTGATGTTTATAACCATATATTCTCATACATCCCACTTCCTCATGCGATATCACTCTTCACTGATGATAGTATACACTTCACATTATATACACTTCACTTTATATGTATAATGGCGCACAACTTGTCGTGACGCCACTTCTTCAGGCCTACCGCTGCCAATGTGGCAACAGCGCCTAAGACCCCCAACAGTTTGTGCTTTGAAATATTATGATTTCAGCTTTCCTCTCACTTTCTTTAGCTAATAACTTTAATTATCACTCGTAGTATTGTTCACTGACGTTCCACTACCACTGATTACTGCTAGCTGTTATTGCACGCCTTACAACGCTAAGGTTCTCGGACCCTTGTTACCCACGCATGTGTGTGCGTGTGTGTGTGCATGTGTGTGTGTGCATGTGTGTGTGTGCATGTGTGAGTATATGTGTGTGTGTGAGTGTGTGTGTGTTTGTGTAAGTACTCACCTATTTGTAGCTGCAAGGGTCGATTCACAGCAAATGGCCCCGCCTCTTTGCTAGCCGTTACTCTGTCACTCATCCTGTTCCAAGAGCTTTATCATATCTCTTCTTAAGGCTATGTATGGATTCTGCCTCCACTACATCACTATTCAGACTATTCCACTTCCTGACAACTCTATCACTGAAGAAATACTTCCCAACTTCCCTGTGGTTCATCTGTGTCTTCAGCTTCCAACTGTGACCCCTTGTTGATATGTTACATCTCTGGAACATCCTGTCTCTGTCCACCTTGTCGATTCCTCTCAGTATTTTAAATGTCGTTATCATATCCCCTCTATCTCTGTCTTTCAGTGTCGTCAAGTCGATTTTCCTTAGCCTCTCGTCGCAGGACATACCCCTTAGCTCCGGGACTAGTCTTGTTGCAAACATTTGCACTTTTTCTAGTTTAATTACATGATTGGCTAGGTGTGGGGTTCCAAACTGGTGCCGCATACTCCAATATGGGCCTAACGTACACGGTGTACAGGGTCCTGAACGATTCCTTATTAAGATGTCAGAATGCTGTTCTGAGGTTTGCTACGTGCCCATATGCTGCAGCAGTTATTTGGTTGATGTGCACTTCAGGAGATGTGTCTGGTGTTATACTAACCCCAAGATCCTTTTCCTTGAATAAGGTTTGCAGTCTCTGGCCCCTAGACTGTACTCCGTCTGCGGTCTTCTTTGCCTTTCCCCAATCTTCATGATTTTGCACTTGGCGGAGTTGAACTCCAGGAGCCAGTTGCTGGACCAGGCCTGCAGCCTATCCAGATCCCTTTGTAGTTCTTCCTGGTCCTTGTCCGATTGAATTCTCATCAACTTCATATCACCTGCAAACAGGGACACTTCGGAGTCTATTCCTTCCGTCATGTCGTCCACAAATACCAGAAACAGCACCGGTCCTAGGACTGATCTTTTTGGCACACCGCTTGTTACAGGCGCCCAATCCGACACCTCGCAACGTACCATGACTCGCTGTTGTCTTGCTGACAGGTATTCCCTGATCCATTGCAGTGCCTTCCATGTTATCCCTGCCTGGTCCTCCAGCTTTTGCGCTAATCTCTTGTGTGGAACTGTGTCAAACGCCTTCTTACAGTCCAAGAAAATGCAGTCTACCAACCCCTCTCTTTTCTGTCTTATTGCCTTCACACTGTCATAGAACTCCAGTAGGTTTGTGACGAAGGATTTCCCGTCCCTGAACCGTGCTGGCTGTCGTTGATAAGCTCATTCAATTCCAGGTGCTCCACCCCTCTTCTACTGATAATTTTCTCTATGACCTTGCATAGTATACATGTCAGTGACACTGGTCTGTAGTTTAATGCTTCGTATGTGTCTCTTTTTTAAAAAATTGGGACTACATTTGCAGTCTTCCATTCTTCAAGTAGTCATCCTGTTTCGGTAGATGTGTTGAAGATTGTTGTTAGTGGTACAGTTAGTGTGTGTGTGTGTGTGTGTGTGTGTGTGTGTGTGTGGCACGGGGCAGGTGGGCAGACAGACACAATTTATGAGGTAATATTGGTCTTGATGGCTTTCTTCCTCTCAGCCTCATTCTTATATTTTGTGAACGAGAAGATGAATGATACAGCAGTGGTGGGTGGGTTGATGGTGGGTGGGTTGATGGTGGGTGGGTTGATGGTGGGTGGGTTGATGGTGGGTGGGTTGATGGTGGTGATGGAATGATGGTGGGTTGGTTGATGGTGGGTGGGTTGATGGTGGTGATGGAATGATGGTGTATGGTGGGTGGGTTGATGGTGGGTGGGTTGATGGTGGGTGGGTTGATGGTGGGTGGGTTGATGGTGGGTGGGTTGATGGTGGGTGGGTTGATGGTGGTGATGGAATGATGGTGGGTTGGTTGATGGTGGGTGGGTTGATGGTGGTGATGGAATGATGGTGGGTGGTGTTGATGGTGGGTGGGTTGATGGTGGGTGGGTTGATGGTGGGTGGGTTGATGGTGGGTGGGTTGATGGTGGGTGGTTGATGGTGGGTGGGTTGATGGTGGTGATGGAATGATGGTGGGTTGGTTGATGGTGGGTGGGTTGATGGTGGTGATGGAATGATGGTGGGTGGGTTGATGGTGGGTGGGTTGATGGTGGGTGGGTTGATGGTGGGTGGGTTGATGGTGGGTGGGTTGATGGTGGTGATGGAATGATGGTGGGTTGGTTGATGGGGGTGGGTTGATGGTGGTGATGGAATGATGGTGGGTGGGTTGATGGTGGGTGCGTTGATGGTGCTTGGTAAATGGTGGGTGAGTTGATGGTGGTGATGGAATGATGGTGGGTGGGTTGATGGTGGGTGGGTTGATGGTGGTTGGTAAATGGTGGGTGGGTTGATGGTGGGTGGGTTGATGGTAGATGGCTTAATAGTGGGTGAGTTGATGGTGGGTGGGTTGATGGTGGGTGGCTTAATGGTGGGTGGGTTGATGGTGGGTGGGTTGATGGTGGAGGGTTAATGGTGGGTGGGTTGATGGTGGTGATAGAACGATGGTGGGTGGGTTGATGGTGGGTAGGTTGATGGTGGTGATGGAATGATGGTGGGTGGGTTGATGGTGGTGGGATGGTGGTGGGTTGATGGTGGGTGCGTTGATGGTGGGTGGTTGATAATAGGTGAGTTGATGATGGGTGGGTTGATGGTGGGGGTTGATGGTGCATGGGTTGATGATGGGTGGGTTGATGATGGGTGGGTTGATGGTGGGTAGGTTGATGATGTGTGGGCTGATGGGGGGTTGATGGTGCGTGGGTTGATGATGGGTGGGTTGATGGTGGGTGGGTTGATGGTGGGTGGGTTGGTGTTGGGTGGGTTGATGGTGGTGAATTGATGGTGGTGGAATGATGGTAGGTTGGTTGATGGTGCGTGGGTTGATGATGGGTACGTTTGTGGGGTGGGCTGATGGTGCGTGAGTTGATGGAGGGTGCGTTGATGGTGGGTGGAATGATGGTGGTTGATGGTGGTGGGTTGATGATGGGTGGGTTGATAGGTGGGTTGGTTTATGGTGGGTGGGTTAATGGTGGATGGGTTGATGGCGTTGGGTTGATGGTGGGTGGATTGATGTTGGTCGGTTGATGGTTGTGGGTTGATAGTGAGTTCGTTGATGGTGGGTTGGTTGATGTTGAGTGGGTTGATGGTAGGTAGGTTGATTGTGGGTGGGTTGATGGTGGGTAGGTTGATGGCGGGTTGGTTGATGGTGGTGGGTTGATGATGAGTGGGTTGATGGTGGTGGGTTGATGATGGGTGGGTTGATGGTGGTGGGTTGATGATGGGTTGATTAATGGTGGTTTTTCGGTGAGTGGATTGATGGTGAGTTGGTTGATGGTGGGTGGGTTGATGGTGGGTGGGATGATTGTGAGTGGGTTGATGGTGATGGGTTGGCAATGGGTTGGCCAATGATTGGTGGGTTGATGGTGGGTGGGTTGATTGTGAATTGGTTGATGGTGGTGGGTTGGCGATGGGTTGGCCGATGGTTGGTGGGTTAATGGTGGGTCGGTTGATGGTGGTGGGTTGATAGCGAGTACATTGATGGTGAGTTGGTTGATGGTGGATGGGTTGATGGTGGGTGGGTTGATGGTGGATGGGTTGATTGTGGATGGGTTGATGGTGGATGGGTTGATTGTGGATGGGTTGATGGTGGGTGGGTTGATGGTGAATGGGTTGTTGGTGGGTGGGTTGATGGTGGTGGGTTGATGGTGGGTAAGTTGATGGGTCTGCCAAGCAAGATGTTGTGCCCACCATCCAAAGACATGGTGGTGTGGACGCCTTAAGCTAATTTCATTGTACTTCCAATTTGGTGTTGTAGTCCTACAAGCAGTATAGTATATTATTGTACCCACCAACAAGTGGTAGTGATCAATAACAACACTGCGAATACCCAAGGAGTCTTGTGTTTTCTCTCACCATGAGGCGCGCCAAAGCAGCATGGGTTCGACTCCTTGATCAGTACCACTTGTTCGTGGGTGAATAACACACACACATTATATATATATATATATATATATATATATATATATATATATATATATATATATATATATATATATAATATATATATATATAGTATATATATATATATATATATATATATATATATATATATATATATATATATATATATATATATATATATATATATATATATATATATATATATATATATATATAATATATATATATATATATATGTATATGTATATAGATAGAGAGACATGGTATAAGCCTTGGTAAGGGTTATATCATATATTCTGTGTATAGATGTTGCAACCCCTGAATGGGTTGCAATGTATATAATGTATATTATGATTATGAATATAATGTATATTACCTTTTCATATTATTTTATACTCCTTATATTTGCGATAATAGCTAAATCATGAATATATTGCTTTATATTATTATTTGACTTACTTAGTTTTGTTAGATAGGATGTAACACATATTATGTGCTCAGTTCAAGTCTTGATTGTCTAACTACTGTAATTATCGCTCTTTGCTCGTTATTCTGCCGGCTTCTGTTGCTGAGCAGCAGCTGTCCACGGAGCTATCACGTGATAGAGGGGGGGTGTCCTCACCTCGCCTGAAGTATTCAGTCTGGTCTAGACTCGCTTGGTGGTTGGACGTATTCCTGACAAGTGCCTAACTCTTCTTTGTTGGCCCTTGTTGGAGGACCGTCTCTATAACTTTGTTAGTTCTGTAGAACTCTGTTCTCAGAACATTGTATAGACTTAGTGATTTTCGACGTTGTACTGAGGTTGTGTGTCTCATAGACACTCTGAGCAACTCAGGTCCTGAGCTGTAGCTTCTGACCTAACTTGTACTGGTATCTGTGTACTGTCACAGTCGGGGATTTTCTTATGCTGAACTTAGATTCAGTAGTATGGGAGTTTTGTGACTTTTGTGGAGGATCTGCAGATGGTCCCTATTTAGTGTCGTTATATTATCTCCTTGTTCCTGATTCTGTCACTTTTGCTTGTTGTATTGCTATTGGGTTTATCATTCTTTTTATTGTTCAAGCAGACTGTTCTGGCTGCCAGTTGGTCAAGAAGTTAGTTTTATATGAGGACTTTGTCAGTCACTTGTTTAAGTCTAGTCGAGTCGTGAGACATAGCGAACTACTTAGAGCACTTACACACATACACACAAACTTACTTGTACATATTTATAATATCTTATTAAATGTTAATGTACCAGACGGTACTTAAGAATTATAAATGTGATATGTGCTTTCAGCATCATACTATTGTATACGAGAGAAGTGATTATTCTTATTTTGTTGATTACTGTGATTAATTTAATTTGATGATATACCTCTAGACGATACTTAATAAATTTATTAAATTTTAATTTCTCTAGTTAGTAGCCTACCAGTTGTAAACCTTAAGCACTATTGAATCATACTGAATTTTAATGAATAATTGGACAAGGATACTGACTACTTGTTACGAAAACCCAGTAACAGGCTGGATGCTAGAAGGGCAGTCCTTTCTATTATTCACTGGAGATATCTAAGCTTTTAGAATCGCGTTTTTTGTAACAATAGATAAGTAAACAGACGCTATATAAGTGTCAGAAAGTGAAGGTGAGGATGATCTCAAATGATATGACAGTAAATACTCTTGATGGTTAACTGAAAAAAATACTGAGAATTAGGAAGGAAAAGCTACATAAATAGGAGGATCAGTGGTAGTGGCAATGAGAAGAAGATGAAGTAATCGCATGGAATAGGAGAGTGATTGTAGGGACATGGATACGAGGAGCGGGAAGTTTCATAATACGAGACAGGGCAGAGGTAAAGTTCAAGTTAGTAAGATTCGCTAGGAAACATGGCAAGTGTTTCCTGACTCGAGTCTTGGTCATGTAATGACCCGTGACAGGAACTTTTGGTCATATTACCGAGGCCTTACACTGGCTTACCAGTCCACCACTTTACAAATTAAATTACTGTGTATGGTAGGTAAAGGCGAGAAAAATCTTGGGGCAGTGTTAGGATAAAAGTGTAACGGGAGACGCGTGGAGCCCATGACAGGATAATGAATGTCGAGAATAAAAGTTGAGGGTGAGGCAAGTTTAGGACACAATAGAGGTACGATTAAAGAGAACAGATATTAAGTGATGTGGCAAAAGAGTAGATGGCAGATGGTAGAGTCTAGGAAGACAGGTGCAGTGAATAGGAAGGAGACCACAGAGCAGAAGGTAGCATCATGTCGAGTTGGGATCAGTAAGTTGGAGAAATGAGAAAGGGGAGCATTTTATAAGGGGCAACGAGAGCAGAGATAAGAAAGCAGGGGCAAGAATAATCCGGACAAGGAGAGAAAGGGAATGGGGCAAGACGAGGAGGTGGGTGAAGGTAGGCGCAAGAAGGGAAGAGTGGTTGATGCAGGACATGCAATGTTGAAAGCTTTTAGTGCCGTGAGGGTAATTAGGTTTGTGGCTGTGAGTTTGAAACTTAAGAGTTCTCATGGAAGCAGACAAGATTTAATATATTTCATGCCTCGAGACTTGAGCTCCAGACACAGTCTTAGTGTATTGCTTTACGTTTCATTGGGTGGGTTGTGCGCTAGTGCACATCAGCGAACAACTACACAGCACAGATACATCACAAATTTTGCTACATACTCTGTGTACTCATATTTGTGGTTGCTGGTTGTGTTATGGTAGCTACTGGGTTCCTCTCTTTAGACTGACCACTGTTATCTCTATTCTTCACAGTATGTATAAATACTGACTACCACTTCGCTGTCTTGGTCATTCCACTTCCTTTCCACTATTAGCCTAAGAGCAATTTCCTAACATTCCTGTGACCGTGTTTATGATTAGCTGTGAGCTTGTGTGCCTGACACGCGCCTCTCGAGCAGTCTTGTCCACCCTGCCAACCCATTGTTATCATAACATGCCCAGTCCTATCCTATAATGCCATCAACGTTTGGCTCATTTGTCATATCCTTTAGCTCCTCGACTACTCTCGTTCCACAACAATGAATTTTTTACAGCATCTTGACATGCTGTATCATGTACTCCAAGATAGGCCTGACAAATATTTTATGTCGTGAATGACTCCTTGTTGAAGTTCCTGAAACCTGTCCTTCAATTAGCCAGACTTTCGTCGGCTGCTGCGCCTCCAGCGACATGCGAAGGTCTAAAGGCCTCTCAAATCCTCAAAGAGTATTTGAAAAGACCGATTCCTTCTTATGAAGAGAAATCATTCAAAAATAAATTACAGAATGAAATAAAAAAGTATTAATAAGCAAAATTTATAAAAAATATTAAACAATTAAACATGAACTAGCCTTATATGAAGCAAATGATGGAAAAAATCAATACAAATAATCCCAATGAAGCAATGCTAGTATACTGGATAGATGGTATTCCGATTTGCCGATGTTGTTGGCAAGTTGCTCAGAAATCACTAATGTGGAATAAAAAGTTGATGGTAGTACTTTGTTGGTTTTTAGTGGACGTGACTGTTGTGAAGTTCAGTCCCAGACGGTACAGACGTCAGTCAAGGTACTCAACTGGAGACGTAACTAATGGAGATTTGCTGCAGGGCGTTTGAAAACAACCAATGATTTCCCAATAGAGAAAGAAACTAGGTAGTCACTGGAGGACATCACTCTTCTGGTTCAGCCCGAGACAGCACCAATGCCAATTTTATCACAGTGAACTGTTGGTGGGGAGTAATGGAGTTTAGTTGCTGCAATTGGAGAAAACAGTAGATCTGCTACAGGTGTAGAGGAAATACAGAGTTCCCTAAATGAGAACGTAGATGATACAATTGATCCGTCCAAGGCTGAGAGCAGAGATAGGGAACGTACGGCCCACGGAGCTATAACACCCGTGTGATCATTTGGTCTGGCAATGTCAAGTGCTGTGGAAAGTGCAACTCTACAACTTTAATATGCTTCTGAATGTGCGAATAAAAACTGAGGTATTTCATGAAAGATTCAAGGACGAGAAAAGTAAACAAATGGAATTGAACATCTTTGCTACACTGGTCAATGTGGAAGCAGCTGATGTACCTGATAACTTACAACACGAAATCAATCAGCTGCGAAGCGATGATGAGCTGAAAGGTATGTACAACAACCTCCCACAGCTTGAGTTCTATAAGCGTTTCATAAGCATTGATGAATTTCCCACTTTGAGGAGACATGCGCTGAAATACGCATCTGAGTTCGGAACAACTTACTGCTGCGAGCAGTTCTTTTCATAACTTACCATCACAAAGAGTGACTGCGCTCCAGACTGATTGACGCAAACCTGGAAAAGTAGGTGCGAGTAGCATCATCATGAGTAACAGCTAACATCACACGGCTCACCAAAGAGAAGCAGCTCCAGTCACCGCATTAGGCGTGAGTTAATTAAATGTTTGGCCAAATATAGCAGGCTAATTTTTAAGTTGATAATTTTGTATGGACCGTGAGTGACGTTATAAATGTCCAAATGGCCCATGGCAGAATTCCCAAAACGATGGAGAGATAGCAAGTTTCGGATCTGTCCTTAGATCCTGCTGCCCGACTAGTTTCGCCTGTCGGGTGGTTTGATCCGAACAACAAGGCTGGAGAAAGATATAACCAAATAAAAATTCTAACAAGCACTCATATGATATCCTGAAGGCCTTTAAAAGAGATGGTAGGATTAAGAAAATTATGTTACAATAAGTAAGTCAAATCAGGTCCGGTTAAAACAAACACCCTAACAAAATATAACAAACACAAGTGGAAGTTAAGGGATGTGGGAGTTAGGGGTTTAACTCCCACATCCCAGTGACGGTCAGCTGTCAGGAGGGTCCCTTGTTAACTCCCACAGCCCAGTGACGGTCAGCTGTCAGGAGGGTCCCTTGTTAACTCTCACAGCCCAGTGACGGTCAGCTGTCAGGACGGTCCCTTGTTAACTCCCACAGCCCAGTGACGGTCAGCTGTCAGGACGGTCCCTTGTTAACTCCCACATCCCAGTGACGGTCAGCTGTCAGGAGGGTCCCTTGTTAACTCCCACAGCCCAGTGACGGTCAGCTGTCAGGAGGGTCCCTTGTTAACTCCCACAGCCCAGTGACGGTCAGCTGTCAGGAGGGTCCCTTGTTAACTCCCACAGGGTAGAAAAAGGTGGGGGGGTAAAGGTAACAGCTCACACACACACACACACACACACACACCACACACACACACACACACACACACACACACACACACACACACACATATGCACACACACACACGGGGCCAGGAGCTGAGTCTCGACCCCTGCAACCACAATTAGGTGAGTACACACACACACACACACACACACACACATACACACACACAATCCATACATAGGATGATAAAGCTCAAGGAGCGAGAAGAGTGACGTAGTAGCGGTCAGTGTAGTGGCGGGGCCAGGACCTGTGAATCGACCCCTGCAGCCACAACTAGGTGAATACAAGCCCAAGATCACTTATACTGCCACCACCATCATTCATGCTCTCTTTATTTTCTAATGAACTCTTCCATCACAATGCTCACCCCAAACTTACCTAAAACCGGGTCATAATGCGTGAAACCCCAGGTCACTCACCTTTCTTTCTTTCAACGTACCAGCCGCATCCCACCGAGGCGGGGTGGCCCAAAAGAAAAAACTAAAGTTTCTCTTTTTAAATTTAGTAATATATACAGGAGAAGGGGTTACTAGCCCCTTGCTCCCGGCATTTTAGTCGCCTCTTACAACACGCATGGCTTACGGAGGAAGAATTCTGTTCCACTTCCCCATGGAGGTAAGAGGAAATAAACAAGAACAAGAACTAGAAAGAAAATAGAAGAAAACCCAGAGGGGTGTATGTGTATATATATGCTTGTACATGTATGTGTAGTGTGACCTAAATGCAAGTAGAAGTAGCAAGACATACCTGAAATCTTGCATGTTTATGAGACAGACAAAAGACACCAGCAATCCTACCATCATGTAAAACAATTACAGGCTTTCGTTGTACACTCACTTGGCAGGACGGTTGTACCTCCCTGGGCGGTTGCTGTTTACCAACCTACTACCTAGAACAATCTAGGTGGCATCCTGGTTCCCATGTGTTGTCTTCATCTCCATAACCCTTCCATTTTAGGTAGTATTCAACACGACCATTTCGTACACGCTTATCTAAAATCTTCTCAACTGAGTACTCCTCCTGGTCATCTGGATCCGGAGAATGGTCCTCTTTTTTGGTCATCGTGTTTGATTCCCCTGTCTGACAGGTGAGTCGACTTAGACTTGAGTGTTGGTGGTGGTGGTGGTGGCGGCGGTAATGGCGACCAATGAAGCCAGCTATATTCACCTATTCTATATGTGGTTGCAGGGGTCGAGTCACAGCTCCTGGCCCTGCCCCTTCACTGGTCGCTACTAGGTCCGTTCTCTCCCTGCTCCAAGAGCCTTATCGTGCCTCTTATTGAAGCTTTGTATGGCTGCTGTCTATACTAATTCACTCTCCAGATTGTTGCACTTGGAGACGACTCTACGGCTGAAGAAATACTTCCTAACATCCTCGTTGCTGTGTTGCATCTCTGAAATATTCTGTACTTATCTACCCTGTTAGTTCCTCTAAGTATTTTATACCGAGATCATTGTGTGTTCTCAAGGAACACATTCTGAAAATGCCACTCTATTTATCTTGAAGTGTTCTCATGCAGACTGACGACAGGGTAGGTGGTTAAGAGAAATTCTCACGAAGAATCACTTGATGCTGGAGATGACTGCATGTTTACTCAGTAGCTCATTAGCACATTTTATAATCAGTCCAGTTTCTTTGCTCATAGAATTACATTTTTCATTCCTGGAGTGAGGGTGCATCCCTACATGATATTTGGGCAGCAATACTCAGAACTTGTTTATGACGACTCAAGACTTGCTTATCACTACTCATGACTTAGGTATAAATACACAGTGCATGTGTATCACTATTCAGATGTTATGTATCATTATTCAAATTTCTAATTCACTATTCAAGTCTTGTGCATCACTACTCAAGACCAGTGTGTCACTATTGAGGACTTGTGCATGGGCTGTGATACTCCTGTCTTGTGTACCATTATTTACGACTTGGGTATCACTAAAGTCTTATATATCACTGATCAAGGTTTGCGTATTATTACTTAAGATTTGTGAATCACTACACAGACTTATATATCGGTACAATTAAATTTTCGATGTGGTGAGATTCTCGTAGATGCGCCATTAAGAAAATCATCAATGCCTTTAGGTTATTTATTCAATAAATGTAGTAGAAACGGAAATTTTGACTGAGTTAAAACCTACATCTTACTGGGAGTGCTGGCTTTCAATCTACCTTTCAGCGAATTAATGATTGTGTAGCAACGTGAAGGTAGTTTTGATTGCCCTCATAAGTTGCCCACTTAGTGATTCTCTTCATAGGCGAATAATCAAGGCACAACCAATTAACAGCTCTGTGTTCATGTCTAATAAGTAGACATGAACACATGAGTAGACATTTTCAAGACCCTACATACGATTCTAATCTCAGTGCATGGCTGAAAATCTCTCGTGAATATGGTCTTGTGTTTCGGAGAATATTTAATATATTAGAGAGGAAAATGCACCTGAGTTAAGAACGAGGACGAATGATTGGCTATATTTCAGCCTCCAGTCAAGAAAATCGTCAGCAGATGCGAGTGATCGAGGAGAGAGAGAGCAATATTTATAATGGTAGGGAGAGTGAGTAGTCCCTTGCCTGTTGTGAGAAGGATTATATTGTCGGCCGGAGTTTTATGGATCTTCAAGGTGCTTATGGAGACTTAAAGGTGTTCAGATGACGCCTCCTCTTCTTGAAGCTATGCATCATAAGATGGTTTAAAAAAAGACAAAGTAAGAAGAGAACCTGCACCTGGACTGCTGAAGAGAACCTGCACCTGGCTTGCTGAAGAGAACCTCCACCTGTCCTGCTATTCTATTCTATATTAGGTAAAAGGACACATGCGCAAATAATGCGATATTTTACTGTGGCAACGTTTCGCTCTCCAGGAACTTTGTCAAGCAGTTACATACAGGGACAAAGAGGGTATATATAGATTTCAGAGTGAGTTGCAGCATCATATAATGCTTGTAGGTAGTAGTAGTAGTAGTAGTAGTAGTAGTAGTAGTAGTGGTAGTGCTTGTGGGAGAAGAAGTAGTCGTAGTTCTTGTGGTACTAGTAGTAGCAGCTATGTGACAACGTACTTACTTCAACCCAGGAGTCCCAAAGACCTGTTATCCTGGGTGTAAAGGGAGCAAAATAAACACAGCAGAAAACTTTTGACTTATATTATCCTTCACCAAATTAGAACAAAAGTATGTACACTATATACACTATGTACAGCGATAGGTATTAGTGCACTCCACGGTAAGCAAGGCAGAATAAAAGCCACTAGAGAGCAGACCGTGCTTAAACCAGCTCTAGAATGGGAATGACAAGGGCAGACAGGTGAGTGGTACCCACATAACGTCTGCGATTGTCAAAACCATCTTCTTATTGGCTGGAACCTGGATACTGGTTGAACGACGGGGCCCCATCGTCAACCCCAGTTCCCTGGATCGCTGGTTGGGGGAGATAGCCTGTAAATGACGGTGTGTACATGCGCCGAATAAAGGTTACGTACTCTTTGCATGCCACAGTACTTTATTGTCTTGAGAATTCTTGCTAGTAATTCATAGATGACGAAGCTGCGTTTGTGTTAGAAATAGCTGTTAATGATAATTCAAGACATTTACGTCTGTGGAAATTAGGTTCTCTAACCACAAGGCGGACGTTGATGAAATTCATTGGATGGTTGGAGGAATTCAGGTGTTGTAAGCAGGCGTTGTTCGTTTTCGTTCCTACTCGCATTAATGTGTTCATTGAGACGTACTTCAAGGTTTCTTGCTGTTTTTCCTACGAATATTCTTTCACAGCCTCCGCAGGGGATAGAGTAAACCCCTGTATTGACAGGATCAAGGTTCTTCAATACTGTCCTAGTTATATCTTTTATGGAGGTACTGGTTGCGATGACGGTTTTTAGTGTTAGGTAGCGCGAATACGTTAGAGACGTTCAATGAAACTTGGCTTTAGGGAAGGAATATAACTTTGTTACGAGTGGTGTTAGTACGTCCTGTTCTAAGCTGGTCCTGCCTTTCTCTCTCAAAACAGCAGCCCAAATTTAAGGGTATATGGCCTGGGGAGGAGTCTAAGTTGTATGAAGGTGGTTGCTGTTCTTCTGTCTGATGAAGAGGAACTTTGTAGATGAATGGTTCAGAGAACCGACATGTTGATAAATTAGACACATGTGCAACTCTTGGGTATCAATAAAGATACCCAAGAGTTGCACATGTGTCTAATTTATCAAGAGGAACTTTACTGGAGGTCAAAAAACTACCATTCTTCCCCATTTCGGTCTCGTCTAAGTGTTCCTCTCTCACTTATTAGTCTCCATAACACCTTGTCGCACCTATGTATTAACGAAATGCTTGCAGCTGTGCGGTGATAATCAGAATATGCAAAACTCCCAGTGTGAAAGAATAGTTAAATTCCAAGCACTTTCGTGACTTCTCACATTATCAAGGACCTATAAAAAACCTAACATCAAAGGAAGGCATATAAAGGGTCAAGACTACACCTCACCATCAGGTCACCACAACAAAGCAACACCTCACAGATGCGTGACAACACCCGACTCTGTGAAACCCACCTAATGCTCTACCCAAGAATTAAGATTTATTACTTGTCTAATGTATCATTAAATTCTGCCCAAATTTTATTAATTATAAATGAATCCAAAAGAAATATTTATATTATTTTCAAATCTGCTTTTAATGAAACATGATTCAATTACATTCCTGTCGACTATTGATTTGCTTGATACAACTTTCTCAACATTTTGAAAATCAATTGGATGGTTAAAATCTCTCACATGAATAAATAGAGCATTAGAATCTTGTACAGGTATAATGCTATATTTATGTTGTTTTATGTGCTGGTTTTCCAGCTCTCTTACAAGTGTTACACACCTCTTTGTTTGTCGACTCACTTACAGGTGTCACATCTCTGTATGTTAGTCTATCACAGTCGTCCTCATCTCAAGCCAAGTACAATGTTTTGCAAGATTTTCATTGGTTTTCTTAATATTTAGATGACGCGCCACAGGAGAATAATGGGTTAAGTGCGAAACTTGTTGGAAAAACTGAGGCAGATATCCACTGTTAATCAGTGAGTAAATCGGTGTTATTTCAGTTCACTCTTTCACCTCTCTGACAGACAAACTGTCTTCAGTCGTCCCTGACAGACAGACTGTCTGCCCTCGTTACTGACAGACAAGCTGTCTTCCCTCGTCCCTGACAAACTGTCTTCCCTCGTCCCTGACAAACTGTCTTCCCTCGTTCCTGACAAACTGTCTTCCCTCGTCCCTGACAAACTGTCTTCCCTCGTCCCTGACAAACTGTCTTCCCTCGTCCCTGACAAACTGTCTTCCCTCGTCCTTGACAAATTGTCTTCCCTCGTCCCTGACAAACTGTCTTCCCTCGTCCCCGACAAACTGTCTTCCCTCGTCCCTGACAAACTGTCTTCCCTCGTTCCTGACAAACTGTCTTCCCTCGTCCCTGACAAACTGTCTTCCCTCGTCCCTGACAAACTGTCTTCCCTCGTCCCTGACAAACTGTCTTCCCTCGTCCCTGACAAACTGTCTTCCCTCGTCCCTGACAAACTGTCTTCCCTCGTCCCTGACAAACTGTCTTCCCTCGTTCCTGACAAACTGTCTTCCCTCGTCCCTGACAAATTGTCTTCCCTCGTCCCTGACAAACTGCCTTCCCTCGTCCCTGACAAATTGTCTTCCCTCGTCCCTGACAAACTGTCTTCCCTCGTCACTGACAAACTGTATTCCCTCGTCCCTGACAAACTGTATTCCCTCGTCCCTGGCAGATTCATTACTTTATTTACCGTCACTTTTTTTGTTCTCCAGGAACCAACAGCTCATTCAACAAACAGCAGTTCTTGACCCCTGATGAGTTGAGCACTTTTCCAAGAATTTGTTAGTTATAACCTGTTTTAGAAATTATTAATTCAAGCTGAGACTTCTGCTAATCTAAATAATTATTATTTAATGAAATATGAAGCACATTTAAAATTAATTATTAATTATAGCAGAAAATTAAATATTTTTTTTATGTGTAAATTCAAACAAGATGAAATTTAACAAAATTCAAATATAAACAAAGATTGATAAATTAGACACATGTGCAACTCTTGGGTATCTTTATTGAGGAAACGTTTCGCCACACAGTGGCTTCATCAGTCCATACGTAGGAGAAACTTGAAGAACAGGAGAAGAATGAGGTAATCAGTCCCTCAACCTTGAGTCGATGTGTTTAATCCATCAATGGACTCAAGGTTGAGGGACTGATTACCTCATTCTCCTCCTGTTCTTCAAGTTTCTCCTACGTATGGACTGATGAAGCCACTGTGTGGCGAAACGTTTCCTCAATAAAGATACCCAAGAGTTGCATATGTGTCTAATTTATCAACATGTCGGTTCTCTGAACCATTCATCTACATAAACAAAGAATATAATCCCTGAATGAAGAGAGACAGAGAAACATTACAAAATTATTAAAAGTATCACAACTCATGCAGCTATTTTGAAATCATTGAGCCCAATAACCCACATTGATCCATAAGCCTTCATGATGACTCCAGTTTTCAAAATAGATTCAACTTCAACGTGAAATTTGCGTTTAACACAACGGAAATTCCAATTATCCAGCAGGACAAGTGCCTCGTCCACTTCCACGTACATGAAATTGTCAATATGTTGTTAATAATGTCGCTAACTCAGCTCGCTATGAGTCAGATTTGGTTACGTGGAAGCTCATAGTTTTGCAAGCTTTACGTTTATTGTTGCAACAGCATGTGATCAACATGCAACAGCAATTACTCTCACAGTAATAGTCCGTGCTCGCACAGCAACAGCTCGTGCTTACACAGCAACAGCCCGTGCTTACACAGCAACAGCCCGTGTTCACACAGCAAGAGCCCGTGTTCACACAGCAATAGCCCGTGCTCACACAGCAATAGCCCGTGTTCACACAGCAAGAGCCCGTGTTCACACAGCAACAGCCCGTGCTTACACAGCAATAGCCCGTGCTAACACAGCAACAGCCCGTGCTTACACAGCGACAGCCCGTGCTAACACAGCAACAGCCCGTGCTTACACACCAACAGCCCGTGCTCACACAGCAAGAGCCCGTGCTCACACAGCAACAGCCCGTGCTTACACAGCAACAGCCCGTGCTCACACAGCAACAGCCCGTGCTCACACAGCAACGGCCCGTGCTCACACATCAACAGCCCGTGCTCACACAGCAACAGCCCGTGTTCGCACAGCAACAGCCCGTGCTCACACAACAACAGCCCGTGCTCACACAGCAACAGCCCGTGCTCACACCGCAACAGCCCGTGCTCACACAGCAACAGCCCGTGTTCGCACAGCAACAGCCCGTGCTCACACAGCAACAGCCCGTGCTCACACAGCAACAGCCCGTGCTCACACCGCAACAGCCCGTGCTCACACAGCAACAGCCCGTGTTCGCACAGCAACAGCCCGTGCTCACACAGCAACAGCCCGTGCTCACACAGCAACAGCCCGTGCTCACACATCAACAGCCCGTGCTCACACAGCAACAGCCCGTGCTCACACCGCACATTTGCTCACACAAATGTTCTCACATTATACACATGCTCACATTGTACACATCGGTTGCATTTATACCATCCTTGTGCACCTCTTCACACTGTACACCGTCTCACCATTTATAACAATCTTATTGTATGTGTAGTACTAACAGCGAGCCACTGCGTGTGCAAGTGTAAGATGAGAGCTGCAGGGAGAGTATGCAACACATTTCTGCTCACTCGTTTTTTATGTAGACTTCCCGACTCCTGATGGGCCTGTGGATACACAGACTCCACATGAGACCTCTAGAAGTGACATATACTAGCAGTGCAGAAAGTGTAGATACTATTTCTACAAATCTTGCAGTGATGGTTTATATATGTGATACCTCAAGACGGTGAATAAAACACATGTATATTACGCACACAGGTAATGACTGACCTGTTGACCTGGTTGTAATGGGTTTGGAGCGAAAATAAACACAGCAGTAGTGTTTAACTTGCATTTTCCTTCATCAATTATATATATATTATGTACACCGATGTACAATGTGTACAAGAATGGAGTATAAGTGTACCACACGGTGATAGAGGCAAAGACAGCAGCCTGAGAGAGAGAGAAGTGTGCTTCAACCAGCTAGCAGCGAGTCTGGCAAATGTTTACCAAGAGTGACACTACATCGTCTCAGCACTTGGCAGTCTGGGGACTCACAATACTACAGGCTCTGCTACCTGGAGTACCTGGAGAGAGTTTCGGAGGTCAACGCCCCCACGGCCCGGTCTGAGACCAGACCTCATGGTGGATCAGGGTTTGCTAGGGAAATATCACTGCTAGGCGACACTGGGGACTCACAATACCACAGGTTCTTCTAGGGAACTCTTACTGCTAAGCGACACTGGGGACTCACATTACCACAGGTTCTACTAGGGAACTCTTACTGCTAAGCGACACTGGGGACTCACATTACCACAGGTTCTACTAGGGAACTCTTACTGCTAAGCGACACTGGGGACTCACATTACCACAGGCTCTGCTAGGGAACTGTCACTGCTAGGAGTCACTGGGGACTCATATTACCACACCAATGCTAGGGAAATCTTACTGCTAGGCGACACTGGGGACTCACATTACCACAGGCTCTGCTAGGGAAATCTCACAGCTAGGCGACACTGGGAACCCACATTACCACAGGCTCTGCTAGGGAAATCTCACTGCTAGGCGACACTGGGGACACACAGTACCACAGGCTCTGCTAGGGAACTCTCACTGCTAGGTGACACTGGGGACTCACAATACCACAGGCTCTGCTAGGGAAATCTCACTGCTAGGTGACACTGGGGACTCAGCAGTACCACAGGCTCTGCTAGGGAACTCTCACTGCTAGATACTACCCAATTGTTATAACTATGACCATATTGCTTGAAGAGATGAACCGGTAAGCCAACGGAAGGCCTCAGTCAGATGACCAAAAGCTACAACGGCGGGTCATCGTCTAAGACCCTCGCCAGGAAACACTTGTCCTGTTTCCTGACGACCCTTACCTAACCTCACTGATCCCCGACACTTGGGGCTAGCAATACCACAGGTTCTGCTAGGTAACTTTCACTGAGTTCGGGGTGACTCTGGGAACTCTCGTTAACATACACTTCACTAAGTTCGGGGTGACTCTGGGGACTCTCGTTAACATACACTTCACAAAGTTCGGGGTGACTCTGGGGACTCTTCGTTAACATACACTCCACAAAGTTCGGGGTGACTCTGGGGACTCTCGTTAACATACACTTCACTAAGTTCGGGGTGACTCTGGGGACTCTCGTTAACATACACTTCACAAAGTTCGGGGTGACTCTGGGGACTCTTCGTTAACATACACTTCACTAAGTTCGGGGTGACTCTGGGGACTAATAAACAAACTCTGCTTGTAAACTCTCCGTGAGTGTTATTGTGGGTGATTCTGGGGACCTACATCACCATAAACTCTGCTAGAAAAGGCGACCACTTCGACACAGGAGTTAGGAAAGCAAAAAGAATTTAATGGTTGGTGTTGAAGCTGTGATTTATATGTGGGTGTAATGAGGCGAGGGCAGCGACGAGGGGGAGCACAAGTTATGACTCAGGCTGAGCAGTGTAGCTGATGCAACATATCAAATATGATATTGGTGGACGTTACTTTGAAATGTAGCATTTACAGACGACTTAGTACACCCTTATACCTCACCCTTTCACTGTGTTACACATGTTAAATCTGTCCTTATATTCTCTGTTATTTAGCAAATGGTCAGTCTTTCAATAAATTACGTATTTATATTTATGTTATCGTACTGGAATCCACAACTTGAACCATAATGACAGGCTTGTATAAGGGCCGTAATGAAAGTACTACTTCCAAAATGTTTAACTAAGAAATAAACATAACGACGTAATAAACAGTGAAAATTCGTTCAAGAAGATGAAACATACAATGTAAATATGTTATTTCATAATGAGTTATAACATAAGTAAATATATTGACGTAAATACATTAACAATGCTACTCATTACTGGAGAACAAATCCCAGTATTCTCCCTCACGCTAAGAAACTTAGACGGTATTTTGTGTTTATTAGTTACAATGATTAAGTGAATACTTCATATATACAGTGGGTAAGACATATGGTGTATAAACAGCATATATATTCAGAGGATCAAATAACCACGACACCCTAAGTTTCCTATCCAAGACTGATACTAAGTTGTGAAACAGTAGTCAATATCGTGACCAAGGAAAGCGAGCATGGAACAGCACCACACAGTTACATCGCTGTCAGGGAGAAGCAGTTCATGACACAAAAGAAAATGAAGAGGTACATTAAGGTACTACAACAGGAAGGTGATCATTAAGATACTACAACACCAAGGTGTTCATTAAGATACTACAACAGGAAGGTGATCATTAAGATACTGCAACAGCAAGGTGTTCATTAAGATACTACAACAGGAAGGTGATCATTAAGATACTACAACAGCAAGGTGTTCATTAAGATACTACAACAGGAAGGTGATCATTAAGATACTACAACAGGAAGGTGATCATTAAGATACTGCAACAGGAAGGTGATCATTAAGATACTACAACAGGAAGGTTATCATTAAGATACTACAACAGGAAGGTGTTCATTAAGATACTACAACAGGAAGATGATCATTAAGATACTACAACAGGAAGGTGATCATTAAGATACTGCAACAGGAAGGTGATCATTAAGATACTACAACAGGAAGGTGATCATTAAGATACTACAACAGGAAGGTGTTCATTAAGATACTACAACAGGAAGGTGTTCATTAAGATACTACAACAGGAAGGTGATCATTAAGATACTGCAACAGAAAGGTGATCATTAAGATACTACAACAGGAAGGTGATCATTAAGATACTACAAGAGGAAGGTGATCATTAAGATACTACAACAGGAAGGTGATCATTAAGATACTACAAAAGGAAGGTGTTTATTAAGATATTATAACAGGAAGGTGATCATTAAGATACTACAACAGGAAGGTGACCATTAGGATACTACAGCAGGAAGGTGTTCATTAAGATACAACAACAGGAAGGTGATCATTAAGATACTACAACAGGAAGGTGATCAATAAGATACAACAACAGGAAGGTGATCATTAAGATACTACAACAGGAAGGTGTTCATTAAGATACAACAACAGGAAGGTGATCATTAAGATACTGCAACAGGAAGGTTAATATTAAGATACTACAACAGGAAGGTGAACATTAAGATACTAAAAGAGGAAGGTGATCGTTAACATACTACAACAGGAAGGTGAATATTAAGATATTACAACAGGAAGGTGATCATTAAGATACTACAACAGGAAGGTGCTTATTAAGATATTATAACAGGAAGGTGATCATTACGATACTACAACAGGAAGGTGAATATTAAGATACTAAATCAGGAAGGTGCTTATTAAGATATTATAACAGGAAGGTGACCATTACGATACTACAACAGGAAGGTGAATATTAAGATACTAAATCAGGAAGGTGATCATTAAGATATTATAACAAGAAGCTGATTATTAAGATACTACAACAGGAAGGTGTTCATTAAGATACTACTAGAGGAAGGTGATCATTAAGTTACTACAACAGGAAGGTGTTCATTAAGATGCTACGAGAGGAAGGTGAACATTAAGATACTACAACAGGAAGGTGATCATTAAGATACTAAAACAGGAAGGTGATCATTAAGATACTACAACAGGAAGGTGATCATTAAGATACTACAAAAGGAAGGCGTTTATTAAGATACTATAACAAGAAGGTGATCATTAAGATACTACAACAGGAAAGTGAACATTAAGATACTAAAACAGAAAGGTGATCATTATGATACTACAACAGTAAGGTGATCATTAAGATACTACAAAAGGAATGTGATCGCTAAAATACTTTAACAGGAAGGTGTTCATTAAGATACTACAACAGGAAGGTGATCATTAAGATACTACAACAGGAAGATGATCATTAAGATACTACAACAGGAAGGGGATCATTAAGATACTACAATAGGAAGGTGATCATTAAGATACTACAATAGGAAGGTGTTCATTAAGATACTACAACAGGAAGGTGATCATTAAGATACTACAACAGGAAGGTGAACATTAAGATACTACAACAGGAAGGTGTTCATTAAGATACTACAACAGGAAGGTGAATATTAAGATATTACAACAGGAAGGTGATCATTAAGATACTACAAAAGGAATGTGATCGTTAAAATACTTTAACAGGAAGATGTTCAATAAGATACTACAACAGGAAGGTGATCATTAGATACTACAACAGGAAGATGATCATTAAGATACTACAACAGGAAAATGAACATTAAGATACTACAACAGGAAGGGGATCATTAAGATACTACAATAGGAAGGTGATCATTAAGATACTATAACAGGTAGGTGATCATTAAGATACTGCAACAGGAAGGCGATCATTAAGATACTACAATAGAAAGGTGAACATTAAGATACTACAAAAGGAATGTGATCGTTAAAATACTTTAACAGGAAGGTGTTCATTAAGATACTACAACAGGAAGGTGATCATTAAGATACTACAACAGGAAGATGATCATTAAGATACTACAACAGGAAGGGGATCATTAAGATACTACAATAGGAAGGTGATCATTAAGATACTATAACAGGAAGGGAATCATTAAGATACTACAATAGGAAGGTGAACATTAAGATACTACAACAGGAAGGTGATCGTTAAGATACTACAACAGGAAGGTGAATATTAAGATATTACAACAGGAAGGTGATCATTAAGATACAATAACAGGAAGGTGCTTATTAAGATATTATAACATGAAGGTGATCATTACGATATTACAACGAGAAGCTGATCATTAAGATACTACAAAAGGAAGGTGTTTATTAAGATACTACTACAGGAAGGTGATCATTAAGTTACTATAACAGGAAGGTGTTCATTAAGATGCTACGAGAGGAAGGTGAACATTAAGATACTACAACAGGAAGGTGATCATTAAGGTACTATAACAGGAAGGTGACCATTAGGAGACTACAACAGGAATGTGATCATTAAGATACTACAAAAGGAAGGTGATCGTTAAGATACTACAACAGGAAGGTGAATATTAAGATATTACAACGAGAAGTTGATCATTAAGATACTACAAAAGGAAGGTGTTTATTAAGATACTACTACAGGAAGGTGATCATTAAGTTACTACAACAGGAAGGTGATCATTAAGATACTATAACAGGAAGGTGTTTATTAAGATACTATAACAAGAAGGTGATCATTAAGATACTACAACAGGAAAGTGAACATTAAGATACTAAAACAGGAAGGTGATCATTAAGATATTTCAACAGGAAGGTGATCATTAAGATACTACAACAGGAAGGTGATCATCAAGATACTACAACAGGAAGGTGAACATTAAAATACTAGAACAGGAAGGTGTTCATTAAGATACTACAAAAGGAAGGTGTTCATTAAGATACTATAACAGGAAGGTGGACATTAAGACACTACAACAGGAAGGTGAACATTAAGATACTACAACAGAGAGGTGTTCATTAAGATACTACAACAGGAAGGTGTTCATTAAGATACTACAACAGGAAGGTGAACATTAAGATACTACAACAGGAATGTGTTTATTAAGATACTACAAAAGGAAGGTGTTTATTAAGATACTATAACAAGAAGGTGATCATTAAGATACTACAACAGGAAAGTGAACATTAAGATACTAAATCAGGAAGGTGATCATTAAGATACTACAACAGGAATGTGATCGTTAAAATACTTTAACAGGATGGTGTTCATTAAGATACTACAACAGGAAGGTGATCATTAAGATACTACAACAGGAAGATGATCATTAAGATACTACAACAGGAAGGTGATCATTAAGATACTACAACAGGAAGGTGATCATTAAGACACTACAACAGGAAGGTGTTCATTAAGATACTACAATAGGAAGGTGAATATTAAGATATTACAACAGGAAGATGTTCATTAAGATACTACAACAGGAAGGTGATCATTAAGATACTACAACAGGAAGATGATCATTAAGATACTACAACAGGAAGATGATCATTAAGATACTACACCAGGAAGGGGATCATTAAGATACTACAATAGGAAGGTGATCATTAAGATACTATAAGAGGAAGTGATCATTAAGATACTACAATAGGAAGGTGAACATTAAGATACTACAACAGGAAGGTGATCGTTAAGATACTACAAAAGGAAGGTGAATATTAAGATATTACAACAGGAAGGTGATCATTAAGATACTATAACAGGAAGGTGCTTATTAAGATATTATAACATGAAGGTGATCATTACGATATTACAACGAGAAGCTGATCATTAAGATACTACAAAAGGAAGGTGTTTATTAAGATACTACTACAGGAAGGTGATCATTAAGTTACTACAACAGGAAGGTGTTCATTAAGATGCTACGGGAGGAAGGTGAACATTAAGATACTACAACAGCAAGGTGATCATTAAGATACTATAACAGGAAGGTGACCATTAAGAGACTACAACAGGAAGGTGATCATTAAGATACTATAAGAGGAAGTGATCATTAAGATACTACAATAGGAAGGTGAACATTAAGATACTACAACAGGAAGGTGATCGTTAAGATACTACAAAAGGAAGGTGAATATTAAGATATTACAACAGGAAGGTGATCATTAAGATACTATAACAGGAAGGTGCTTATTAAGATATTATAACATGAAGGTGATCATTACGATATTACAACGAGAAGCTGATCATTAAGATACTACAAAAGGAAGGTGTTTATTAAGATACTACTACAGGAAGGTGATCATTAAGTTACTACAACAGGAAGGTGTTCATTAAGATGCTACGGGAGGAAGGTGAACATTAAGATACTACAACAGCAAGGTGATCATTAAGATACTATAACAGGAAGGTGACCATTAAGAGACTACAACAGGAAGGTGATCATTAAGATACTACAAAAGGAAGGTGATCGTTAAGATACTACAACAGGAAGGTGAATATTAAGATATTACAACGAGAAGCTGATCATTAAGATACTACAAAAGAAAGGTGTTTATTAAGATACTACTACAGGAAGGTGATCATTAAGTTACTACAACAGGAAGGTGATCATTAAGATACTATAACAGGAAGGTGTTTATTAAGATACTATAACAAGAAGGTGATCATTAAGATACTACAACAGGAAGGTGAACATTAAGATACTACAACAGGAAGGTGAACATTAAGATACTAGAACAGGAAGGTGTTCGTTAAGATAGTACAACAGGAAGGTGATCATTAAGATACTACAACAGGAAGGTGAACATTAAGATACTACAAGAGGAAGGTGAACTTTAAGATACTACAACAGGAAGGCGATCATTAAGATACTACAACAGGAAGGTGATCATTAAGATACTACAACAGGAAGGTGAACATTAAGATACTACAACAGGAAGGTGAACATTAAGATACTACAACAGGAAGGTGAACATTATGATACTACAACAGGAAGGTGAACATTAAGATACTACAACAGGAAGGTGATCATTAAGATACTACACCAGGAAGGTGATCATTAAGATCCTTTAACAGGAAGACACACAAGAACAGGAAGACAGTTGTTCAGTCTTGCAGGAAGATGGTTACCCTCACATAACTCAACAAAGTCAACATTCTCCTCTCTGCCAACACTTCCTCATGTTTACCAGCTGCAGAAATTACGCAGACTGAGAAGCATTCTTTTTTCGTCACCAGACATAATACTTTCCCTTCAAACTCATTTTTTGAGGAGCAATTTCATTCCTTTATATTTTTCTCATGACACATGTTGAGATAATATCCAGTTAAGACCCCTCAAGGAAGGTTCCTTGATGTTGGTGAGGGGCTCTTGATTTAGGGAATTGGATCTGTGCTCCAGTTCCCCGAATTAAGCCTGAATGCCTTCCACATCATCCCCCCCCCCTCAGGTGCTGTATAATCCTCCGGGTTTAGCGCTTCCCCCTTGATTATAATAATAATAATAATCCAGTTAAGAGGCAGATGGATCAGCACTTCCCTTAAGATGTTAAAGTTTAAAGAACTTATGACGAAAATAATTTGGTGAAGAAGGCGAACGAGGAAGTATTCAGTAGTAAGTGAATTAGAATTAGAAGCCAGAAGTATTACCTATATCGTGCCGAATAGGTAAAATTGGTCATTTAGCAACAACTCATTTAAAATTGTCTTTTGTGAAATTTTTATTTATACGTTTAAAGATATATATATATTTTTCATTTATGTTAACGTAAAAATTAATAATTTTGTATCAAAAGAACCTTAGAAAACTTACCTAACTTTATTATAACAAGGGAAATTTAATTTAATCGCACTAAATACATTTTAGATTAGTAAACAATAATTTATATAATAAACAAACACTATGAAATGTAATTTGTTCCTTAGCTTTAGAATGATTTTTGCGAAATTATTGCATACACAAATATATATATATATATTATATATATATATAATTATATATATATATATATATATTATATATATTTATATAGGTATTTATATATATATATATATAAATATATAAATATATATATATATATATATATATATTATATATATATATATATATATATATATATATATATATATATATATATATATATATATATATATATATATATATATATATAGGTATCTATATATATATATTAATATATAAATATATAAATATATATATATATATGTATATATATATATATATATATATATATATATATATATATATATATATATATATATATATATATATATTTTTATTTATTTATTTTTTTTTTTTTTTTTTATTTTTATTATCACACCGGCCGATTCCCACCAAGGCAGGGTGGCCCGAAAAAAAAAACTTTCACCATCATTCACTCCATCACTGTCTTGCCAGAAGGGTGCTTTACACTACAGTTTTTAAACTGCAACATTAACACCCCTCCTTCAGAGTGCAGGCACTGTACTTCCCATCTCCAGGACTCAAGTCCGGCCTGCCGGTTTCCCTGAATCCCTTCATAAATGTTACTTTGCTCACACTCCAACAGCACGTCAAGTATTAAAAACCATTTGTCTCCATTCACTCCTATCAAACACGCTCACGCATGCCTGCTGGAAGTCCAAGCCCCTCGCACACAAAACCTCCTTTACCCCCTCCCTCCAACCCTTCCTAGGCCGACCCCTACCCCGCCTTCCTTCCACTACAGACTGATACACTCTTGAAGTCATTCTGTTTCGCTCCATTCTCTCTACATGTCCGAACCACCTCAACAACCCTTCCTCAGCCCTCTGGACAACAGTTTTGGTAATCCCGCACCTCCTCCTAACTTCCAAACTACGAATTCTCTGCATTATATTCACACCTCACATTGCCCTCAGACATGACATCTCCACTGCCTCCAGCCTTCTCCTCGCTGCAACATTCATCACCCATGCTTCCACACCCATATAAGAGCGTTGGTAAAACTATACTCTCATACATTCCCCTCTTTGCCTCCAAGGACAAAGTTCTTTGTCTCCACAGACTCCTAAGTGCACCACTCACTCTTTTTCCCTCATCAATTCTATGATTTACCTCATCTTTCATAGACCATCCGCTGACACGTCCACTCCCAAATATCTGAATATGTTCACCTCTCTCCATACTCTCTCCCTCCAATCTGATATTCAATCTTTCATCACTAATCTTTTTGTTATCCTCATAACCTTACTCTTTCCTGTATTCACCTTTAATTTTTCTTTCGCACACCCTACCAAATTCATCCACCAATCTCTGCAACTTCTCTTCAGAATCTCCCAAGAGCACAGTGTCATCAGCAAAGAGCAGCTGTGACAACTCCCACTTTGTGTGTGATTCTTTATCTTTTAACTCCACGCCTCTTGCCAAGACCCTCGCATTTACTTCTCTTACAACCCCATCTATAAATATATTAAACAACCACGGTGACATCACACATCCTTGTCTAAGGCCTACTTTTACTGGGAAAAAATTTCCCTCTTTCCTACATACTCTAACTTGAGCCTCACTATCCTCGTAAAAAACTCTTCACTGCATTCAGTAACCTACCTCCTACACCATACACTTGCAACATCTGCCACATTGCCCCCTATCCACCTGTCATACCTTTTCCAAATCCATAAATGCCACAAAGACCTCTTTAGCCTTATCTAAATACTGTTCACTTATATGTTTCACTGTAAACACCTGGTCCACACATCCCCTACCTTTCCTAAAGCCTCCTTGTTCATCTGCTATCCTATTCTCCGTCTTACTCTTAATTCTTTCAATTATAACTCTACCATACACTTTACCAGGTACACTCAACAGACTTATCCCCTATAATTTTTGCACTCTCTTTTATCCCCTTTGCCTTTATACAAAGGAACTATGCATGCTCTCTGCCAATCCCTAGGTACCCCTAGGTATCCCTAGCTGCCTCTGGCAGCTGATGGGATCATGACAGAAATGTTAAAAGCAGGGGGGGATATAGTGTTGGAGTGGTTGGTACTTTTGTTTAATAAATGTATGAAAGAGGGGAAGGTACCTAGGGATTGGCGGAGAGCATGTATAGTCCCTTTATATAAAGGGAAAGGGGACAAAAGAGACTGTAAAAATTATAGAGGAATAAGCTTACTGAGTATACCAGGAAAAGTGTACGGTAGGGTTATAATTGAAAGAATTAGAGGTAAGACAGAATGTAGGATTGCGGATGAGCAAGGAGGTTTCAGAGTGGGTAGGGGATGTGTAGATCAAGTGTTTACATTGAAGCATATATGTGAACAGTATTTAGATAAAGGTAGGGAAGTTTTTATTGCATTTATGGATTTAGAAAAGGCATATGATAGAGTGGATAGAGGAGCATGTGGCAGATGTTGCAAGTATATGGAATAGGTGGTAAGTTATTAAATGCTGTAAAGAGTTTTTATGAAGATAGTGAGGCTCAGGTTAGGGTGTGTAGAAGAGAGGGAGACTATTTCCCGGTAAAAGTAGGTCTTAGACAGGGATGTGTAATGTCACCATGGTTGTTTAATATATTTATAGATGGGGTTGTTAAGGAAGTAAATGCTAGGGTGTATGGGAGAGGGGTGGGATTAAATTATGGGGAATCAAATTCAAAATGGGAATTGACACAGTTACTTTTTGCTGATGATACTGTGCTTATGGGAGATTCTAAAGAAAAATTGCAAAGGTTAGTGGATGAGTTTGGGAATGTGTGTAAAGGTAGAAAGTTGAAAGTGAACATAGAAAAGAGTAAGGTGATGAGGGTGTCAAATGATTTAGATAAAGAAAAATTGGATATCAAATTGGGGAGGAGGAGTATGGAAGAAGTGAATGTTTTCAGATACTTGGGAGTTGACGTGTCGGCGGATGGATTTATGAAGGATGAGGTTAATCATAGAATTGATGAGGGAAAAAAGGTGAGTGGTGCGTTGAGGTATATGTGGAGTCAAAAAACGTTATCTATGGAGGCAAAGAAGGGAATGTATGAAAGTATAGTAGTACCAACACTCTTATATGGGTGTGGAAGCTTGGGTGGTAAACGCAGCAGCGAGGAGACGGTTGGAGGCAGTGGAGATGTCCTGTTTAAGGGCAATGTGTGGTGTAAATATTATGCAGAAAATTCGGAGTGTGGAAATTAGGAGAAGGTGTGGAGTTAATAAAAGTATTAGTCAGAGGGCAGAAGAGGGGTTGTTGAGGTGGTTTGGTCATTTAGAGAGAATGGATCAAAGTAGAATGACATGGAAAGCATATAAATCTATAGGGGAAGGAAGGCGGGGTAGGGGTCGTCCTCGAAAGGGTTGGAGAGAGGGGGTAAAGGAGGTTTTGTGGGTAAGGGGCTTGGACTTCCAGCAAGCGTGCGTGAGCGTGTTAGATAGGAGTGAATGGAGACGAATGGTACTTGGGACCTGACGATCTGTTGGAGTGTGAGCAGGGTAATATTTAGTGAAGGGATTCAGGGAAACCGGTTATTTTCATATAGTCGGACTTGAGTCCTGGAAATGGGAAGTACAATGCCTGCACTTTAAAGGAGGGGTTTGGGATATTGGCAGTTTGGAGGGATATGTTGTGTATCTTTATATGTGTATGCTTCTAGACTGTTGTATTCTGAGCACCTCTGCAAAAACAGTGATAATGTGCGAGTGTGGTGAAAGTGTTGAATGATGATGAAAGTATTTTCTTTTTGGGGATTTTCTTTCTTTTTTGGGTCACCCTGCCTCGGTGGG
>NC_069415.1:63152545-63185045 GCF_026875155.1 Cherax quadricarinatus | reverse complement strand
GTGTAGCTAAGATCACTGTAGCCTAGAGTCAATCCTGTTCCATAATGAAAAAGGCACAATACAGTGACTGGAACAATACAAAACTAACCTGCAGAAAGGAGAGAGAAACTTACGACAACGTTTTGGTCCCACTTAGACTATTTACAAGTCACACTTGTAAATGGTCCGAGTCGGACCAAAACATCGTGTTAAGCTGCACTCTCCTGTGTGCATGTTAGTTGTGTATCGTTCCCGTCACTGAGGGAGATGCGCAGTTCATCCTTTTAACCTCAGAATTATTTCTCTGTTGTCGAGATAGTTCAACGGGAGACTAGTGAATGCACATTAGGCAGTTAAATACACACACATAACCTTCAATGATAACCACGTTTTGGTCCATCTTGAACAATTCACTAGACACACAGAGGAGCGAAGGGTGGGACCGAAACGTCAGAAGTTTTATTCTCCTATGTATGGGCTATCTGTATATAGTTCCGGTCAAGGTATTGTGACTTTTTTTCTTTAGGCAGTGAAAATCTGGTGAACATCCAAGAAGCTCAGTGACTACCAGTGTTTTGATCCCGAGGAAGAACCTTCGCATCGCCTTCGTCTTATGTTTACATTTTCTTCGAAGTGGTATGTTATGATTGGTTACATTTTGTGGATAGAAGACAAACCTAACCTAATTGAGAAATTTACTGCAAACCATATGTGAAAAAAGCCACGTAGATGCTTGTGGGTGATGAGAGAATGAGTTAAGGATGAAAAGAAGCTGGAGATATGAGAGTCTCAACATGCAGTACAAGAATGTTACATCTCTGCAAGAATAGGAGTGAGTACTAATGAGAAGCATATGTCAGGACAAGGAGCAGAGCATCGGAACACTGGGTCAGACCTGAGTGTGCCCTTAATAACATAGTGAACCCAGCAGCCTGAGATCTCGGAGATTCATGGAGGTGACAAGTCCAGAGAGATGTAACACTGCCCCCAGAATAACAGTCACAACTGTGAGTAGCTGTGATTTTCACAGATACTCTTCTTAAAATCAAGCGAAGGAGTAAATTCATAGTGCTGCAAGCCCCACAAGGTTCTCCTAGCCTGCTGAAAATAATCTGGCAAAGATGAGAAACATACAGTAGTGATTATTGCAATTAGGTCACTCACTTGATGGTCAGAAAGCCATTAATGGAATACGAAAAATCAATAAGATATAAATATATGGAGAAAGAAATAAGACACCACAAAATCATGACAGATAACAGCTACGAGGAAAAACAAATAAACGATAAAATGTAGCAGAAATGAACAGATGAATAATACTCATGATAGTCAGGGTGTAGTGTGAGGGAAAGCTGGTAGAGGTCGCAGAAGTATTGTCACACCCTTAAACAACCCACACCACAATCACTCACACATGCACTCAAACAACCCACACCACAATCACTCACACATGCACTCAAACAACCCACAAAACAGTCACTCACACATGCACTCAAACAACCCGCACCACAATCACGCACACATGCACACAAACAACCCTCACCACAATCACTCACACATGCACTCAAACAACCCTCACCACAATCACTCACACATGCACACAAACAACCCTCACCACAATCACTCACACATGCACTCAAACAACCCTCACCACAATCACTCACACATGCACTCAAACAACCCACACCACAATCACTCACACATGCACTCAAACAACCCACACCACAATCACTCACACATGCACTCAAACAACCCACACCACAATCATTCACATATGCACACAAACAACCCACACCACAATCACTCACACATGCACTCAAACAAACAACACCACAATCACTCACACATGCACTCAAACAACTCACACCACAATCACTCACACATGAACTCAAACAACCCACATCACAATCACTCACACATGCACTCAAACAAACCACACCACAATCATTCACACATGCACTCAAACAACCCACACCACAATCACTCACGAATGCACTCAAACAACCCACACCATAATCACTCACACATGTACTCAAACAACCCACACCACAATCACTCACACATGCACTCAAACAACCCACACACACAATCACTCACACATGCACTCAAACAACCCACACCACAATCACTCACACATGCACTCAAACAACCCACACCACGATCACTCACACATGCACACAAACAACCCACACCACAATCACTCACACATGCACTCAAAGAACCCACACACAATCACTCACACATGCACTCAAACAACTCACACCACAATCACTCACACATGAACTCAAACAACCCACACCACAATCACTCACACATGCACTCAAACAACCCACACCACAATCACTCACACATGCACTCACAAACAACCCACACCACAATCACTCACACATGCACTCATACACCCACACCACAATCACTCATACATGCACTCAAACAACCCACACCACAATCACTCACACATGCACTCAAGCAACCCACACCGCAATCACTCACACATGCACTCAAATAACCACTCCACAATCACTCACACATGGACTCAAACAACCCACACCACAAATCACTCACACATGCACACAACCCACAACACAATCACTCACACATGCACACAAACAACTCACACCACAATCACTCACACATGCACACAAAACACCCACACCACAATCACTCACACATGCACTCAAACAACTCACACCACAATCACTCACACATGCACTCAAACAACCCACATAACAATCACTCACACATGCATTCAAACAACCCACACCACAATCACTCACACATGCACTCAAAGAACCCACACCACAATCTCTCACACATGCACACAAACAACCCACACCACAATCACTCACACATGCACTCAAAAAACCCATATAACAATCACTCACACATTCACTCAAACAACTCACACCACAATCACTCACACATGCACTCAACAACCCACACCACAATCACTCACACATGCACACAAACAACCCACACCACAACCACTCACACATGTACACAAACAACCCACACCACAATCACTCACACATGCGCTCAAACAACCCACACCACAATCACTCACACATGCACTCAAACAACCCACACCACAATCACTCACACATGCACTCAAACAACCCACACCACAATCACTCACACATGCACTCAAACAACCCACACCGCAATCACTGACACATGCCCTCAAACAACCCGCACCACAATCTCTCACACATGCACTCAAAAAACCCACATCACAATCACTCACAAATGCGCTCTAGCAACCCCACCACAATCACTCACACATGTACTCAAGCAACCCACACCACAATCACTTACACATGCACTCAAACAACCACCACCACAATCACTCACACATGCACTCAAACAACCCACACCACAATCACTCACACATGCACACAAACAACCCACACCACAATTACTCACACACGCACTCAAACAACCCACACCACAATCACTCACACTTGCACTCAAACAACCCACACCACAATCACTCACACATGCACTCAAGCAACCACACCGCAATCACTCACACATGCACACAACCCACACCACAATCACTAACACATGCACACAAACAACTCACACCACAATCACTCACACATGCACACAAACAACCCACACTACAATCACTCACACATGCACTCAAACAACTCACACCACAATCACTCACAACATGCACTCAAACAACCCACACCACAATCACTCACACATGCACTCAAACAAACCCACACCACAATCACTCACACTTGCACTCAAACAACCCACACCACAATCACTCACACATGCACTCAAGCAACCCACACTGCAATCACTCACACATGCACTCAAACAACCCACTCCACAATCACTCACACATGCACTCAAACAACCCACACCACAATCACTCACACATGCACACAACCCACACCACAATCACTCACACATGCACACAAACAACTCACACCACAAACACTCATACATGCACACAAAGAACCCACACCACAATCACTCACACATGCACTCAAACAACTCACACTACAATCACTCCACACATACACTCAAACAACCCACATAACAATCATTCACACATGCACTCAAACAACCCACACCACAATCACTCACACATGCACTCAAACAACCCACACCACAATCTCTCACACATGTACACAAACAACCCACACCACAATCACTCACACATGCACTCAAACAACCCATATAACAATCACTCACACATTCACTCAAAACAACTCACAACCACAATCACTCACACATGCACACAAACAACCCACCCACAATCACTCACACATGCACTCAAACAACTCACACCACAATCACTCACACATGCACTCAAACAACCCACACCACAATCACTCACACATGCACTCAAACAACCCACACCACAATCACTCACACTTGCACTCAAACAACCCACACCACAATCACTCACACATGCACTCAAGCAACCCACACTGCAATCACTCACAAATGCACTCAAACAACCCACTCCACAATCACCACACATGCACTCAAACAACCCACACCACAATCACTCACACATCACACAACCCACACCACAATCACTCACACATGCACACAAACAACTCACACCACAAATCACTCACACATGCACACAAACAACCCACACCACAATCACTCACACATGCACTCAAACAACTCACACAACAATCACTCACACATACACTCAAACAACCCACATAACAATCACTCACACATGCACTCAAACAACCCACATCACAATCACTCACACATGCACTCAAACAACCCACACCACAATCTCTCACACATGTACACAAACAACCCACACCACAATCACTCACACATGCACTCAAACAACCCATATAACAATCACTCACACATTCACTCAAACAACTCAAACCACAATCACTCACACATGCACTCAAACAACCCACACCACAATCACTCACACATGCACACAAACAACCCACACCACAATCACTCACACATGTACACAAACAACCCACACCACAATCACTCACACATGCGCTCAAACAACCCACACCACAATAACTCACACATGCACTCAAACAACCCACACCACAATCACTCACACATGCACGCAAACAACCCACACCACAATCACTCACACATGCACTCAAACAACCCACACCACAATCACTCACACATGCCCTCAAACAACCCGCACCACAATCTCTCACACATGCACTCAAAAAACCCACATCACAATCACTCACAAATGCGCTCTAGCAACCCACACCACAATCACTCACACATGTACTCAAGCAACCCACACCACAATCACTTACACATGCACTCAAACAACCCACACACACAATCACTCACCCATGCACTCAAACAACCCACACCACAATCACTCGCACATGCACTCAAACAACCCACACCACAATCACTCACACTTGCACTCAAACAACCCACACCACAATCGCTCACACATGCACTCAGCAACCCACACCGCAATCACTCACACATGCACACAACCCACACCACAATCACTCACACATGCACACAAACAACTCACACCACAATCACTCACACATGCACACAACAACCCACACTACAATCACTCACACATGCACTCAAACAACTCACACCACAATCATCACACATGCACTCCAACAACCCACACCACAATCACTCACACATGCACTCAAACAACCCACACCACAATCACTCACACTGCACTCAAACAACCCACACCACAATCACTCACACATGCACTCAAGCAACCCACACTGCAATCACTCACACATGCACTCAAACAACCCACTCCACAATCACTCACATATGCACTCAAACAACCCACACCACAATCACTCACACATGCACACACCCCACACCACAATCACTCACACATGCACACAAACAACTCACACCACAATCACTCACACATGCACACAAAGAACCCACACAACAATCACTCACACATGCACTCAAACAACTCACACCACAATCACTCACACATACACTCAAGCAACCCACATAACAATCACTTCACACATGCACTCAAACAACCCACACCACAATCACTCACACATGCACTCAACAACCCACACCACAATCTCTCACACATGTACACAAACAACCCACACCACAATCACTCACACATGCACTCAAACAACCCATATAACAATCACTCACACATTCACTCAAATAACCACACCACAATCACTCACACATGCACAACAAACAACCCACACCACAATCACTCACACATGCACTCAAACAACTCACACCACAATCACTCACACATGCACTCAAACAACCCACACCACAATCACTCACACATGCACTCAAACAACCCACACCACAATCACTCACACTTGCACTCAAACAACCCACACTGCAATCACTCACACATGCACTCAAACAACCCACTCCACAATCACTCACACATGCACTCAAACAACTCACACCACAATCACTCACACATACACTCAAACAACCCACATAACAATCACTCACACATGCACTCAAACAACCACACCACAATCACTCACACATGCACTCAAACAACCCACACCACAATCTCTCACACATGTACACAAACAACCCACACCACAATCACTCACACATGCACTCAAACAACCAATATAACAATCACTGACACATTCACTCAAACAACTCACACCACAATCACTCACACATGCACACAAACAACCCACACCACAATCACTCACACATGCACTCAAACAACTCACACCACAATCACTCACACATGCACTCCAACAACCCACACCACAATCACTCACACATGCACTCAAACAACCCACACCACAATCACTCACACTTGCACTCAAACAACCCCACACCACAATCACTCACACATGCACTCAAGCAACCCACACTGCAATCACTCACACATGCACTCAAACAACCCACTCCACAATCACTCACATATGCACTCAAACAACCCACACCACAATCACTCACACATGCACACACCCCACACCACAATCACTCACACATGCACACAAACAACTCACACCACAATCACTCACACATGCACACAAAGAACCCACACAACAATCACTCACACATGCACTCAACAACTCACACCACAATCACTCACACATACACTCAAGCAACCCACATAACAATCACTCACACATGCACTCAAACAACCCACACCACAATCACTCACACATGCACTCAAACAACCCACACCACAATCTCTCACACATGTACACAAACAACCCACACCACAATCACTCACACATGCACTCAAACAACCCATATAACAATCACTCAACACATTCACTCAATAACTCACACCACAATCACTCACACATGCACACAAACAACCACACACACAATCACTCACACATGCACTCAAACAACTCACACCACAATCACTCACACATGCACTCAAACAACCCACACCACATCACTCACACATGCACTCAAACAACCCACACCACAATCACTCACACTTGCACTCAAACAACCCACACTGCAATCACTCACACATGCATCTCAAACAACCCACTCACAATCACTCACACATGCACTCAAACAACTCACACCACAATCACTCACACATACACTCAAACAACCCACATAACAATCACTCACACATGCACTCAAACAACCAACACCACAATCACTCACACATGCACTCAAACAACCCACACCACAATCTCTCACACATGTACACAAACAACCCACACCACAACACTCACACATGCACTCAAACAACCAATATAACAATCACTCACACATTCACTCAAACAACTCACACCACAATCACTCACACATGCACACCAACAACCCACACCACAATCACTCACACATGCACTCAAACAACTCACACCACAATCACTCACACATGCACTCAAACAACCCACACCACAATCACTCACACATGCACTCAAACAAACCACACCACAATCACTCACACTTGCACTCAAAGAACCCACACCACAATCACTCACACATGCACTCAAGCAACCCACACTGCAATCACTCACACATGCACTCAAACAACCACTCCACAATCACTCACACATGCACTCAAACAACCCACACCACAATCACTCACACATGCACACAACCCACACCACAATCACTCACACATGCACACAAACAACTCACACCACAATCACTCACACATGCACACAAACAACCCACACCACAATCACTCACACATACACTCAAACAACTCACACCACAATCACTCACACATACACTCAAACAACCCACATAACAATCACTCACATATGCACTCAAACAACCCACACCACAATCACTCACACATGCACTCAAACAACCCACACCACAATCTCTCACACATGTACACAAACAACCCACACCACAATCACTCACACATGCACTCAAACAACCCATATAACAATCACTCACACATTCACTCAAACAACTCACACCTACAATCACTCACACATGCACTAAAACAACCCACACCACAATCACTCACACATGCACACAAACAACCCACACCACAATCACTCACACATGTACACAAACAACCCACACCACAATCACTCACACATGCGCTCAAACAACCCACACCCACAATCACTCACATGCACTCAAACAACCCACACCACAATCACTCACAAATGCGCTCTAGCAACCCACACCACAATCACTCACACATGTACTCAAGCAACCCCACACCACATCACTTCACATGCACTCAAACAACCCACATAACAATCACTCACACATGCACTCAAACAACCCACACCACAATCACTCACATATGCACACAAACAACCCACACCACAATTACTCACACATGCACTCAAACAACCCACACCACTATCACTCACACTTGCACTCAAACAACCCACACCACAATCGCTCACACATGCACTCAGCAACCCACACCGCAATCACTCACACATGCACACAACCCACACCACAATCACTCACACATGCACACAAACAACTCACACCACAATCACTCACACATGCACACAAACAACCCACACTACAATCACTCACACATGCACTCAAACAACTCACACCACAATCACTCACACATGCACTCAAACAACCCACACCACAATCACTCACACATGCACTCAAACAACCCACACCACAATCACTCACACTTGCACTCAAACAACCCACACCACAATCACTCACACATGCACTCAAGCAACCCACACTGCAATCACTCACACATGCACTCAACAACCCACTCCACAATCCCCACACATGCACTCAAACAACCCACACCACAATCACTCACACATGCACACAACCCACACCACAATCACTCACACATGCACACATACAACTCACACCACAATCTCTCACACATGCACACAAGCAACCCACACCACAATCACTCACACATGCACTCAAATCAACTCACAACCACAATCACTCACACATACACTCAAACAACCCACATAACAATCACTCACACATGCACTCAAACAACCCACACCACAATCTCTCACACATGTACACAAACAACCCACACCACAATCACTCACACATGCACTCAAACAACCCATATAGCAATCACTCACACATTCACTCAAACAAACTCACACCACAATCACTCACACATGCACTCAAACAACCCACACCACAATCACTCACACATGCACACAAACAACCCACACCACAATCACTCACACATGTACACAAACAACCCACACCACAATCACTCACACATGTGCTCAAACAACCCACACCACAATCACTCACACATGCACTCAAACAACCCACACCACAATCACTCACACATGCACTCAAACAACCCACACACGTAGTGTAGTGGGTCACAAGCGCCAGGCTCCGAGAATCTTAGTGCTTTTAGGGCGTGTTTTAGCAGCTAGAAGCAACCAGTGTTAGTGACAACGTATAAGCAGAGGTGGTGGCAGCAGTAGGCCTGAGGAAGTAGTGCTGCCATAACAGGTTGGGTGTCATCACAAATAAGAAGTGTACTTACCAAAAGTGAAGTAAATTATAAAAGTAGCAATGTACAAGTGATAAGTGTGGTAAATGAGGACTCAAAAGGGCAACGAGAAAAGAATAGCTGAAGAAGTCAGCGGCGGAAGGGCGAGGTGCACGAGTCATCGTACAGCGAGCATCGTACAGCGAGCATCGTACATCAGGCATCTGGATGGACGTCCCCTCTGAGGAGTAACGTACAAATCACCTGTTTGTGGTTGGCGGGAAGTTTTGAGTGGTAGAGCCGGCCCTACGGTCACTGGTAGCCATCACAAACCCTGCTCCAGAGCGATTATCATACACACAACACCTAGCAGTAGTAGGAAGATAAAATTTGTAGGAGCAAGGAATAGCAGGAGGATTAAGTCGTGCTAATGGGACTACAGCCCTGACAACATTTCGAGAGATAATGTTTTAGGACACAAAGACAGTACAATCTGAGAAGCAAGTATTGGGTACACATGTAGTAAAGGTAGTACATAACTGGGTGAAAGAATGACTTGTTAACACACGCTAGTATTATAATTATTAGAATTACTCTCAGTGTTAATGGTATCTTATTAGTATTACGGATACACAGAGGTGAATTGTATTTCTGGGACATATAAACAACTGACGTGCTCACACACACACGTGCACACACACATACACTCGGGGACAGGAGCTGAGTCTCGACCCCTGAAACCACAACTAGGTGAGTGCACACAGCTGATCCTTGGAATTTGACCGCTTTCCCCTCACCCCCCCACACACCTTTCCCTCCCCCACAGACCTTTCCCCTCCCCCACTCTTGCCTTCACTCCCTACTCCCTCCTCTTTCCCTCTCCCCCTCCCTCGCGTTTCTCTCTCTCATAGCCTTTTTCCCTCCCCTTCCCCTACTCTCTCTCTCTCTCTCCTCTCTCTCTCTCTCTCTCTCTCTCTCTCTACCTCACTCCCATAACCTATTTCACCCTCCTCTCTCTCTATAGGCTTCTCTCTCCATCTCTCCATTTCTCTCCCCTCATAGCCTTTTCCCTCACCCTCCTTTCTCCCCTCTCTCTCTCTCTTCCCTCTCCCTCTCCCTCTCCCTCTCTTTCTCCCTCTCTCTACCCTTCTCTCCCCCTCACATTTCTCTCTCTCTCCCCCTTGGTCTTATCCCTCACCCCCATACTCTCTCCTCTCTCTCCCTCTTTCTACCCTTTCTGTCTCCTCTCTCTCCCTCTTTCTACCCTTTCTCTCTTCCCCTCGCACCCTCTCCCTCCTCTAGCCTTCTGTCTGTGGTAAAAAAAAAAAAAAAAAAAAAAAAAAAAAAAAAAAAAAAAAAAAAAAAAAAAAAAAAAAAAAAAAAAAAAAGGGGGGCTCTAGAGGACGGAAAACCCAGTGATCTGGTAGACGAACCAGGAGGAAAGACTGGAGTTAGAGCTCCAAAAAAAGGGGAGGAAGAGTGGGGAAGGAAGGTAGTAGTGCTTGGGTAAGAAAATGGAGGAGCGGATAGCTGAAGAGTGCAGGAAGTGGGAAGTACAGGTCTTAGCAGCAGAAGCTAGGATACAGTGCTTAGAAGAGAAAACTGCAAGCCTGAAACAGATTAGAGAGACAAATGACAATTCAGATGTGACATCAGGAAATTCGATGTCATGCGCAGACAAGGGGACGGTAAGCAACAACGGAGACATGACGTACACGAAGGCCCTATCAGACCCACGTGGGGCCAGGGAAAAGACGAGGAGCACACTAAGATGAAATGACAGGTCCGAAGACAATGAATGTATGCTATATGCAGAGATTCTAACAGCCAACTGCAGTAGCAAGGGACAGCTGGTCATGAAAAACAGTTCACTGAGAATAGAAGTTTCAGATATGACAGGGACTTAAGGCAAGAACATGTCAATGGAAGGAAATAAAATACCTCAGAGGAAGCAGATGGAGACTCAGTGGGAGGAGGAAAGGGCGAGGTCAGTTTTTGTGTACGGGCTCCAAGAAGCCAAGGGGGACAACTTTGAAGAAATAAAACAGGAGGAGAAAAAAATGATTGAAGGTATCATGAAAACAATAGGTGAGGGCGATATGACCCAGGTGACAAATTTTCAAAGAACTGGGTGGTAACTTTCAAGGAAGAATCAGTTCGAACCAGGATTCTGCAAGAGAAAGCAAGACTGAGGGACAAACAGGGGTACCAGAGAGTATACCTCGACAGAACACAATAAGAAAGGACTACACTGAAAGAGAGGGTACAGAGACGCAAGGAGGAACGAGAGGCAATGACGAAAATGAGCAGGACCAAGACACAGGAGGAAGGGAAAACACACCCCACAGAATCTCCCACCAAAAGACTCCAACCGCGACATTCCCAACGCAACTGAGCAACCTATACTACAACCCACTCACTGTTCCCTCTGCCACCAACCCCCATATCAAAAACCTCACCCCAACAGCTGTCCCTTATGGGCATTCTGACCCCACCCCCATCATCACAAACCCCACCAACACCACAGCCCCATATAGGCCCCCACCAAGGCTCTCGCTCCCCCAACCCCAATATTCTTGCATGACCACAATGATAGAAAAGAAACTGAAAGTTTGGTACACAAACGCGGATGGAATAATGAATAAACATGAGGAGTGGAACGAAAGAATCAGTGAAAAATCCCCAGACATCATAGCAGTCACAGAAACAAAACTCGCTGAGACAATAACAGACACAATCTTCCCAACGGGATATCAGATCCTGAGGAAAGATAGAAGAAGTAGAGGGGGAGGAGGGGTTGCACTGCTCATAAAACACCGATGGGGATTTGAGGAAATGGAAGGCATAGACATGATTGGAGAAAAAGACTACATTGTAGATACAATTCAGTCCAGAGAACATAAAGTAGTCATTGGAGTGATGTATAACCCACCACAGAACTGCAGGAGGCCAAGAGAGGAGTACGAAGAAAACAACAGGGTGATGGTGGACACACTGGCTGAGGTGGCAAGAAGAGCTCACTCGAGCAGAGCAAAGTTACTGGTAATGGGCGATTTCAACCACAGGGGGATCGACTGGGAAACCTGGAGCCACATGGGGTCCCGAAACATGGAGAGCCAAGATGATGGATTGTGGTACTTGAAAACCTCATGCATCAACATGTCAGGGACACAACCAAGAGAGAGGGGAGGATGAGCCAGCAAGACTGGATCTTGTGTTCACCCTGAGCAGTTCAGACATTGAAGACATCACTTATGAGAGGCCCCTTGGAGCTAGCGATCACGTGTTCTGATGTTTTGATTATATAGTAGAATTACAAGTGGAGAAGGTAACAGGAACTGAAGGGGACAGGCAAACTATAAAAGGGGGGACTACACAGGTATGAAAACTTCCTGCAGGAGTTCAGTGGGGCAGAGAAAAAGGTAGGAAAATCAGTAAACGAGACGATGGAATATGTGGCAACAAAGTGCAAGGAGGCAGAGGAAAGATTTGTTCCCAAGGGAAACAGAAATAATAGGAAGACCAAATGAGTCCTTGGTTCACCCGAAGGTGTAGGGAGGCAAAAACTAAGTGCAACAGAGAATGGAAAAGTACAGGAGGCATAGGACCCAAGAAACAAGAGATTAGTAGAAGACCAGAAACGAGTATCACAGATAGGAGGGAGGCCCACGACAGTATGAAACGACATAGCATCGAAAGTCAAATCTGACCCGAAACTGCTGTATAGCCACATTAGGAGGAAGACAACAGCAAGGACCAGGTGATAAGGCTGAGGAAAGAAGGTGGAGAACTCACAAGAAACGCAAGAGGTATGTGAGGAGCTCAACACGAGATTTAAGGAAGTATTTACAGTAGAGACAGGAAGGACTCTGGGGAACAGACCAGATGGGACACCAGCAAGGAATACAACCAACAAGTGTTGGACGACATACATACAGATGAGTAGGAGGTGAAGAAACTGCTAAGGGACATGGATACCTCAAAGGCAATGGGACCGGACAACAACTCCCCGTGGGTCCTTAGAGAGGGAGCAGATATGTTGTGCGTGCCACTTACCACAATCTTCAACACGTCCCTGGGAACTGGGCAACTACCTGAGGTATGGAAGACGGCAAATGTAGTTCCCATTTTTTAAAAAGGAGACAGAAAAGAGGCACTAAACTATAGACCTGTGTCATTGACGTGTATAGTATGCAAAATTATGGAGAAGATTATCAGGAGGAGAGTGGTGGAGCACCTGGAACTGAACAAGAGTATAAATGCCAACCAGCACGGATTCACGGAAGGCAAATCCTGTGTCACAAACCTTCTGGAGTTTTATGATAAAATAAGAAGTAAGACACGAGAGAGAGGGGTGGTTGATTGCATCTTCTTGGACTGCAAGAAGGCCTTTGACACAGTTCCTCACATGAGATTAGTGCAGAAGCTAGAGCATGAGGCGCATATAACAGGAAGGGCACTGCAATGGATCAGAGAATACCTGACAGGAAGGAAACAACGAGTCATGGTACGTAATGATGTATCACAGTGGGCACCTGTGACGAGCGTGGTCCCACAGGGGTCGGTCCTAGGACCAGTGCTATTTTTGGTATATGTGAACGACATGATGGAAGGGTTAGACTCAGAAGTGTCCCTGTTTGCAGATGATGTGAAGTTAATGAGGAGAATTAAATCTGATGAGGACCAGGCAGGACTTCAAAGAGACCTGGACAGACTGGACACCTGGTCCAGCAAATGGCTTGTCGAAATTTTAAACCTGCCAATGCAAAGTCATGAAGATAGGGGGAAAGGGCACAGAAGACCACAGACAGAGTATAGGCTAGGTGGCCAAAGACTGCAAACCTCACTCAAGGAGAAAGATCTTGGGGGGAGTTATAACACCGAGCATGTCTCCGGAAGCACACATCAATCAGATAATTGCTGCAGCATATGGGCGCCTGGTAAACCTGAGAACAGCATTCCGATACCTTAGTAAGGAATCGTTCAAGACACTGTACACCGTGTATGTCAGGCCCATACTGGAGTATGCAGACCTGTTTGGAACCCGCACTTGATAAGCACGTCAAGAAACTAGAGAAAGTACAAAGGTTTGCCACAAGGTTAGTTCCAGAGCTAAGGGGAATGTCCTACGAAGAAAAGATTAAGGGAAATCGGCCTGACGACACTGGAGGACAGGAGGGTCAGGGGAGACATGATAACGACATATAAAATACTGCGTGGAATAGACAAGGTGGACAAAGACAGGATGTTCCAGGGAGGGGACACAGAAACAAGAGGCCACAATTGGAAGTTGAAGACACAAATGAGTCAGAGAGATATTAGGAAGTATTTCTTCAGTCATAGAGTTGTAAGGCAGTGGAATAGCCTAGAAAATGACGTAGTGGAGGCAGGAACCATACACAGTTTTAAGACGAGGTTTGATAAAGCTCATGGAGCGGGGAGAGAGAGGGCCCAGTAGCAACCGGTGAAGAGGCGGGGCCAGGAGCTAAGACTCGACCCCTGCAACCAAAAATAGGTGAGTACAAATAGGTGAGTACAAACAACCCACACCACAATCACTCACACATGCGCTCAGACAACCCACACCACAATCACTCACACATGCACTCAAACAACCCACACCACAATCACTCACACATGCACTCAAACAACCCACACCACAGTCACTCACACATGCACTCAAACAACCCACACAACAATCACTCACACATGCACTCAAACAACCCACACCACAATCACTCACACATGCACTCAAACAACCCACACCACAATCAGTCACACATGCACTGAAACAACCACACCACAATCACTCACACATGCACTCAAACAACCCACACCACAATCTCTGACACATGCACACACAAACAACCCACACCACATCACTCAACATGCACTCAAACAACCCATATAACAATCACTACACATTCACTCAAACAACTCACACCACAATCACTCACACATGCACTCAACAAACCCACACACAATCACTCACACATGCACTCAAACAACCCATATAACAATCACTCACACATTCACTCAAACAACTCACACCACAATCACTCACACATGCACTCAAACAACCCACACCACAATCACTCACACATGCACTCAAACAACCCATATAACAATCACTCACACATTCACTCAAACAACCCATATAACAATCACTCACACATTCACTCAAACAATCACACCACAATCACTCACACATGCACTCAACAACCCACACGCAATCACTCACACATGCACTCAAACAACCCACACCACAATCACTCACACATGCACTCAAACAACCCACACCACAATCACTCACACATGCACTCAAACAACCCACACCACAATCACTCACACATGCACTCAAACAACCCACACCACAATCACTCACACATGCACTCAACAACCCACACCACAATCACTCACACATGCACTCAAACAACGCACACCACAATCACTCACACATGCACTCAAACAACCCACACCACAATCACTCACACATGCACTCAAACAACCCACACCACAATCACTCACACATGCACTCAAACAACCCACACCACAATCACTCACACATGCACTCAAACAACCCACACACAATCACTCACACATGCACTCAAACAACCCACACCACAATCACTCACACGTGCACTCAAACAACCCACACCACAATCACTCACACATGCACTCAAACAACCCACACCACAGTCACTCACACATGCACTCAAACAACCCACACCACAATCACTCACACATGCACTCAAACAACCCACACCACAATCACTCACACATGCACTCAAACAACCCACACCACAATCACTCACACATGCACTCAAACAACCCACACCACAATCACTCACACATGCACTCAAACAACCCACACCACACTCACTCACACATGCACTCAAACAACCCACACCACAATCACTCACACATGCACTCAAACAACCCACACCACAATCACTCACACATGCACTCAAACAACCCACACCACAATCACTCACACATGCACTCAAACAACCCACACCACAATCACTCACACATGCACATAAACGTGCGAATACAAGTTTCCCTCGCAAAACTAAAAGAGAATTTTCATGAAAATGGTGAATGTGTTGCGTGAACCTGTGTGCTATAAAACACAGCTTCAATTAATTTTGCTAACTCTCCCAAAAATGGAATTTTCTTCATAACAAAGTTTAAATACTTTCTCAATAAATGATACTCTAGTTACTAAAATTAAGTAAATATTGCTTTGATTAATCATGATTGAACTGCATTTAATTAATGTGTATTTAAGCAGAGTTTTGCTTAAAAGTTAGTCCGGGTGCATATATAAATAATTCCATTAAGTGGAATTATTTTAATTAAATTATTTTAATTTTTTTTCCATGAATGTAACGTTTAGAAAAAATCAGTTCGTTTGTCAACTCTGAACTCAAAATAATCGGATCAAAATATTAATTTTCATAGTGTACAGGGCGATTGATCTCGTGTTTTGACAAAGTTAATTCCCAGTTTTTGGAAATCTTGAGGAACGGTAAGGCAAAACTTGTTATCAGAGATAATTTGCATTTATTGACGACTTTTATTACTGCAAGTGACGTGACAACATGACTGTGTGTGTGTGTGTGTGTGTGTGTGTGTGTGTGTGTGTGTATGTGACAGGTATCTGACATCATCACAAGCTTGTGTAGGAGATGCAATCACCTGACTACATCACCACTGTGTGCATAAAGGTGACCCAGCCACCTTGACAAAGTCACTACTGTGTTCAGGTGACCCACAAACCTGACAAAATCGTACGTGACTCAGCCCATTTGGTAACGTGGTCACTGAGAGAACAGGTGACCCACCCACCAAAGTGTTTAAAGGTTGCTCAGTCCCGTGACAACATCAGCACTCTATGTGAAAGTGACTCTTCTCCCTGACAACATTGCTGCTGTGTGTGCAAATGACACAGCAAGCGTCTTTTAAACGGAAAGTAATGACTTTGTCATTACTTTGCTTTTAAAAGGCGCAGGGAGCTGTTTAAATGTCAGATCCTGACAATCTCATCACTTCAGCCAAATCATCACTGTGTGTGTGTGTGTGTGTGTGTTGGTTACCCAGTCACCTGACAACACATCCCTCAATATGTTCTGGTGACCCAGTAACCTGACATTACACCCCTCCATATGTTCTGGTGACCCAGTAACCTGACAACACACCCCTCCATATGTTCTGGTGACCCAGTAACCTGACAACACACCCCTCCATATGTTCTGGTGACCCAGTAACCTGACAACACACCCCTCCATATGTTCTGGTGACCCAGTAACCTGACAACACACCCATACATATGTTCTGGTGACCCAGTAACCTGACAACACACCCACACATATGTTCTGGTGACCCAGTAACCTGACAACACACCCATACATATGTTCTGGTGACCCAGTAACCTGACAACACACCCATACATATGTTCTGGTGACCCAGTAACCTGACAACACACCCCTCCATATGTTCTGGTGACCCAGTAACCTGACAACACACCAATACATATGTTCTGGTGACCCAGTAACCTGCCAACACACCCATACATATGTTCTGGTGACCCAGTAACCTGACAACACACCCATACATATGTTCTGGTGACCCAGTAACCTGACAACACACCCCTACATATGTTCTGGTGACCCAGTAACCTGACAAAACATCCCCCACATTGTTCTGGTGACCCAGTAACCTGACAACACACCCATACATATGTTCTGGTGACCCAGTAACCTGACAACACATCCCTCCACATGTTCTGGTGACCCAGTAACCTGACAACACATCCCTCCACATGTTCTGGTGACCCAGTAACCTGACAACACATCCCTCCACATGTTCTGGTGACCCAGTAACCTGACAACACATCCCTCCACATGTTCTGGTGACCTAGTTGCCTAACAACATCAATATCTTTGTAAATAAAAAGTTGTCTCGTGAGTAATATATCGTCACTGAGCGAAGCTTCTGTGTAAATAAGGCCTCGTTCTTCACACAGTGCTGTCTTGTCGTATTTTTCGTCAGTCCTGCCATTCCGAAACAGTGTCTTCCTGCTGCTGTGATTATTGGTGTTTGAGGAGTTTGATCTCCAGCTTCTAGGTATGTCACATTAAGCATGAAGCTTCATGTATGTAGCAAAACTTTACCAATATCTGACAAGGCTGCAGTCCACATTCTTGGCCCCGTTACGGTGTTCAATTATAGTTCCTGGGACCCTTTAGGGTCTAGGAGCTATAATTCAGCACCCTATAATCTCGATATAAACATTTCAAGGCTTCTCATGACTATTTTCCTATTGTGTCGTGCGACTGATTGATCACAAATTTTTGCGAGGTGAGACAAGATTGGGTCTCACGTCCAGGAACTCTTGAGGGAATAATGCTCACAGTGCTTACTCTGATTAATTACACATTTTAGAATATTTGAATAATTTGAGTTGTAGCTCTTTGGCATCACAAGAGTGTTGAGCAATATCTCTTGGGTCTCATAAGATGTAACTCTTGGGCCTATTCGATGGTGAAGGGCTATGGATACAGTGCCACATGAAGGTTTTGCAAAAGAACATTAGGGCCTAATCAGAGTGTTGGATTAAAGCTCCTAGGCCTATTTAGATGACCTAGGAGGGTAACGAAATGATTAAAGGACACATACAGAAAAAGAGAACCTAATAAGTAGGCTTTACCTAAACGATGCTTCGTCAGGCGCGATGAGGTTTTTGATAAAGCCTCGTATAATCTATAAGGCTTCAGGATACATGTATTATGAAAGCTTCTGGGGCTGAAGGAAGGGATAGCTGGGTCACAGCTGGTGGCCACTGGCTCAGACTGTCACTGAGAGTGCAGTCCCTGAAGCCTTGCTCTTCGTAAGTTTCCTAGCTGAGTGGTACAGCGCTAGACCTGATCCTCATCTGGACCACTGTTCAAGGCATCCTCCATTCTTCAGTTTATATATACACACTAAGGGAGGAGGTTGCTAGGGTAAGATATAAGCAACTACTGGTAGAAAGATGGGCTAGTGAGAGAAATGGCAATGAGGTTGAAGAGGTATGGGACAGAATTAAGAATGCAGTGTTAGCGTGTTCAGAAGAAAGTTTGTGGATATAGGAGGGTTTGTGCATGAAAAAAGGAGCGATTGGTGGAATGAGGTAACGAATAAGTAAAGAATGAGAAGAAGTTTTGGGGTGAGATTAATAAATTGAGAAAGCCTAGGAAATGAATGACCGCACGGCTCCAAGCTATGGGACTGATTATCTCAAGTTCCTTCATTCTACTCTGTACTGGACTAAGGAAGCCACTGGTTAGCGAAACGTTTCAACAATAAAGATACCCAAACGTTGCACAAATGTCTAGTTCACCAACAGGACCAGCAATATTCGAGATATATGTGAATGACAAACCAAATGGAGGTGAGTCAGATGTCTGTCTATTTGATAATGAAGAGAACGAAACCGAACGAGGACACACAAACACTACAAATGATTCTGTGCAAACTACAAGAAAGATCAGATAAGTAGACACTTGAATTCAACCCCAGAAAGGGCAGTTATGAAGACTGAGAAAATGGCAAGAAGACCTAGGCAAGAAACGACCTAGGGACGATCACAGTGCCAAGCATATCACTGGAGGCACCTATCAAATGAATATCTTTTTGCAGCCATTGCTCATCTGAACTTCAGGAATCCCGACAAAGTCATTCAAGACACTTCATACAATATACTTCAGGTTCGTATGTGGTGGTATATCTGAAAAGACCTAAGATGTAAAATACACTTAGGTAGCAAAGTAACTTTTAACCTGTAAATTCCGTAGTATTTTTTAATTCTACGGAATTTACAGGTTAATAGTTACTTTTCCAACTAAGTGCATTTTACATTCGTGACATGATAAATGCTTCTTCAGTTCATCTAAAATTGTCCACTGGATTTGATATTTCATCAAATCATTCATGCAAAAGGCTTTATTCTTCACGAAAAACGATAAAGCCTTTTACGTCGGCTTTTGTAATATGTCTAATTTTGTGCTAATAATAAATTTGTCATCAATTTCTATTAGAAATATGCGACCCTGATATCAAGTAATTTCCCAAAGTCTCAAATAAAGGGGAAATACCGTACCACGTCAGGTTCAAAGTCCAACTGGAATGTAATTATCTGATGCCGAGGTGGGAAGCGGGAACCTCATGGTGTGAGTTATTAGATTATAACTTCAGAGGTGAGAGCACCGTTCTGGTAACACTGAGGTTGGTGAACTGTTCTAGTGACACTCAGCCGTCGCAGGGTTCTGGCAACTCTGAGGGCAACACTGTGGTTCTGGTATCTCTGAGGTACCATTGCGGCTCTTGTAACACTAAGTACCATCCACTCACTAAGGTGAGTGGATGGTACTGGCAATAGTGAGAGAAAAATTACGGTTCTGGTAACAATGAAGTGAAGGGAAGGTTATGGTCACACTGAGCAGGAAGGAAGGTGCAGATAAATATGAAGCAAGAGGAAAAAATTGGTAACAGTGCGCTCAGTTTAAGGTGTTTGTAACAATGATGTGGAGCACAGCACTGGCAACACTGAGGCGAGAGAATGATAAACACTCCTAAACTATGTGATTATGGTTAACATTTCTACAGTATGTGAGAATGATCAACACTCCATCATGTGAGAATGATCATTATTCTTGAAACATGTGAGAATGATTAGCATTCATGCATAATTTGAGAACGATCAACACTCTAGTACTAAGTAAGAATGATCGACAATCCTACACCAAGTGAGAATGATAAGTTGTCTTACGCTATGAGAGAATGATTAATATTCGAACACCAAACGAGAATGATCAGCACTTTTAAATCATATGAAAATGAGTTACATTCCTACACATTATAAGAATGATCAAACTTCGTATACCATATGAGAATATTAAACAATCATACACCATGTAAAAATGATTATCATCCCTGAACTATATAAGACTAAGCAGCATTTCTTCCCCATATCAAAATGTGAGAATGATAAACACTCCTACACAATGGAGGAATGATCAAAAGTTTTACATCATGTGAGAATGCCCAACACTCCTACGTAATGAGATTGATCGGCATTCTTACTCCATGTGAGGATGCTCAACACTCCTACGTTATGCGAGAATAATAACATTCCTACATCATGATAAACACTCCTACGTTATGTGAGAATAATGGACATTCCTACTCAATGTGAGTATGATAAACACTGCTACGTGGTGTGGTAGCAAGTAATATATTGGGGACATAAAATAAATTATCGGAGCAGTAAGGCGCTAAACTTTCCCGATATTTTGGGAGCGTGTGTACTCACCTCGTGCAATATATTTCACAGAATAGGAGCTGCGTCATTCCATATAACTCTACCTTCTATTCTGACTCGTAAACTTCCATGTTGGTCCCACTGTTAAGTTATTTGACAGTATATTCAACACAAATTTGTGTAAGCAATAATTTCGCAAAAATCATTCTGAACCTAACGAGAAAAATATATTTCATTGTGTTTCTTTATTATTAAATTATTGATAGCTTATCTAAAATATATTTAGTTTGATTAAACTAAATTAAATTGCGCTTGCTATAATAATGTTAGATAAGTTTTCTAATGTTCTTTTAGTACAAAATTATTAATTTTTACATTAACATAAACGAGAAAAATATATCTTTAATCGTATAAGAGAAAATTGTAAACTTGACTGCACCTGCGGAACTGTCTTCTTTCTCTGCCCAAGCAACTGTTCCTGAAACATCTTCAACTGCTTCCATCGTCGGCAACGAATATTCTACTGATTCTACTGACACTACTGACATTGATTCTGCTATAACGTCTCTTAGCCAGCTAACAATCTATCAACACACCTCACCACTGTTCCTGATGACCCACAGTCACCTGCTACTACTCTTGTAGACTTGCCCACAGAATCCTCTACCGAAGGAGAGGAAGAGGATGGTCAAGTCACCCAGACAGTACACTAACATGGGAGATCCTAACTTTCTACACACCTTCACCCAATAGCAATAACATGACTGGCATGGAACTGTATAAACGACACTGCTGGGGCTGTCAAGTTTGCCTGTGAACCACTACATCACTTCTCACTGACGCAAGTACTAAAGTCCGTCAAACCACACAGTGACACGCTTGGACACAGGATACAACTATATCACCTCTCCAGAAGCAACCTCAAGAAATCTGTAAGAGGATCTCCAACCAACTAGTCTTGAATAACAAGCACACTCAACCAAAACCATACATATGAGCTGCCTTCTCCAGTTAACCTGCCTGCTGCCCTCTCCTGCCACCAAGTCTGCTGCCCAACTTCTCAAGACCTCCAGCGAACACAAGACTGGGTGCTAGCACAGCCTGCGTCTGTTTTACATTCAGCCCCACGAGTGCTTAGCTGATGGACTGGTCCCTGACACTTTGTCTACGACTCAAGACACTGCTCTCCAACGCTATTCTTCGCTTGTCCCGCCTTCCCCGTCCACCCCACAAGGGTCTCACCAGACTCGTTCATTATTCGCTATTGAGGTTCAGTAATCTTGACGTTCAGCACTGAGGTTGAGAAAGAGTCAGGTTGTAATACTGAATGGTCTTGACGTTCAGCAGTGAGGCTGAGTAGTTCTGATGTTCAGCAGTGAAGCTGAGTAGTTCTGATGTTCAGCAGTGAGGCTGAGTAGTTCTGATGTTCAGTAGTGAGGCTGAGTAGTTCTGATGTTCAGTAGTGAGGCTGAGTAGGTCTGATGTTCAGTAGTGAGGCTGAGTAGTTCTGATGTTCAGTAGTGAGGCTGAGTAGTTCTGATGTTCAGCAGTGAGGCTGAGTAGTTCTGATGTTCAGCAGTGAGGCTGAGTAGTTCTGATGTTCAGCAGTGAGGCTGAGTAGTTCTGATGTTCAGTAGTGAGGCTGAGTAGGTCTGATGTTCAGTAGTGAGGCTGAGTAGTTCTGATGTTCAGTAGTGAGGCTGAGTAGTTCTGATGTTCAGTAGTGAGGCTGAGTAGGTCTGATGTTCAGTAGTGAGGCTGAGTAGGTCTGATGTTCAGTAGTGAGGCTGAGTAGGTCTGATGTTCAGCAGTGAGGCTGAGTAGTTCTGATGTTCAGCAGTGAGGCTGAGTAGTTCTGATGTTCAGCAGTGAGGCTGAGTAGTTCTGATGTTCAGTAGTGAGGCTGAGTAGTTCTGATTTCAGTAGTGAGGCTGAGTAGTTCTGATGTTCAGCAGTGAGGCTGAGTAGTTCTGATTTCAGTAGTGAGGCTGAGTAGTTCTGATGTTCAGTAGTGAGGCTGAGTAGTTCTGATGTTCAGTAGTGAGGCTGAGTAGTTCTGATGTTCAGTAGTGAGGCTGAGTAGTTCTAATGTTCAGAAGTGAGGCTGAGTAGTTCTAATGTTCAGCAGTGAGGCTGAGTAGTTCTGATGTTCAGTAGTGAGGCTGAGTAGTTCTGATTTCAGTAGTGAGGCTGAGTAGTTCTGATGTTCAAGAGTGAGCTGATTTAGTTCTGATGTTCAGTAGTGAGGCTGAGTAGTTCTGATGTTCAGCAGTGAGGCTGAGTAGTTCTGATGTTCAGCAGTGAGGCTGAGTAGTTCTGATGTTCAGCAGTGAGGCTGAGTAGTTCTGATGTTCAGCAGTGAGGCTGAGTAGTCTTGACGTTCAACAGTGAGACTGAGTAGCCTTGACGTTCAACAATGAGGCTGAGTAGTCTTGATGTTGAGCAGTGAGGCTGAGTAGTCTTGACGTTGAGCAGTGAGGCTGAGTAGTCTTGCTGTTAAGCAGTGAGGCTGAGTAGTCTTGATGTTCAGCAGTGAGGCTGAGTAGTCTAGATGTTGAGCAGTGAAGTGAGTAGTCTGATTTGAGCTGAGGCTGAGTAGTCTGATGTTGAGCAGTGAGGCTGAGTAGTCTTGACGTTAGCAGTGAGGCTGAGTAGTCTCTGATGTTCAGCAGTGAGGCTGAGTAGTCTAGATGTTGAGCAGTGAAGCTGAGTAGTCTTGATGTTGAGCAGTGAGGCTGAGTAGTCTTGATGTTGAGCAGTGAGGCTGAGTAGTCTTGACGTTCAGCAGTGAGGCTGAGTAGTCTTGACGTTAGCAGTGAGGCTGAGTAGTCTTGACGTTGAGCAGTGAGGCTGAGTAGTCTTGACGTTGAGCAGTGAGGCTGAGTAGTCTTGACGTTGAGCAGTGAGGCTGAGTAGTCTTGACGTTGAGCAGTGAGGCTGAGTAGTCTTGACGTTGAGCAGTGAGGCTGAGTAGTCTTGATGTTCAGCAGTGAGGCTGAGTAGTCTTGACGTTGAGCAGTGAGGCTGAGTAGTCTTGACGTTGAGCAGTGAGGCTGAGTAGTCTTGACGTTGAGCAGTGAGGCTGAGTAGTCTTGACGTTCAGCAGTGAGGCTGAGACTAAGGCTTCAATTCCCGTAAAATATCAACGGGGATTATGACCTTAAAGATTCAGAATGCCATTAAGAAGTTAACAAAATTTTTTTGAAATTTGTCACAGCGTCCTGGAAAGATTTATCTGGTAGTGAGACGCCATAGCACATAGACTTACACACACACACACACACACACGCGCGTGCACATACACACACTCGGGGCCAGAAGCTTCGACTTGACACCTGCAACCTCAACTAGGTGAGTACACACACACACACACATACATACACGGGGACAGGAGCTGTGACTCAGGAATTATTTGAAAGACGATAAAGAAGAAGACGAGGTCACAACTGGAAGCTGGAAACACAGATGAGTCACCAGGATGTTAAGATGTCTTCAGTCTTAGTCAGCAGTACTAAGAATATTTTATTCAATTAAATACGGGATTAAACCCTTGTAGTATATACACAGGGAATTGTGTCTATTTATCGCCTAATATGCAGTGAGAGAGAATTTTGTCTGTGTATATACACTACAAGATATACATTTCGATGTATATACAGTGGAAGATAAATGCATCTTAGTGAATATAAGTAAGAACGAATTAAATATTAAACCGCAAGCCTTAATAACCCTCGCCTATTGAATAAATTTAATATTTAACAACACAGCCCACCAGCCTCCATTTTTTTTTTCTAAAGACTCGAGAAATTTATATAAAGACAATTGTTTAAAACAAAATATATTTTCTAGGCAATACTGTGTAACTCATACGTGTTAAACTATATTTTAGACGCCGGGAGTAAAGGATAACGTTTAATGGACCAAAATTGAAAGGTGTAACTCTGCTAAAACTCTGAAAGTAAAAACCTGGTGAGTTTGAAGGTGAAATTCTATTAGAATTACACCAGCATGACGTATGACATTCAAACTGAAGCCAAGAACTTTTATTTCGTTGAAGTAACTTTTCTGCAGCAGTTTGAGGAGCGCTGACACTAAATATAATAATAACTAACTCAGAGGGATGACAACCTAACGCAAAGTAAGACACAGAAAAGTTATCATGTTACAGTCTCCATCACATTACATGATGTGATACCAATACTAGCAGATCTGTTTCCAAACTTCTTTAAAATTAATAAATTCTACTTCAAGGTAGTTCGATTTGGTATAGTAGGTTTGTTTGTGTATATTCACCCATATATGGTTACTTGAGGCGAGTCGTAGCTCGCCTTGAGGGGAATGAGAATATATGTACAATGAAAGCTTCTGGGACTGTTGGTAGGGACAATAGGCTCACAGATGATGATTTTTAAACAAGCCATGTCACAGCTGGTGACCTCTAAACCAGCCACGTCACAGCTGGTGGCCTCTAAACCAGCCACGTCACAGCTGGTGACCTCTAAACCAGCCATGTCACAGCGGGTGACCTCTAAACCAGCCACGTCACAGCTGGTGACCTCTAAACCAGCCATGTCACAGCGGGTGACCTCTAAACCAGCCATGTCACAGCTGGTGACCTCTAAACCAGCCACGTCACAGCTGGTGACCTCTAAACCAGCCCCGTCCCAGAAGCATTTTTTTAAATCTTCTTATTGTTTTCTTCTGTTTACTAATATATTAACACTCCGGCTGACTACCACCGAGGTAAGGTGACCAGGTAAAGAAGAAGCACTTTGACCATCACTCACCCTATTACTGTCTTGCTAGAGGCATGATGGCATTATAACTCAGATGATCCTCAAACTTCAGTAACTACCACCCAACCTAACAGTGCAGACACTGTACTTCCCATCTACTATACTCAGTTCTGGGTATCGGATTTCCACTTAATTCCTTCATAAATGTTATCTTGATCGCACTCCTACTCATGAAAACCATTTGTCTCCACTCCTATTGATTGTGCTCGTTTGCCTGCTAGATGTCCACGCCCCTAAAATACAAAGCCTCGTTTTTCCTCTACCTCCAGCCTGACCCCTACCCCTCCTTCGCTTCAATACAGATTTATATACTCTCCAGTTCATCCTAGCTTTCATTAATCCACTCTAAATTTCCAGACCACATCAATAACTCATACCGATTTTTTGACAAATATTTAGTGCAGTACTCATATTGTCTATTTCTTATGATTAATGTATTAACGAGATGTTTAGTGTTGAGTCCTCAGGTTATTGTAACATCCTGATGTATACTTTTGGATCTTGATGTTATTGTATGATCCAAATATTTGGTTGGGAAACCAAATGATACTACAGCATCCAGATGTTTATTATTTGATCCAGATTTCGAAGTGTTGTAGGCTGCAGATATTTTGTTAAGGAGGCAAATATTTAGTGTAGAATTTGGTACACTTGTCAGATTACTTGATAAAGATCCAGGATGGTGAGCAACATGGTCTATGTTGTCTCTCATAGTATAGTATCTGTGAGTTCCTCCGGATAGTAATATCAGTAAGCTTTTTATGTTTTTCTCAGTGTTCCTATTACATCCTGCTAACATTGGTCCAGCATTTAGCAGCAGCTGGTAGTGTGTGTGGTTCACCAGCTGTAATGGTTCATATCATCTCACAATTCCTGCGAAGGTCAGGACGTCTTTTATCTTCTTGGTATCACTATTAAACATAAAAACAAAGGAATAGTTCCATGTCTTGATGACATCCTCCTCCTTGTTGGACCAAAAATCTTTAACAAGTCAGCTTGCCTCACCAACAAGCAGTCGTTTTCGACTGTAACCACTGTCTTGCATTCCCCGGTGTCAGTACTCATGATTCAGTGTCACAAATGAGTACAGCCTGAGCAATGTGATAACTGATACAGACAGAATTCCTTAGGGAGCATCTTGTTGTTGCATGGTTCCAGAAGACGTGATCCTTTTCTACTTTTCTTTTAGAGTTTGCCTGGAATCATATGTTAATCTTGACTTATCCATCATGGAGGTTCTAGACATTTAGGAGGTATGTGTCGTGTTTTTTCTCCTTTGCAAATGCCACACCCGTCAACCTCTCTAAAAGGTCAAAATCACCCCGTGAGCAGTAAGCATAGTAATCAGCCCTCGTCAGCATGTTGCCCAATAATTTATTGAAGCTCTCTTCGTTCTATTATAATTGAGAAACTGTATTATCACAGTGCAATCACTACTATATCTTGCATTTGTACAAGATTTGTACTGTGTGAGTTGTAGTGCCCTTCACTCACATTCGTAGTTATGAGTACATTCTCAAATTCTCTTCCCTGGACACTCAAATTATCTATGTTAGTCTGTGAAGGATTGCCCTTGAATTAAGGACACGCTAAATCAGGTAAGGTTGTGTTCGGAACTTTTCATTTATTGTAGGTTACAGACTATTATATAGAATGGGTTCATTTACTTTTTTCATTATGCATTTTCGTTCAAACAGTGAAATAACTAGGAGCCAAGCTTACATTTTAAAATGATTACTAATTCATCACACTCAGTACTAAAGGCTCTGAAATTATTCTTTTCGCTCTTAGATGAACATTTTGAGCACATTATAATAGCGTTGTCATCCATTCTAAATATTTAGTCATCCACCTTTTTATTTTTAATCGGCAGGAGAATCTAAAGCAATATATGTTTAGCAAGGTCTCGATACAGTGTCATGTGCAGCTACCACGCGTGAAATATATCCATGAGATTCTGTGTACCAGGTGTTGCAAGCCTTTGCTGTCACTGAGGCTTCTGGCTATTCTTCCATAAGTGGTCTCCTTGTTATGTTCCCTGACGGTAAATGTCACTCCGGTAAACCCTGGCAATGTGATATTGATTTTTGCACAGAAAAGAGTGAAAAGAACACAGCTGAGGCTTTGAGTTGGTAATTAAACTAGATCTCTTCTCAGAATTATTATTTTCAAGCTGAGATGTCAACCCAAAGCCTGTCCGAGCAATGCCCAACACAACCAGTTAATAAAAATTTCCTAAACATCAGAACAGTCTAACTAACGAAAATGCCCACTTAGATATGACCTGCTGCTGCGAGGCATAGCAACATGTAATGTGGAAAATACTGTACATATTTTCCAGAAATACAGTAGTTATATGTAAATAGATGGCCATACTGTATTTAATAAAAATTGTTATAAAAAATGGGAAATTCTGCGCCTGTGCAGAAGAGACTCGCCATGTTGTTTGAATTGGACACAAACGTTAGTGAATAATGGGAAGAATTTTTCGTGCTCTAGAGGTTAAATTTGGGCTGACACCTCTCAAATAGGAGGCGAAATTTTTGAATGTGCATTCCTGCATAACTTGAGATATCAGGCGACTGGACAAGACAGCTCCAGGAATCTCAGATAAGTCTGTTTATGTTTAACTCTGGCCAGTGTTATTTTCATGGATAGACAGTGAGGTTTTTTGAGTATGATACACATTAATCTCCAGTCAAATTGGTGAGCGATATTAAGATATATTTTCCCTCTGTTATGTATATGTGTATATATATAATCCTTTATTAATTTTAATATACAGTCCACAAACTTATATATTTACCAGAATTCTTGTTGATGTATCTTTCATTTGTAATTAATAGGTTTAGAGCAACTTGTGGATAAGACAGTTGTATATCGAAGGGGGACATTTTTGCGACCTAGGCGTCCCAAATTCCTACTTGTCTATGTAACTGATAAATAATAATTATCTTTGTTATCATTTACTGTTATGTACATAATGAGTTACATTCAGATAAATGTAATTTTCCACATGTAACACAGATGCCTGACATGAAGCTCCTAATTGTCATGTCTATCCCCATTCATTAATCGACTGGTAACTCAAGTGTTGCCACTCGTATTTTGTGAATTATTGGGTCATCTAATCCCACTGACATTCTTGCATTCTGATGCTCCATTTTGTATGGTTTTCTTCAATAAGTTCGACTCTTGCTGTTCTTCTAAAGTTTACACAGCACATATTGTAGAACACTGCATCAGCAACTGGAAATTTGTAAACCAAACACATTTTGCTTCTCAAAATATCAAATAATTCTCATTTGAATCTATTCACTTTTGGCATTTCGTCCTGGAAATCTTTTGTTCTAACTAGAACAAGTTTATGTTCTGGTTTTAGACACATCTGAACAAAAACCAAAGTATACAGTCATCTCTCTGAGCGGGCAAGACTCGAAGTAATGGAGAGCAACCGTGAAACTAGCAACCAGCGCTCTCAATACTTAATGAATAATTCTGATCCAGGTGAATGACGATGATGTTCTTGTTCACTGGAAATTTTTTCTTTTTTTTTGTGAAACTGTAAGATTAGGTAATATCACTTGTGTACTGTACATGAACAACTTGGCCAAGATCAACAGTTACATCACTGCCTCAATAACTTTCATGCTACTATCATAACCTGTGTGAACGAACTATTTGGCTCCTTATTTGACAATAAATTTCCCAAGAATACACAATCATTCATCATGATGTCTTGTATCTCTATCTTCTGGAGAGTAATGTCAATGTGGAACAGAAAAACTGGATAATTACCATGGAAAGTGGTCAGGTAAATAATGCGAGAAGTTAACTAATAATAGTCAGAGATCAGATCTCTATTAGAAATTCATAAACAAGTGAATAGTTAATTCTAAATAAATTATAATATGAAATACTTACCTTGTTATTTTTTTCTCAACAACAAGCAACATACACTGTAAAGAATCACGATGTTTCTTCAACTCTCATTTGTGTTTATACTGAATTATTAAGAAATTTAGTGTTTTTTTAAGTGTAAACATCAAATTTGTTAGTAATCATATTTACCTATTGTATTTATATAATTTTATGTATCGCTGATGCATTATTTTCCTGTTTATCATTATTATTATTATTATTCTATTATTATTATTACTATTATTATATTTATAGGGACGTGACAGAAAGGCTGGGGTCAACAGCGCCTGGGGACTGGAAAGTGTAAAGGAACCGCCATCAGAGAAGCAATTTACAAACAAAAACATGGTGTCTCCTCCCTGGCAACCCATAAATAATGCAAGTATATAAGGATTCAGAGATGGTGAAGCCATTCTCTTTTATCTAGTTGAAGATTTCACAATTTTGATAACATTTGAGAAAATATCACAATCATCTTCGAATTACTGTACAATGTACGATATTTGTACTTATGTGTGGCTATGCCTCAATAAACTTACAAGGGAAGTAGAGCAGTGTTTTGTTCTACTCAGCTCACACATTGAGGTCCGGGCTGGAAACATTAGGACGTATTTCCTTAAGACACCTGCTGTCCCTGCTCACCTAGAAGTAATATGCATACCTGGATGTTAGTCAACTGGTGTGGGTCGCATCCTGGGGGCAAAACTGACCTAATTTTGCCGACATGCTCTGCATAACACGGGTTTTTCTACACAGTATTATGTCATTTATGTCAGCTATGCATGTATACATTGTCCATGTTGGTTAAAAAAATTTGTTTTGGGTATCAGAAGAACTCTTCAATATATCGTTCCTTGCTTGTTACTTTTGCTATTTAAGAAGGCAGTGGTAGACCGCCCTATCAAGATGTGTTAGGTTAAACTGACAGTAGTGTTGTTAGCATAAATATGGTACGTGACGCAAAGAATCAGTTTTGGGAGAGTGAGGTGCCACATCCGTTGTTTGAGAGAGATTGTTCCGTGAACTATGGTAGGCTCCCACCCCTGCCAATGATCGCTCTACCCCTGCTTCGACCTCTCATCCCTCCCAGACCCCCCTGGTTACGTGGAGGTTACCTGGAGGGATCAACGCCCCCGCGGCCCGGTCCATGAGCAGGCCTCCCGATGGATCAGGGCCTGATCAACCAGGCTGTTACTGCTGGCCGCACGCAGTCCAACGTACGAGTCACAGCCCAGCTGATCCGGCACTGACTTTAGGTATCTGTCCAGCTCTCTGCCTTTCCCATTCCCATCATCCTACCGCTTACATCTTTCCCTATCATGTAAATTAATTTTTTTCGGGTTGTATATAATTTATAAGCTCCAGAAACTATTTGCATTTTTTACAATATATGGAGCTAAAGATGTGATGTAAATGAAGAAAAATGAGTAGACTGTCGATTTTGGAAATAAACCTCAATATTAATAATAAAACTTAAGCCACTTAAAAAATTAACAGAAGATGAGGGAAGATTTTTGTGTCAGTTTGGTACCTGTCGAATACCAATTAATGTTAAAATAATTGAGGTTCAAATTTATCTTTAAATTGTTAACAGGGAGAATTATTATTATTATAATCAAAGGGGAAGCG
>NC_069415.1:63147142-63152045 GCF_026875155.1 Cherax quadricarinatus | reverse complement strand
GTTGTGCCCCTGACATGTTGATGCATGAGTTTTCAAGTACCACATCCATCATCTTGGCTCTCCATGTTTCGGGACCCCCATGTGGCTCCAGGTTTTCCCAGTCGATCTCCCTGTGGTTGAAATCGCCCATTACCAGTAACTTTACTCTGCTCGAGTGAGCTCTTCTTGCCACCTCAGCCAGTGTGTCCACCATCACCCTGTTGTTTTCTTCGTACTCCTCTCTTGGCCTCCTGCAGTTCTGTGGTGGGTTATACATCACTCCAATGACTACTTTATGTTCTCCGGACTGAATTGTACCTACAATGTAGTCTCTTTCTCCAATCATGTCCATGCCTTCCATTTCCTCAAATCCCCATCGGTGTTTTATGAACAGTGGAACCCCTCCTCCCCCTCTACTCCTTCTATCTTTCCTCAGGATCTGATATCCTGTTGGGAAGATTGTGTCTGTTATTGTCTCAGCAAGTTTTGTTTCTGTGACTGCTATGATGTCTGGGGATTCTGCACTGATTCTTTCATTCCACTCCTCATGTTTATTCGTTATTCCATTCGCGTTTGTGTACCAAACCTTTAGTTTCTTTTCTATCATTGTGGTCATGCAAGTATATTGGGGTTGGGGGAGCGAGAGCCTTTGTGGGGGCCTATATGGGGCTGTGTGTAGGTGGGGTTTGTGTTGATGGGGGTGGGGTCAGAATGCCAATAAGGGACAGCTGTTGGGGTGAGGTTTGTGATATGGGGTTGGTGGCAGAGGGAACAGTGAGTGGGTTGTAGTATAGGTTGCTCAGTTGCGTTGGGAGTGCCCGCGGGTGGAGTCTTTTGGTGGGAGATTCTGTGGGGTGTGTTTGCCCTTCCTCCTGTGTCTGGGTCCTGCTCATTTTCATTGCTTCTCGTTCCTCCTTGCGTCTCTGTACCTCTCTTTCAGTGTAGTCCTTTCTTCTTGTGTTCTGTCGCGGTCGAGGTATACTCTGTGTGTGTGTGTGTGTGTGTGTGTGTGTGTGTGTGTGTGTGTGTGTGTGTGTGTATGTGTGTGGGGTGTGTTGTAGTGTGTTTTGTGTGTGTATGTGTGTGTGTATGTGTGGTGTGTGTGTGTATGTGTGTTTGTGTGTGTGTGTGTATGTGTGTGTGTGTGTATGTGTGTGTATGTGTGTGTGTATGTGTGTGTGTGTGTATGTGTGTGTGTGTATGTGTGTGTGTGTGTGTATGTGTGTGTGTGTGTGTGTGTGTGTGTGTGTGTGTGTGTGTGTGTGTGTGTGTGTGTGTGTGTGTGTGCCCCCCTTCTAAGTATTCATACTGCTAATAAATACCTGTAGATGCCAGTAATTCTAAGCTTACCAATACTTGTAACACTTATCGATTCTACTTCTAAAATTCAGAAAGTAGCTAGGCTGTAAAATTTAGCTTGTCTCAGCTTAAGTGTCTGACGTTATCCCTCACTACCGCTTTACTCCTTGCACTCTCGTCTATGCTATTTCTACTCTAATTCTGATAATGGATTGCAGGAGTGAGTGACCAGTATCTAACAGTGATGCAGGACCAGACTCAATCTTGCAAAATGCAACCTCAACAGGTGAGCAATACTTGCGCTGGCAGCGGTGTGATGACAAGTTGCCAGAAGCTGATGACGTAGTCGTCGTACATAGGCCTTCTATCGCTATTTTGTAACTCCTTCACCCATGATGTTTATAACCATATATGCTCATGCATCCCGCATTCCTCAAGTGATTTCACTTTTCACTTATTATAGAATACACTTCACATTCGGTGTTACACTTTATATGTATAATGGCATACAAACTGTTGTGACGTCACTGCTTCAGTAGGCCTACTGCCACCTTCCCTTGTTGTATATTTTATTTTTTCTTTCTCCTTTTGCTTATTAACTTTTTCACTCTCACATTACGATGCCCCACATTTCACTTGTTAACCAAACGCTGGTAATTCTTGATCACCTGTTTCCACACTCACTTTGATCTGTGTGGCAACAGTGCATAGTAGATATATAACGGTTTGGCACTTTAAAAGAAAATACTGAATTTAGGTTTCCCCTCGATTTTTTTCAACTAATAACTATAGTTATCACTCGCAGGTTTGTTCACTGACTTTGTCTCTACCACTGATTACTGCTAGCGGTTACTGCACACCTCAAAAACACGAAGGTTCTCGGAGCCTTGTGTACCCACGTCTGCACCCACCATGTGTTTGTGTGTACTCAGCTAGTTGTACTCACCTAGTTGAGGTTGCGGGGGTCGAGTCCGAGCTCCTGGCCCCGCCTCTTCACTGATCGCTACTAGGTCACTCTCCCTGAGCCGTGAGCTTTATCATACCTCTGCTTAAAGCTATGTATGGATCCTGCCTCCACTACATCGCTTCCCAAACTATTCCACTTACTGACTACTCTGTGGCTGAAGAAATACTTCCTAACATCCCTGTGATTCATCTGTCTTCAGCTTCCAACTGTGTCCCCTTGTTACTGTGTCCAATCTCTGGAACATCCTGTCTTTGTCCACCTTGTCAATTTCTCTCAGTATTTTGTATGTCGTTATCATGTCCCCCCTATCTCTCCTGTCCTCCAGTGTCGTCAGGTTGATTTCCCTTAACCTCTCCTCGTAGGACATACCTCTTAGCTCTGGGACTAGTCTTGTTGCAAACCTTTGCACTTTCTCTAGTTTCTTCACGTGCTTGGCTAGGTGTGGGTTCCAAACTGGTGCCGCATACTCCAATATGGGCCTAACATACACGGTGTACAGGGTCCTGAATGATTCCTTATTAAGATGTCGGAATGCTGTTCTGAGGTTTGCTAGGCGCCCATATGCTGCATCAGTTATTTGTTGATGTGCGCTTCAGGAGATGTGCCTGGTGTTATACTCACCCCAAGATCTTTTTCCTTGAGTGAGGTTTGTAGTCTCTGACCCCCTAGACTGTACTGTGTGTGTGTATATGTGTTGGTGTTTTGTGTATGTGTATGTGGGGTGTGTTATGTGTGTGTATGTGTGTGTATGTGTATGTGTGTGTGTGTGTGTGTATGCGTGTGTGTGTGTGTGTGTGTGCATATGTGTGTGTGTATGTGTGTGTGTGTGTGTGTGTATGTGTGTACTCACCTAATTGTACTCACCTAATTGTGGTTGCAGGGGTCGAGACTCAGCTCCTGGTCCCGCCTCTTCACTGATCGCTACTGGGTCCTCTCTCTCTCTGCTTCCTGAGCTTTGTCATACCTCTTCTTAAAACTATGTATGGTTCCTGCCTCCACTACTTCACTTGCAGGCTATTCCACTTCCTGACAACTCTATGACTGAAGAAATACTTCCTAACGTCCCTGTCTTCAGCTTCCATTTGTGACCCCTTGTCCCTGTGTCCCCTCTCTGGAACATCCTGTCTCTGTCCACCTTGTCTATTCCCCGCAGTATCTTGTATGTCGTTATCATGTCTCCCCTGACCCTTCTGTCCTCCAGTGTCGTCAGTCCGATTTCCCTTAACCTTTCCTCGTACGACATTCCCTTGAGCACTGGGACTAGCCTAGTTGCAAACCTTTGTACTTTCTCTTACTTCTTGACGTGCTTGACCAGGTGTGGGTTCCAGACTGGTGCTGCATACTCCAGTATGGGCCTAACATACACAGTGTACAGTGTCTTGAACGATTCCTTATTAAGGTATCGGAACGCTATTCTCAGGTTTGCCAGGCGCCCGTATGCTGCAGCAGTTATTTGGTTGATATGTGCCTCCGGTGATGTGCTCGGTGTTATGGTCACCCCAAGGTCTTTCTCCCTGAGTGAGGTCTGTAGTCTTTGTCCATCTAGCCTATACTCTGTCTGCGTTCTTCTTTGCCCCTCCCCAATCTTCATGATTTTGCATTTGGCTGGATTGAATTCGAGAAGCCAGTTACTGGACCACATGTCCAACCTGTCCAGGTCTCTTTGCAGTCCTGCCTCATCCTCGTCCGATTTAATTCTTCTCATCAACTTCACGTCATCTGCGAACAGGGACACTTCAGAGTCTATTCCTTCCATCATGTCGTTCACATATATCAAAAATAACACTGGTCCTAGAACTGACCCCTGTGGGACCCCGCTCGTAACAGGCGCCCACTGTGATACCTCTTCACGTACCATGACTCGTTGCTGCCTCCCTGTCAGGTATTCCCTTATCCATTGCAGTGCCCTCCCTTTTACATGTGCCTGATCCTCCAGCTTCTGCACTAATCTCTTGTGGGAAACTGTGTCAAAGGCCTTCCTGCAGTCTAGGAAAACGCAATCTACCCACCCCTCTCTCTCGTGGCTTACTTCTGTTACCTTGTCATAAAACTCCAGGAGGTTTGTGATGCAAGATTTGCCTTCCATGAACCCATGCTGGTTTTCATTTATAATCTTGTTCCTTTCCAGGTGTTCGACCACTCTCCTCCTGATAATCTTCTCCTTGACTTTGCACACAATACATGTCAGAGACACAGGTCTGTAGTTTAGTGCCTTTTTTCTGTTTCCTTTCTTAAATATGGGGATTACATTAGCTGTCTTCCATTCCTCAGGTAGTTGCCCAGTTTCAAGGGATGTGTCGAAGATTGTGGTTAGAGGCACGCACAACATCTCTGCTCCTTCTCTAAGGACCCATGGGTAGATGTTGTCCGGTCCCATCGCCTTTGAGGTGTCAAGGTCACTTAAGAGCTTCTTCACCTCCTCCTCAGTTGTTCGTATGTCATCCAACACTTGTTGGTATATTCCCTCTTGATGTTCCCTTCTGTGCTGTCTTCCCACAGCCCTTCCTGTCTCTACTGCAAAAAACTTCCTTAAATCTCCTGTTCAGCTCCTCACATACCTCCTGATCATTTCTTGTGAGATCTCCACCTTCTATCCTTAATCTGATCACCTGGTCTTTGACTGTTGTCTTCCTCCTGATGTGGCTATACAACAGTTTC
>NC_069415.1:63132142-63142142 GCF_026875155.1 Cherax quadricarinatus | reverse complement strand
GGGAACTCTTCTGTCCTCTGCCTTCCCTACATTTCCGGTCTTTCTAATCTCAACAACTCTCTCTGTCCCTTAGACATCAAGCTTACTTTCTGCCAGACTAACACTCCTCGCACTAATCTCGTTCATACCTCTCCTCCCTCTACAGATGTTCCTGGTGTCTACTCTATTTCTTGCTCCTCCTGTCCTCTTCAATACTTCGGAGAAACTGGTCGATCTCTTTCTGACAGACTTAGGGAGCACAAAAATACTGTTAGGCTTGCCGACACTAATAATGCTCTTTTCTGTCACGTCAGAGATCACAGCCATCCTATGACAGGTCTTCTGCTAAAACTAATTTCCCTACTTCCAACTTTAACAGTCGCCATCTGGTTGAATCCTCTCTAATACACAACTTTCCTTGTATGAATCTTAGTCACAGCTTCATCTCTGTAGATGCCTTCCTCTCCCACTACATTGTAAAATGCTCCAAACTTCAGAACACCCATGACTTACCTGATTCCTCCTTTTTTCTTCTCCCTCTTCCCCTTTCCTCTTTCCCTTTTTCTTTTCTCTTCTGGGTTGTCTTTCTTTCTTCTGTCTTGAGTTTCTGTTCATTATTTATTTCATTACTTCCCCTCCCCCCCCCCACCTCTGTGTTTTTGCTTTCCCTCTGTGGGCACCTAGCTCCCATGCAGTGCTCCCCTTTCTTTGTATTTGACTGGCTCCTCCTCCTCCTTAATTCCCCACTACTGCTACTGCTACTACTTTCTACTACTACTACTACTACTACTACCACCACTACCTCTTCCTGCCTATATATACCCGTCCTGCTCCACTTCTCGTTCACACACACACACACACACACCTTCATCGACCAACGATCTCGCCTGTCTACCCCGTGTTGAGAGTGACTTTCCTCAGAGTGGTGGTTACTGGACCTTTGTCTTCACCTTCAGGATTGGTGCATCGGTGGCTGCCTACCCAAGGGCAGTAAGCCTCCCTCTGCACTCCTGTTGCTGTCTGAAGCCTCCACGCTCCAAACTGTATGTGTAGTCTACACGCCATTCAGCCAGTGTCGCCTCTCCTCACCTTTCAGGGCACACAGTGCTCCATCAAGCTACAGCTCACCTCCTCAGTGTCCTGCGCCTCCAGCGACGGACTCCACAAGAAAACTTTAAAATTATAACCAGGCAAGTATGTGTGTCTACTTCACACATACTTGCCTAGCTAATTATTCTCACAGATTTGGCCGCCACATCTAATTTACGATGCCTTCAGTGCCTTCCACTTCCTTCCCCCTTACCACTCCTCCTCTACCGCCAACACCTGCCTCTACTCCGTCTACTCCTGCCTCTAAGGCCTACCCTGCCTCTACCTCTTCCAAACCCAATTCTTTCTCGCTTAACCTCAAATACTCTAAATCTGATCATGCCACTATCTGTCCTGGAAATTTACTGTACCAGATCACTGGCGCACCTCAGCTGAAAGTCTTTAAAACCAACTCAGGCTTCAAACTCCTTCTTGGCAGACATTATTACGAAACGTACACCTCAACCGAGACCAGACAAAAACTTCTCAACGCAGGCTTCATTATTATATGGACTCCTGAGCACCGCGCCAAATGCACAGTGATCGCAAAACACGTAGATTATTCTCTCCTGACTGCCTATGACACAGACAAAGAAGCCTTAATCAAAGACATTAGTACTAAAAACAAAGTCTCTGTTGACGATATTTACAGACCTGAAAACTCTACCATCCTCAAAATACGCTGTTCAACTCCTTCTGACGCCTCTGTACTCTTCAATCAAGGAATCCTTGTTGAATTAGACACATGTGCAACTCTTGGGTATCTTTATTGAGGAAACGTTTTCTTCAGTCCATACAAAGGAGAAACTTGAATAACAGGAGGAGAATGAGGTAATCAGTTCCTCAGCCTTGAGTCGATGTTGTCAGTCCATCAAGTTTCTCCTTTGTATGGACTGATGAAGCCACTGTGTGGCGAAACGTTTCCTCAATAAAGATACCCAAGAGTTGCACATGTGTCTAATTCAACAACATGTCGGTTCTCTGAACCATTCATCTACAATCCTGTCAGACACTGCAACTTCTTGGGATCTTAATACTTCGGAATTCTTCACTTGCCTAACCCTTGGGCACGACCTACTTCCACATTGGACAAATGTGACACCACCTACCACTGCTGCACCTCTCCTGTCTACGGTTTATAAGCTGCTTCTCCTATCATATGCCGTATTCTATTCAAGATTGATGGACTGACAACATCGACTCAAGGCTGAGGGACTGATTACCTCATTCTCATCCTGTTCTTCAAGTTTCTCCTTTGTATGGACTGATGAAACCACTGTGCGGCGAAACGTTTCCTCAATAAAGATACCCAAGAGTTGCACATGTGTCTAATTCAACAACATGTCGGTTCTCTGAACCATTCATCTACAAGGAATCCTTGCCAAGACCATCTGCATTCCTCCAAACACTCTCTTCACTCCGAACTTTCACCCCATCACACAATGTCTGAAATGCTACAAATTCGGCCACGACAAAATCTCATGCACTTCCACACAAATCTGCTCCAGATGTTCAGCAACTGGCCACTTCTGGAACACTTGCAACCTCCCCCTTAAATGTTCTAACTGCGGCGGGTCACACACTGCAGTTGCAAATTCCTGCCCTTCTAGAAAAGACATTCTCTCCACCCTCAGAGCAAGCCAACCTCACTCCCTCCCCAACCCCTTCCCTGCACCTCCCCCCCTACAATACCTTCCTCCCCTACCCCCAATGCCTGGGTTACTCCAAGCACTTGGTCTACCTCTCCTACTCTACACACTTCAAACACCAACACACAGACTACAATCACTTCTCCTTCTACACCTACACCCACACTAGACTACAAAACTAACTGCCAACTCGCCACTGTTGCCCACTCTGAGATGGTAATCTCTCAAGCTTACCAATCAGACTACTCACATGTCTTAACCTAATCTTGTCTGCTAACAATCTTCCCTCTTTAATTATCCCTCCTTCCTGCTTCTCGTTCTAAGCCCCCTACAGCCTCTACCTCCTCCCTCTGTCCCACCCCCCACTTCCTACACCCACCAGCTCTCCCCCTCCCCTACCTCTCTTCACTACTTCTACCCCTCCCACCAACACCCCTACTGCTGCTGCTACGACCACCCCTCCCCCCACCTCCTTACCCACTTCCTCATCCCTTACTATAGTTTCCACTTTTCATCCCTACCAAAGCTTCCACTTCCTCTGCTTCTACCTTCGCCCACTCCTTCACCACAACTAAAACTTCATCCAGGTCCAACTCCACCTCCTCCAGACAAAATCCACTCAAACCTAAACCTGCCCCAACTTCTGACAGACAGACAAAAGAACATAAAAACAGATCCATCTCTTCCTCCCCCTCCAGGAAACGGGTCCGTAGCACCTACAAACACACATCCACTGATGGCACCACTATCATGGGCTTTAATCCAAACTCCTTCCCCGACATTAACTTTGCTGTGACGAAACCATTAAATCATGTTTAAAGTGATTCAGTTCAACGTACATTCTTACTTTACAATTAGACACCTACTGGCCGAGCTCCTTGAAGCAGAGAGGCCAGATATTGTTTTGCTAAACAGTATCTTCCTCAAAGCCCCTCAACGTATCCGCCATTATGGTTATACTGCACTACAGTCACCCTATGATCCCCACGATGAGGTTGCCATCCTTGTCAAATCCAACATAAAACACGAATTTCTCCCAATCCCTTTTATTCACCAACACTGTCTTGCAGTCAGAATACACACCCACCTTGGCCCCTTTATCTTTTTCACCACATATGCTCGCCCAAGCACTATTCTCAACATACACTACCTTTCCTTAGTCTTCAACTACACCAACACACCAACATACCTACTATCTGACATGAATGCCAAATACACCGTCTTTCATCACACCAGTAACAACCAACTTGGACACCAATTACTCAACTTCACAAACCATAAACACCTAATTCATCTCGGCCCAGACTTCAACACCTTCTACAACCACACAGGCCAAGGCAAACCAGACATCATTCTAGCAAACCGAGCCAGCTCTCTATTTCAACACTCATCTTACACATCTCCATCAACCCTATCCTCATCCCGACCACACCTTCGTTCTCCTACAAGAACGCTGACAGGGCTGCTTTCAAACAACACAAAGCCAATACTAACCTCACCTATGACTACAACAACAAACCTATCTCTGACATCGATACTCAACTTGATCTCATCCAGGACACCATTACACAAGCAGCCAGCACCGCAATACCAAAGAAAACTCACACCACTCGTTATTCCTTCAAACCCTCAATCAGAACAAGAAGATTAATTATCTGCTACCACAACCGCTTCCTCTACAGCACACACAGATTTAGTGTAGTCCGATTAGATCTCACCTACCTTAGAAACAACATTTTACACAGCCTAGACCAAGACCACAACAATCACTGGTCACAACTCATACAACAAGTGGACAAACAGCGTATTAAAAACACTAAAGCCTTCTTGAACTTTATCAAAAAAATCAGAGGCACAACTCCCACCAACAAATTCAAACACATCACCCACAACAACACACACAACTCAGACCTGCAGGCTGCTACTAACATCTTCAAACACATCTGGGAGAACATCTTCCACCATCACCCACGTCACCCTAACGTTATTCAACACATTCAGAACATAGAACACTGGAACACTACACACACAACAAGAAACAACACCAGATAGCCACATCCATCTGGACTCTCTTACCTCCTCCCAAGAACTCGACACTCATTTCACCAACACAGACATTAAAACTCTCCTCAGACACCTTCCTCCCAAGGCTTCTGGTGCCTCTGGCCTAAACCATATTATCCTAAAGCACCTTCCTGACTTTATCATTACTGCCTACACAAACCTCCTCAATGCCTCCCTTGCCTCTGGATACTTCCCTTCCCTCTTCAAAGCTGCTACTGCTATCCTCCTTCCTAAACCCAAAAAAACCACTCTGATCCTAGAAACTATCGCCCTATCAGCTTCCTCGAAACTTTAGGAAAACTCTTTGAAAAACTCATCAACCATAGCCTTCGCAGATACCTGGAACACAACTCTCTACTTACTGATGACCAGTTTGGCTTCAGAACACACAGATCCACACAGGATACCATTAACATCATTCTCAACTACATCCACATAAACACAAAACAAAGAAACAGGACAGCCCTGGTTGCAAAAGACGTTGAAAAAGCTTTTGACACTGTCTGGCACGAAGGGCTCATGTACAAACTCTGCACTAACTTTAACCTGCCTCTCACTACTTGTAAACTCTCTGCAATCTTCCTAGACGGCCGTACCATGAGAATCAAATTTCAAGGCTGTTACTCTGACTACTTCACACTAAATGCTGGAGTACCCCAGGGATCTGTCCTCTCCCCTACCCTCTACATTTTATACACTAACGACATTCCAACACCTGTATACCACAACTCCATCACACTAGCCTATGCAGACGACATTACACAACCTATCACTCATGCCAATATAGAAACACTCACACACATAACACAAAATGAGGGTGACAGGATAGCCATCTGGGAACAAAAATGGAGGATCAAAACCAATGCAGCTAAATCCAGCATTACATATTTTAACTACAGGAAACGTGATCCTCCATTACCTGTCGAGCTCAAAAACAGCTGACACCGCACTTACATCCCCGTCACACAATCTGTCACTGTCCTTGGCGTTAATCTTGACTACCTTCTTCGTTTACATGGACACATTCACTCAAGGCATGCAATAGCTAGTAAGGCCCTTGTGGGCCTCTACAAGCTGAAACATGCCTCCCAACGCACCAAACTACATCTCTACAAATCCCTAATACGTCCTCTGATAACTTACTCTCCTCTAGCCCTCTCTCTTGCAGCTAAAACAAACTTACTTAAATCTGCAGCGTGTCCAGAACAAGGCGCTGCGCTGGGTGCTTGATGTCAGATGGGAGGAATTCGCCACAAGCGAGTCTCTCCATGCCCAATTAGACATCCCTGCGCTGAATCTGTAGTGGAAGACGCTCAGTGACAGACAGATAGTCAAACTTGAGACACGACATGACTACTGGACCTCTCTCCTTGACGAAGACATTCGCAGACCCACAAACCAACACAACCTTTTCTACTCCTTGCATGATCCTGCTCCTAACCCTATTTACAAATAATTTTGGATTCTATGACAGGTACCATTCTCTGACCCACGTTCGCCTTAGCTTTAGGGTTAAGACATAGCTCAATTCTACACTTCTCTCTAGCGCTAAGCTTCGCCTGTCCCGCCCTCCCCGCTCACCCCACCGGAGTCCCAACAGAAGAGCCTGAACTTCTCTTCTCAATATCTGTCCCACGATCGTCTTCGCTGCTGGGTTAAGCCCTGGCTCTATTTCTACGACTAAGAACACTCCTCTCCAGCACTATTCTTCGTCTGTCCCGTCTTCCCCGCTCATCCCTTTTTGGGATCTTACCTGAACTATCGTTCGTTCGTTCGTACTTCTCGTTAGTGTGACTTTGTAAATGGTCCAAGTCGGACCGAAACGTCGTCGTAAGCTCCTCTCTTCTATGTGCGGGTTATTTGTGTCTTATTACTATAATCTTTCTAAAATCCACAAACTCTGTATTCCTCTTCATCCCAGTATTTCCTCTGGAGGTTCCGTCTCTCATCTTCTTTGCCTATTGGCTGGCTAAAACTCTCACTCCTTACTTTGGCTCTTTTATGCCTGCTTCACATTTGTCACTCACAAGACTTCATCGAACGTGAACGGCCACATCATTCTTGTAAGATGCTAAGTCATGACGTTGATTTTTTTTTTCTTCTAATGTCCCTCTTGACGATTGTCGTAGTTTTCTCAGCATGAAGACCAAAGAATGACTCAACAGTTGTTTTTTATTAAGCTTGTTTACCTTAGTGTGGACTACGACTTGTTTTATTTACCTTTCAAGGTAAATTTTATTCTTAGATTTTAGTGTTGTTATGCTCTCTCATTTATATCCTGTTTTCCTGACCTTTGTTTACCTGGAGTTTACCTGGAGAGAGTTCCGGGGGTCAACGCCCCCGCGGCCCGGTCTGTGACCAGGCCTCCTGGTGGATCAGAGCCTGATCAACCAGGCTGTTGCTGCTGGCTGCACGCAAACCAACGTACGAGCCACAGCCCGGCTGGTCAGGAACCGACTTTAGGTGCTTGTCCAGTGCCAGCTTGAAGACTGCCAGGGGTCTGTTGGTAATCCCCCTTATGTGTGCTGGGAGGCAGTTGAACAGTCTTGGGCCCCTGACACTTATTGTATGGTCTCTTAAAGTGCTAGTGACACCCCTGCTTTTCAGACGCTGCAACATCCCCCCAATGAAAAGCAGGGGTGTCACTAGCACGTTAAGATACCATACAATAAGTGTCAGGGGCCCGAGACTGTTCAACTGCCTCCCAGCACACATAAGGGGGATTACCAACAGACCCCTGGCAGTCTTCAAGCTGGCACTGGACAAGCACCTAAAGTCGGTTCCTGACCAGCCGGGCTGTGGCTCGTACGTTGGTTTGCGTGCAGCCAGCAGCAACAGCCTGGTTGATCAGGCTCTGATCCACCAGGAGGCCTGGTCACAGACCGGGCCGCGGGGGCGTTGACCCCCGGAACTCTCTCCAGGTAAACTCCAGGCAAGTTCGGTACTAGTCCCTCTCGGATTTTCCTATGTATGGAGTATTTCGAAATACAGTTCTACATCCTACTATTTTGGTAAATTCTTCTCTTTAGCTTTTTTATGTAGATAATGTATATATTCTAGAGCCGAAAGACTTTAGTTTCTTCCAAATTTTCCTTGGTGCTTTAAACACTCTCTTTCCTTCTATCAAGCTCAAAAATAAATGAATATCTAAACGTTGCTTCCTTTCCTTGATGTTGGTGTCCAGGGTTCACTGGCTTCCTTCTCTTTCTCCGTCTACCACAACACATATTTCATACTTCTCCTCCAATAAATAACAAAAAGGCACAATATCGTGACTGGAAAAATACACAAATAACCCGCACATAGAAGAGAGGAGCTTACGACGACGTTTCGGTCCGACTTGGACCATTTACAAAGTCACACTAACAGAAAGGAGAGAAGGAGGGAGTATATATAGGCCAGCAGACAGGGACGGGACAAGAGAGGTGGTAGTGGAAGATGAGAAGTGGTGGTAGATGTAGTAGTAGTAGTTGTAGTGGAGTTAAAGACTAAGAAAGAAGAGCACTGCAAGGGGAGCTAGAGACCCACAAAGGGTAGGAAGAGGGAAACAGAGGGAAAAAATAATAATGAAGGACCAAATACCCAAGGCAGAAGAAGGGAAAACCTAAGGAGAAAGAGGGAAGAGGAAAGAGGAAATGGGAAGCGGGAGATGTGGGAATAACAAGAATAAGGTTCAGTGCCCTCTTTTTTAGTCTTTGACTGACTCCACTACTACTACTACTACTACTACTACTACTACTACTACTACTACGACTACTACTACTACTACTGCTACTACTACTACTACTACTATTACTACTACTACTACTACTATTACTACTACTACTACTACTACTACTACCACTATTACTACTACTACTACTACTACTACTATTACTACTACTACTACTATTACTACTACTACTACCCTACTACTACTACTACCACTATTACTACTACTACTACTACTACTACTACTACTACTACCACTATTACTACTACTACTACTACTACTACTACTACTAATACCACCACCTCTACCACCACTTCTCATCTTCCACTACTACCTCTCTTGTCCCGTCCCTGTCTGCTGGCCATTATATACTCCCTCCTTCTCTCCTTTCTGTTAGTGTGACTTTGGAAATGGTCCAAGTCGGACCGAAACTTCGTCGAAGCTCTTCTCTCCTATGTGCGGGTTATTTGTGAACTTTTCCATCGTTCTCCTCCTCCTGCCACTGATGTTTGCGTAGTCTACACCATTTCCTGTTTTTCCTGTCCTCTCCAATGCCTTGGCGACATGAGCCACTCTCAGTTCTCTCCTGTTAACTCATCATCAACTAAAACTATTTACCCTTCAAGCCGTCGTGTTGAATCAACTGTTATTTACAACCATCATAAAAAAAATCTTTGGTTCTGGCTTTGTTTCTGTAGATTCCTGACTAACCCACTACGTTGTCAAATGTTCTTGTCTTCAGAACACAAGTAATTTGGCTCAATCTCTGACGCCTCCTCTCCTTCCTCTTCATTTGTCTTCTGTATTTGCTATGACTTTCCTGTCTTCTGCCTTGGGAGTTTTTGTCATGGTGGACATTTCTCCTGTAAGAGTGACTTACACCCTAGAGCCAGTAGCTCTCCTACGTGGCTCCTCTGTTCTCCTGTTTGTTTTGCAGACTACTCGTTCTGCCACTTTTGTTAATTCTTTTACTAGTAGTAGTAGTACTACTACTACTGCTACTACCACTACTGCTACTACTACTACTACCACTACTGTTACCACTACTACTGGTACTACCACTACTATTGTTACCACTATTACTGCTATTACTTTTTACCGCTACTACTACTACCACTACTACTGCTGCTACCATACTAGTACTACAACCACTGCTACTGCTACCACTACTACTATTAATACTGTCACTTTGCTACTACTACTACTGCTGCTACCACTGCTACTACCACTACTGCTACTACTACCACTAGTACTGCTACCACTCCTACTGCTACCATTACTACTGCTACTACTGCTACTGCTGCTACTACTACCACTATTACTGCTCCCACTACTACTGTTACCACAACTACTGCTACCACTACTACTGCTACCATTACTACTGCTACTACTGCTACTCCTACTACTACTACCACTATCACTGCTCCCACTACTGCTGTTACCACTACTACTGCTACCACTACTACTGCTACCACTACTACTGCTACCACTACTACTACTACTACTA
>NC_069415.1:63127142-63129642 GCF_026875155.1 Cherax quadricarinatus | reverse complement strand
GTAGAGCTCTTATTGAAGGAATTAAGAGTAAGACGGAGAATAGGATAGCAGATGAACAAGGAGGCTTTAGGAAAGGTAGGGGGTGTGTTGACCAGGTGTTTACAGTGAAACATATAAGTGCACAGTATTTAGATAAGGCTAAAGAGGTCTTTGTGGCATTTATGGATTTAGAAAAGGCGTATGACAGGGAGGATAGGGGGGCAATGTGGCAGATGTTGAAGGTGTATGGTGTAGGAGGTAGGTTACTGAAAGCAGTGAAAGATTTTTACGGGATAGTGAGGCTCAAGTTAGAGTATGTAGGAAAGAGGGAAATTATTTCCAGTAAAATTAGCCTTAGACAAGGATGTGTGATGTCACCGTGGTTGTTTAATATATTTGTAGATGGGGTTGTAAGAGAAGTAAATGCGAGGGTCTTGGCAAGAGGCGTGGAGTTAAAAGATAAAGAATCACACATAAAGTGGGAGTTGTCACAGTTGCTCTTTGCTGATGACACTGTGCTCTTGGGAGATTCTGAAGAGAAGCTGCAGAGATTGGTGGATGAATTTGGTAGGGTGTGCAAAAGAAGAAAATTAAAAGTGAATACAGGAAAGAGAAAGGTTATGAGGATAACAAAAAGATTAGGTGATGAAAGATTGGATATCAGATTGGAGGGAGAGAGTATGGAGGAGGTGAATGTATTCAGATATTTGGGAGTGGACGTGTCAGCGGATGGGTCTATGAAAGATGAGGTGAATCATAGAATTGATGAGGGGAAAAGGGTGAGTGGTGCACCTAGGAGTCTGTGGAGACAAAGAACTTTGTCCTTGGAGGCAAAGAGGGGAATGTATGAGAGTATAGTTTTACCAACGCTCTTATATGGGTGTGAAGCATGGGTGATGAATGTTGCAGCGAGGAGAAGGCTGGAGGCAGTGGAGATGTCATGTCTGAGGGCAATGTGTGGTATGAATATAATGCAGAGAATTCGTAGTTTGGTAGATTTCCAAAACTGTTGTCCAGAGGGTTGAGGAAGGGTTGTTGAGGTGGTTTGGACATGTAGAGAGAATGGAGCGAAACAGAGTGACTTCAAGAGTGTATCAGTCTGTAGTGGAAGGAAGGCGGGGTAGGGATCGGCCTAGGAAAGGTTGGAGGGAGGGGGTAAAGGAGGTTTTGTGTGCGAGGGGCTTGGACTTCCAGCAGGCATGCGTGAGCGTGTTCGATAGGAGTGAATGGAGACAAATGGCTTTTAATACTTGACGTGCTGTTGGAGTGTGAGCAAAGTAACATTTATGAAGGGGTTCAGGGAAACCGGCAGGCCGGACTTGAGTCCTGGAGATGGGAAGTACAGTATCTGCATTCTGAAGGAGGGGTGTTAATGTTGCAGTTTAAAAACTGTAGTGTAAAGCACCCTTCTGGCAAGACAGTGATGGAGTGAATGATCGTGAAAGTTTTTCTTTTTCGGGCCACCCTGCCTTGGCGGGAATCGGCCAGTGTGTTAATAAAAAAAAAATGTTATATTATATATATATATATATATATATATATATATATATATATATATATATATATATATATATATATACATATATTATATATATATGTATATATATAATGTCGTGCCGTATAGGTAAAACTGGCCAGTTAGCAAGAACTCATTTATAATTAAGTGCTTTCTAAAATTTTCTCTTTTACATTTAAAGATATATTTTTTCATTTATGTAATATTAAAATTAATGATTTTGTTCAAAAGAACCTTGGGAAACTTACCTAACTTTATTATGAAAGCCCAATTTAATTTAGCCTAATCCAATTAAATATATATTTTTTTAAGTTTACAATAATTATATAATAAACAAACATAATGAAATATATTTTTTCGTTAGGTTCAGGATGATTTTTGTGAAATTATTGCATACACAAATATTCGCTTGCCTTATTTGGCAAGAAGAGCGTTGCCATTTTAGCCAAAATCTCAAGTTTTTACCTATTCTGCACGACATATATACATTTAAGTGTGTGTGTATTTGAACACTCCCTGATATTCCTGCTCTCTTTCTCACTATCTGTCTCTGTCTCTCTGTCTCTGTCTGTCTGTCTGTCTGTCTGTCTGTCTCTCTCTCTCTCTCTCTCTCTCTCTCTCTCTCTCTCTCTCTCTCTCTCTCTCTCTCTCTCTCTCTCTCTCTCTCCTCTCTCTCTTCTCTCTCTCTCTCTTTACACTATAACCATATGAGGAAGTGCACAACATTATCCTCACCGCCTCATGCTTACTTTGGTGGCGCTGCTCATGCATTATTCTGGGCAGGATAAGCGGCGGCCTTGTTTCAGTTTTCTGAGGATCCTCTTGGCTATTGCTGCCTTTATTGCACAATTTTTCTTGTGCTTATCATCAGGAGTACATTTACTAGCATCTCTGCTGCTCTCGTGTACACTGTTAGCTCACACTCCCATGATGGGAAATACGCCTTGAACATCCTCTTACAAACACACTGTGCACACACACTCATCTGGGGAAACTTGCGGTGAT
>NC_069415.1:63117142-63124642 GCF_026875155.1 Cherax quadricarinatus | reverse complement strand
CCACCTCGCATTGCTGATGTCTGGAATTTTATGAAAGTTAATCCACGGAAAGTGCACCTCGTGTTAGAGGTGATTTATGGAGGATCTCTTCTGTTCCATTAACAAACTGTGCCTCTAGTTCCTCATAATTCTTCACCAGTTGGGATACAAATGGATATTTGATGTTTGGAGAACTGGTTTTACAGCCAAGATTTTCATCCATTACCAGAGTATCCTGTCTTTTACACCCTTTTGTTCAGTTTAAGTAGACTGTTTCTACTTGTTACTATCACAAAGGTATACTTTTACATGTTATTTTTGCTATTTCACTTAATATTATATTCAGGAGTAATTCCATTAGTAGCTAAAATGGATTTACTCGACTTTATAATATTATCTGGTCGTATTACTTAGCTTTGTACATAGGTAGGTTATATAATTAGTACAAACTGCTGGTGACCTGGCCAAGCACCAGTAGGTGTTTTGAGCTGCTCAACCCCTACTCCGACCAAGTCAAAGTGGGCTGGTAAAGCCTCACTTTGTTCAGTTCATACCTTCCTCTGGACCAGGGAGCGTCGAGAGAAGTATCCACCTCTAAACCACCATTCGCCTCCCTAGAAAATCCCAGGAATTTTCGGGAACTTACTGCTAATACTTATCTTGGTTGGAGGAGGCACTTGAGAAGCTCTTAGAGAAAGTAAAGCCAAGTGAATCCTATCATAAGAAATCTATTAATGTGTTCGAGTTTTTAGGCAACACCTGTGCATATACATATACTAATATTTCGTGACTCACTCAGAGCCATTTATAAATACTTGACCTAGTACTGTGTTGTTTTAATGAGAAATGGTAAAAGTACTCTACTCATAGTGCAAAATATGAGAAGGTGGATTTAAGTGATTATTATGATTATTAGTAAATTAAATAGAAACATTCCTTTTCCTCTACAAGTGAAGACCACTATACGTACTAAGTTTATTTTGTTACGAAAAGCACCACTCTTTTTCCTTGTATCAGCATTGATCATCTTGATTGCATTACAGAAGTTATATTCATCAATAACTTTTGCCAATCCTTCAGCAACAGTTTCGGTCTTGCCATCTTTCAAATGCAGTACATCCCAGTTTTATTTCGGTTCTTTCATTTTTAAGTTCTAATACCCGATACTCATTTTCCTCACTACGCTTTCCATCGTAATGTAAAGACCATTCTTCCATTTCTAACTTTTCAATAATTTCCCCTTCAGTTTACAAGCCTCTTTGAATGTTGACTTGTAAATTGCTGCTTGACTTAGTGTCGGAATGTCAGTGACATCAATAAAAACACTGCGCTAGCCAAGGATTCGAACCCATGTTGCATTGGCCTACCTCATGGTAAGCGAGAACCACATGACGTTTTAAACCACAGGACCACAGGATTATGCATGAGTGATGGTGATAGTGTTGAACGATGCTGAAAGTTTTTTCTTTCTTCCTCTCTTGGGGTTTTCCTTTCTTTTCGGGTCACCCAGACTCTGTGGTCAACAGCCGACGAATTTACACACACACACACACATATATAAATATATATATATATAAATATAAATATATATATATATATATATATATATATATATATATATATATATATATATATATATATATATATATATATATATATATATATATATGTAATGAATGGAGACAAATGGTTTTTAATACTTGACGTGCTGTTGGAGTGTGAGCAAAGTAACATTTATGAAGGGATTCAGGGAAACCGGCAGGCCGGACTTGAGTCCTGGAGATGGGAAGTACAGTGCCTGCACTCTGAAGGAGGGGTTTTAATGTTGCATTTTAAAAAAACTGTAGTGTAAAGCCCCCTTTTTGGCAAGCCCGGTTGGAGTGAATGATGGTAAAAAGTTTTTTTTTTTGGGGCCCAAACCCTCCCTTGGGGGAATGGGCCCCAGTGTTATAAAAATTAATAAAAAAAAAATTTTATATTATATTTATATGCAATAAGACAGGAAAAAGGGTTTAATTTCGGAATATGCAAAAAAAAACCATGAAAAGTGGGAGAAATTACAAGCGTTTTCGGGGACTACCCACATTATTATTTTCCCCTTTGAAATGTTAGTAGTCCCAAAATCGCTTGGGAATTTCTCTATTTTTTTCACGTGGTTGTTTTACAAAAACCCCACCACACACACAAAACAAACACATTTTTTTATTTTATAAATTTTTTAAAAAACACCCCACAACTTTTAAAAAAAATTTCCCTATGAAAATTAAAATTTACAAAAAATTTTTTTTTTAAATTGAGTTTAAAACAAACAAAAAAAATTTTGGGAAACCCTCCCGGGGATTTTTATACCTTTCCGTAATAAAATTTAATACGATTTTCCTATCTAAATTTAAATTTTCCCCTTTTATTTTGACTAAAATATTTAAACCCCACAATATTTCATATATTTTATATAAAAATATATATTTTTTTAAAATTTTATATATTATACCGCCCCTGCCAAGTGAGGTAAAACGAAAAGCCTGTAATTGTTTTACATGTTTGTAGGAGGGTTGGAGCCCTTTTTTCCCTGTCTCATGAACATGAAAAAGATTTCAGGTAGTCTTCCTATTTATTTTACACTTGGGTTTAAAATTTAACATACTTTGTACTTGCAAATTTTCCCACACCCCTCGGGGTTTTTTCTTCTATTTTCTTTCTAGTTTTATTCTTGTTTATTTCCTCTTATCTCCAGGGGAAAAGGGGAACAAAATTCTTCCTCCGAAAACCCAAATGGGTTTGTAAGGGGCAACAAAAAATCCCGGGAGCAAGGGGCTAGTAAACCCCTTTTCCTGTATTTTTTTCTAAAGTAAAAGGAAAAAAACTTTTGTTTTTCCTTTTGGGCCCCCCGCCCCCGGTGGGATACGGCCGGTGTGTTGAAAGAAATATTATTTTATATATATATTTATATATTTATTATATTATTTAATATATATATATATGGACAGAGGGCAAAAGGTTGTTAAGTAATTTCTTTTAAATTTTTTTTATATTTGGGGGTCTTTTTCCCTATTTTAAAAAAAGAAAGAAAAATTAATTAGAAAAAAAGTGGTAGAGCTTTCTCCAAAAAATTTTCCCCTGATATTGTGTCAAAAAATTTTTTGGGACGATTAAATTGTGAAGGACTTTTGACCAAAAATTTTTTGAAGCAGGAATGAAGATGAAAACTTTTTTGTGGTAAGTTCCCCAAAAATTTCTTTCTTCTCCGGTTTTATGGAATGAAAAATTACAGTTTTCCGTGCGAGGCCAGGCACCCCCGTTTCAGTGTTGTGCGAGGTCGGGCAAACCCGGGGTTTCAGTGTTCGTGCCCAGGCTCGGCCCCCCGGGGGTTTCAGGGGTTTGTGGGGAGGCTCGGCACCCCGTTTCAGTGTTCGTGCGAGGCTCGGCACCCGCGTTTCAGTGTTCGTGCGAGGCTCGGCACCCGCGTTTCAGTGTTCGTGCGAGGCTCGGCACCCGCGTTTCAGTGTTCGTGCGAGGCTCGGCACCCGCGTTTCAGTGTTCGTGCGAGGTCGGCAACCCCGGTTTCAAATGTTCGTGCGAGGTTGGCCCCCGCGTTTTTTAGTGTTCGGGCGAGGCCTTTTGGCACCCGCGTTTCAAGGGGTTCGTGCGAGGCCGGCACCCCCCGGGTTTTGTGTTCGTTTCGTGGCTCCCGGGACCCGCGTATTTAGTGTTCGTGGCCCCAGGCCCCGGCCCCGCGTTTCAGTGTTTTGTTTCGAGGCTCGGCACCCCCCCGTTTCAGTGTTCGTGCGAGGGTCCGGGACCCGCGTTTCAGTGTTTTGTGCGAGGGCTCGGCACCGCGTTTCAGTTTTTTGTGGAGCGCCCGGGAAACCCCCGTTTCGTGTTTTGTGCGAGGCTTTGGCCACGCGTTTCAGGGGTTGTGCGAGGGTCCCGGGACCCGCGTTTCGTGTTCGTTGCGAGGTCGGCACCCCGGGGGTTTTAGTGTTCGTGCGAGGGGTCGGGAAACCCCGTTTCAGTGTTTGTGCGAGGCACGGCACCCGGGTTTCAGTGTTAGTGCGAAAGGGCCCGGGACCCGCGTTTTTAGTGTTCGTGCGAAGGGGTCGGCACCCCCGGGTTTAGTGTTTGTGCGAGGCCCCGGGACCCGCGTTTTAGTGTTTGTGCCCCAAGGCTTTGGCACCCGCGTTTCCAGGGGGTCTGGCGAGGTCGGGCCCCCCGGGGTTTCAGTGTTTCCCTGCGAAAGGAAAGGCAAACCCCCGTTTCAAATTTTCCGGGGGCGAGGCTCCCGGGACCCGCTTTCAGGGTCCCGGGGGGCCCCCCCCCCCCCCCGGCCCCCGGCCTTTCCCCCCCCCCCCCCCCCGGCACCCCGTTTCCTGTCCCCTGCGAGGCTTTGGCACCCGCGGGGTTTCCCGTGTTCCCTGCGAGGCTCGGGGACCCGCTTTTCCCGTGTCCCCTGCGGGCTCGGCACCCCGGTTTTAGTGTCCGTTGCGGGGGCTCCGGGACCCGCGTTCAAATTTTTCCCTGCGAGGCTTGGCCCCGCTTTTTTAGTGTTCCCTGCGAGGCTTGGGGACCGCGTTTCAGTTTTCCGTGCGGGCTCCGGCCCCCCGCCCTTTCAGTGTTCCCTGCGAGGTTTGGCACCCCCGTTTTCGTGTTCCCGGGGAGGGTTGGGACGCGTTTTTTAGTGTCCTGCGAGGCTGGCCCGGGGTTTCCCGGGTTCCCTGCCCAGGCTCGGGCCCCCCCGTTTGTGGGCCGTGCAGGGTCGGCACCGCGTTTTTGTGTCCGTGCCCCCGGGTTGGCACCCGGGTTTTCCCGTGTCCGTGCTTTAGGCCCCCGGCCCCTGCGTTTGTAAGGTGGAGGTTTTTTTCCGTGCGAGGTCGGCACCCCCGTTTCAGTGTCCGTGCGAGGGCTCGGCCAGGGTTTCCCGGTCCCTGGGGCTGGTACCCCGCGTTTCGTGTCCGTTCCCAGGTCGGCACCCCTTTCAGGGTTCTCCGGGAGGCCCGCGGGGCCCGTTTCAGGAAACCCCACATTGGGGTGCGAGGCCGGCACCCGGTTTTAGTGCCGTGGAGAGGCTCGGGACCCGGGGTTTTAGTGTCCGGGGGCGAGGGGTCGGCACCCCCCCTTTCAGTGTTCCCCTTTCGAGGCTTTAAACACCCCCCGTTTCAGTGGGCCGTGGAGGGCCCGGGACCCACTTTTATGCCGGGGCGGGGGACGGCCCCCGCGGTTTTAGTTAGGGGCGGGCTCGGCACCCGCGTTTTTAGTTTCCCGTGCAGGGTCGGGGCCCCCTTTCAGTGTTCCCTGCGAGGTTTCCCCCCGAGTTTAAAGGGCCGTGGGGAGGGGCCGGGGACCCCCCACCTTTTAGTGGGGTGCGAGGCTCGGCACCGCGTTTAGTGTCCGTTTTTAGGTTTGGGAAACCGCGTTTCAGTTGTGTGGGGCTCGGGACCCCTTTCAATGTAGTGTTGTGGAGGTCGGCAAAACCCGCGTTTTTAGTAGTTGTTTTGGAAAGGGTCGGCACCAGCCCTCAGTGAAGTGTGGGAGGCTCGGCACCGCGTCTCAGTGCCCTGGGGAGGTTTGCCCCCAGGGTCTCAAATTTTGGGGGAGGTTTTGGCACCAGGTCCCCTCAGGGGGGAGTGGTTGGTTGGTTGATGGGGTTTTGGGACCAGCGTCTTTTAGGTTGGGGGGTTTGGTGGGTTAGACAGGGGGCTCGGCACCAGCGTCTCAGTAGGTTTTGGGGGCTCGGCAACCCGGGGTCCAAGTCAGCTGCGAAAGGGTCGCACCCGGTTTTCAGGGGGCCCCTGCGGGTTTGGCACCCCCCGTCTCAGTCAGGCCGCGAGGCTGGGCACTAGCGTCTCATTTCAGCATGCGCGGTTTCCGCACCAGCGTCTTAGTCAGCGTGCGAGGCTCGGCACCAGCGTCTCAGTCAGCATGCGAGGCTCGGCACCAGCGTCTCAGTCAGCGTGCGAAGCTCGGCACCTGCGTCTCAGTCAGCATGCGAGGCTCGGCACCAGCGTCTCAGTGAGCGTGCGAGGCTCGGCACCAGCGTCTCAGTCAGCGCGCGAGGCTCGGCACTAGCGTCTCAGTCAGCGTGCGAGGTTCGGCACAACCGTCTCAGTCAGCGCGCGAGGCTCGGCACCTGCGTCTCAGTCAGCATGCGAGGCTCGGCACCAGCGTCTCAGTGAGTGTGCGAGGCTCGGCACCTGCGTCTCAGTCAGTGTGCGAGGTTCGGCACCAGCGTCTCTGCTCTCAAGAATAGTATTCAGTCTGTTGCCGCTGTTTGTAATGGTGACCGAGGTTATCACAACCTCAGCAGCTGCTGGTACTACTTACCGAGGTTATCACAATCTCAGCAGCTGCTGGTACTACTGACCGAGGTTATCACAATCTCAGCTGCTGCTGGCACTACTGACCGAGGTTATCACAACCTCAGCAGCTGCTGGTACTACTGACCGAGGTTATCACAACTCCAGCAGCTGCTGGTACTACTGACCGTGGTTATCACAACCTTACTAGCTGTTGGTACTACTGACCGAGGTTATCACAACCTCAACAGCTGCTGGTACTATTGACCGAGGTTATCACAACCCCAGCAGCTGCTGGTACTACTGACCGAGGTTATAACAACCTCAACAGCTACTGGTACTACTGACCGAGGTTATCACAACTCCAGCAGCTGCTGGTACTACTGACCGAGGTTATCACAACCTCAGCAGCTGCTGGTACTACTGACCGAGGTTTTCAACACCTCAGCAGCTGCTGGTACTACTGCCCGAGGTTATCACAACTCCAGCAGCTGCTGGTACTACTGACCGAGGTTATCACAACTCGAACAGCTGCTGGTACTACTGACCGAGGTTATTACAACCCCAGCAGCTGCTGGTACTACTGACCGAGGTTATCACAACTCCAGCAGCTGCTGGTACTACTGACCGAGGTTTTCACAACTCCGGCAGCTGCTGGTACTTCTGACCGAGGTTATCACAACCTCAGCAGATGCTGGAACTACTGACCGAGGTTTTCACAACTCTAGCAGCTGCTGATGCTAATGACCGAGGTTATTACAACCTCAGCAGCTGCTGGTACTACTGACCGAGGTTATCACAACCTGAGCTGTTGTTTGTACTAGTGACCGAGGTTATCACAAACTCATCAGCTGCTGGTACTACTGACGGAGGTTATTACAACCCCAGCACCTGCTGGTACTACTGAACGAGGTTACCATAGCCTCAGCAACTGCTGGTACTACTGACCGAGGTCATCACAACTCCAGCAGGTGCTGGTACTACTGACCGAGGTTTTCACAACTCCAGCCACTTCTGGTACTACTGGCCGAGGTTATCACAACCCCAGCAGCTGCTGGCACTACTGAACGAGGTTATCACAACCTCAGCAGCTGCTGGTACTAATGACCGAGGTTTCACAACCCCAGCAGCTGCTGGTATAGGGCCCGGGGTTGACAAATCTCGCTTTTTTGGTACGCGACCAAGGTTTCACAACCTCACAGCTGCTGGTTATACTCAACGAGGTTATCAC
>NC_069415.1:63076758-63116642 GCF_026875155.1 Cherax quadricarinatus | reverse complement strand
AAATTATCACACCTAACTGTTGTTTTACTGACCGAGTTTCACACCAGCGTGTGGTACTACTGACCGAGGTTATCACAACCCAGCACTGCTGGTACTACTGCCGAGTTACACAACTCAGCACTTGGGCTACGAAGAGTTATCAAGCTCGCAACTGCTGGACTACTGACCGAGTTATCACAACCCAAGCGCTGCTTTACTGACCAGGTTATCACAACCGAACAGCTGCTGGTACTTATGACCGAGTTTTACAACCCCAGCACTGTGGAAAAGCCGAGTTATCACAACTCCACTTCGGCACTACTGACGAGGTATCACAACCCAGCAGCTGTGTACACTGACCGAGGTATCACAACCTCAGCCGCTGCTGGTACACTGCGAGGTTTTCACAACTCCAGACGCTGATACTATGACGAGTTATTACCCTCGCAGCTGCTGTACTACGACAAGATATCACAACCCAGCTGTTGTTTTTACTACTGACCGATTTATCACACCTCGCTTTGTTGGACTAGACCGAGGGTTTCACAACCTCATGTGTGGTACACGACGAGGTTACAACCACACTGCGGTACTACTGGAGGTTATACAACCCATCAGCTGCTGTACTACGAACGGGTTATCATGCCCGCCTTGGTACTACTGCCGAGGTTTCAACCCAACACTGTTTGGGCTACTGACCGAGTTCACAACCAGAAGCTGCTGGTACTACTGACCGAGGTTATCACAACCCCAGCAGCTGCTGGTACTACTGACCGAGGTTATCACAACCCCAGCAGCTGCTGGTACTACTGACCGAGGTTCACAACCTAGCACTGTGGTACTAAATGACCGAGGTTATCAACCTCAGCAGCTCTTTTACTACGAAACCCAGATTATTTAAACCTCAGCTGCTTTCTGGTACTACTGCCGAGTTATCACAACCTCAGCAGCTGCTGGTACCGCTGCCAGGGTTATCACAACCTCAGCAGCTGCTGGTACTACTGACCGAGGTTTTCACCACTCCAGCAGCTGCTGGTACTACTGACCGAGGTTATCACAACCCCAGCAGCTGCTGGTACTACTGACCGAGGTTATCACAACTCCAGCAGCTGCTGGTACTACTGAACGAGGTTATCATAGCCTCAGCAAGCTGCTGGTACTACTGACGAGGTTTATCACACCCAGCAGCTGCTGGTACACTGACCGAGGTTATACAACCTCCAGCAGCTGCTGGTAATGCTGACCGAGGTTATCGCAACCTCAGCAGCTGCTGGTACTACTGACCGAGGTTATCACAACTCCAGCAGCTGCTGGTACTACTGACCGAGGTTATCACAACTCCAGCAGCTGCTGGTACTACTGACCGAGGTTATCACAACCCCAGCAGCTGCTGGTACTACTGACCGAGGTTATCACAACCTCAGCAGCTGCTGGTACTACTGACCGAGGTTTTCACAACCCCAGCAGCTGCTGGTACTACTGACCGAGGTTATCACAACCTCAGCAGTTGCTGGTACTACTGACCGAGGTTATCACAACCCAGCATTGCTGGTACTACTGACCGAGGTTATTCACAACCTCAGCAGCTGCTGGTACTACTCGCCGAGGTTATCAAACTCACCCAGCTTGCTGGTACTACTGACCGAGGTTATCACAACCTCAGCAGTTGTTGGTACTACTGACCGAGGTTATCACAACCTCAGCAGCTGCTGGTACTACTGCCCGAGGTTATCACAACTCCAGCAGCTGCTGGTACTACTGAACGAGGTTATCATAGCCTCAGCAACTGCTGGTACTACTGACCGAGGTTATCACAACCCAAGCAGCTGCTGGTACTACTGACCGAGGTTATCACAACTCGAACAGCTGCTGGTACTACTGACCGAGGTTATCACAACCCCAGCAGCTGCTGGTACTACTGACCGAGGTTATCACAACTCCAGCAGCTGCTGGTACTACTGACCGAGGTTATCACAACCCCAGCAGCTGCTGGTACTACTGACCGAGGTTATCACAACCTCAGCCGCTGCTGGTACTACTGACCGAGGTTTTCACAACTCCAGCAGCTGCTGATACTAATGACCGAGGTTATTACAACCTCAGCAGCTGCTGGTACTACGGACCAAGATTATCACAACCTCAGCTGTTGTTTTTACTACTGACCGAGGTTATCACAACCTCAGCTGTTGTTGGTACTACTGACCGAGGTTATCACAACCTCATCAGCTGCTGGTACTACTGAACGAGGTTATCATAGCATCAGCAGCTGCTGGTACTACTGTTCGAGGTTATGACAACCTCATCAGCTGCTGGTACTACTGAACGAGGTTATCATAGCCCCAGCAGCTGCTGGTACTACTGACCGAGGTATTCATAGCCTCAACAACTGTTGGTACTACTGACCGAGGTTATCACTACCTCAGCAGCTGCTGGTACTAATGAACGAGGTTATCACAACCCCAGCAGCTGCTGGTACTACTGACCGAGGTTATCACAACCCCAGCAGCTGCTGGTACTACTGACCGAGGTTATCATAGCCTCAGCAGCTGCTGGTACTACTGACCGAGGATTATCATAGCCTCAGCAGCTGCTGGTACTACTGACCGAGGTTATCATAGCCTCAGCAGCTGCTGGTACTACTGATCCGAGGTTATCATAGCCTCAGCAGCTGCTGGTACTACTGCCCGAGGTTATCACAACCCAGCAGCTGCTGGTACTACTGATCGAGGTTATCACAACTCCAGCAGCTGCTGGTACTACTGACCGAGGTTATCACAACTTCAGCAGCTGCTTGGTACTACTGACCGAGGTTATCATAACCCAGCAGCTGCTGGTACCGCTGACCGAGGTTATCACAACCTCAGCAGCTGCTGGTACTACTGACCGAGGTTTTCACCACTCCAGCAGCTGCTCTTGCTAATGACCGAGGTTATTACAACCTCAGCAGCTGCTGGAAACTACTGACCGAGGTTATCACAACCTCAGCTGTTGTTGGTACTACTGACCGAGGTTATCACAACCTCAGCAGCTGCTGGTACTACTGACCGAGGTTATCACAACCCCAGCAGCTGCTGGTACTACTGACCGAGGTTATCATAGCCCTCAGAGCTGTTGGTACTACTGACCGAGGTTATACAACCCTCAGCAGCTGCTGGTACTACTGACCGATGTTATCACAACCCCCAGCAGCTGCTGGTCACCTTCATTTGAAAGAGGTTTATCGTAAGTATATAGAACTACTGTATCTGACAGTTATACAATAATAGAGTTCTATATATATATAGGTTTATCACAAATATAGCTGCTGGTACTACTGGATTTACCACAACTCCCGCTCTGCTGGTACTACTGACCGAGTTACTAAACATACTCAAAACTGTTTACTACTACCGATTATTACAACCCCAGCAGCTGCTGGTATACTGGACGAGGTATCACTACTCAGCCTGCGGTACGCTGACCAAGGAATCTCAAATCCACACTGCGGGGACTACTGACCGAGGTTTAAACCCCCCACTGCTGGGACTACTGCTTGAGGTTACCACAAATCCGCAGCTGCTGGGACTATGACCGAGGTTATCACAACTCGAACAGCTGCTTTACTACTGCCCGAGGTTATTAAAACCCCCGCAGCTGCGGTACACTGACCGACAGTGCTGCACTACGACCAGGTTATCCACCCCAGCACTGCTGGGACTACTGACCGATGTTTCACGACCCCAGCAGCTGCTGGATATTGACCGAGGTTTTCACAAATCCAGCAGCGCGATGCTAATGATCGAGGTTATTACAACCTCAGCAGCTGCTGTTACTAATGACCGAGATTTTCACAACCCCACTGTTGTTGGGACTACTACCGAGGTTTTCACAAACCTCAGCTGTTGTTGGAAATTTCCGACCGAGTTACACAACCCCATCACTGCTGGTACACTGACCCAGGTTATCACAACCCCAGCACTGCTGTACTTCTTGCCCATTTAAAAACCCCAAAACCCAGCAGCGGTGGGCACGAACGAGGTTATCATAGTCTCAGCACTCTTGTACTACTGACGAGGTTTTCATACCCCAGCACTGCTGTACACTACCGAGGGTTTTCATAGCCCCAGAAGCTGCGTACTACGACCGGGTTATTACAACCTTAGCAGCTGCGGTACACTGACCGAGTTTTCATAGCCCCCAGCAGCGCTGGTACTACTGACCCAGATTATCATAGCCTCAGCGCTGCTGTACACTGACCGGGTTATCAAGCCTCGCGCTGCGTATACGATCGAGGTTTTCAAGCCTCCAGCCCCTGGTACTACGATCGAGGTTTTCAAGCCTCACAGCTGATTGTACTACTGACCGGGTTATCACAAACCCCACAGCTGCTGGGAATACTGACGAGGTTACATAGCCTCAGGGAGCTGCGGACTACTGACCCGAGGGTTTTCTAGCCCACGCTGTTGGTACACTGTCCATTATCATACCCTCAGCAGCTGCTGGTACTACTGACCGAGATTATCATAGCCTCAGCAGCTGCTGGTACTACTGACCGAGATTATCATAGCCACAGCAGCTGCTGGTTCTACTGACCGAGGTTATCGTAGGCTCAGCAGCAGATGGTACTACTTACCGAGGTTATCACAACCTCAGCAGCTGCTGGTACTACTGAACGAGGTTATCATAACCTCAGCAGCTGTTGGTACTATTGACCGAGGTTATCATAGCCTTAGCAGCTGCTGGGACTTCTGACCGAGATTATCATAGCCTCAGCAGCTGATGGTACTACTGACCGAGGTTATCACAACCTCAGCAGCTGCTGGTACTACTGACCGATGTTATCACAACCTCAGCAGCTGCTGGTGCTACCGTATCAAATTTTCGCTAATATTTGATGATGTTTATATATATATATATATATATATATATATATATATATATATATAATATATATATATATATATAAATATATAATATAATATATATATATATATATTGTATATTAATATATAAATCTCTCTCTCTCTCTCTCCTTCTTCTCTCTAATATAATTATATATATATAAAATATATATATATATATATATATATATATATATATATATATATATATATATATATATACATAATGTTTGATGATGTATATAAACTGCTGCACGATTGAATTCAGAGGTCCCTTCTCTGTACCTGGTGTCGGTAACACAGACGCCAGATACAAACATTAAAGACACAGGGCCGTCGTTCACACAAACCGCTAGGCGACAGTAACGGTAGCTTAACAAACAATTCGTGGACACTAACGACGATATATACGAATCGTATACTACCTTTCCTGAACTGCGAAGGACGTTGCTTCTGTTTTGTGCCAGTATCTGTACCTCTTAGTTCCAGACTCTATTCCTCGTAGAGTGAGACTTTGTACCTCTTAGTGCCAGCTTCTTTACCTCTTAGTACCAGACTCTGTACCTCTTAGTGTGAGATTCTGTATCTCTTAGTACCAAACTGTGTTCTTCTTTGTGCCAGACTCTGTACCTCTTAGTACCAGATTGTGTTCCTCTTTGTGCCAGACTCTGTACTAATAAACGGTCTCTCTACGACGTCCCATTTTCTGTATTTCTTAGTATATAAATCTGTATTTCTCAGTTTTTAAATTCGTATTTTTTAGTATTTAAGTATATATACTTCACAGTGAAAGCCTTTGCAAAACTTACCGCCTAACTTGTACTACATATTGCCAGACGTTGTGTTTCTTATTGAAGACATCTGTGCATGTCAACGAGAAGTTGTAGATGTAATCCTGGGACTTTTCATTATTTAACGTGAGGACTGGGTGACGTGAGACCAGTGTTCTCAGTTCTTCTTCACGTTGTGCCCTTATCAGATCCCGCCCGTCCGTGTCGAAAATTGGATAAGCCGAGAAGTTTAAAAATTAACATGTCATTATTTAGGCAGAGTATAATAATAATAATAATAATAATAATATCTTAATTTCTACAAGTACATGTACAAAGTATACAGACCATAGCTGACATCAATGAACACTACTATATAGAAAGTCGCTTGTTATGCTGAGCATTTAGGACAGATTAGGTTAATTTTGTCCCAGGATGCAACCCACACCAGTCGACTAACACCAATGTACCCATTTTATACTGATGGGTGAACAGGGACAGCAGGTGTCTCATGGAAACACGTTTAATGTTATCCAGCCGTACCATGGATTCAAACTCCGGACCTCAGTGTGTCGAGCTACTGGACAAGTATGCCCGTGTTAGCGTTCAGTTTATGTTTCCATTTTAACGGTAAACTATGATAGACAGTTCTATATATTTAGCAAGTAGGACACCGAGTCCCATTGTCCTTTTCACCGTATAGGATCTTTTCCAGAAAGTGTAGCATCTCCCGTAGGCTGGTGGAGGTGAGAATCTTCTCCTCTCATTTCTAAACATATATTACTGGTACCGGTTTGATGTAATAATGTAATAGGTAGATATTAATACTGTTTTGACTGCATACTGTAATAAGCAGCTAATTGCTAATACCATGAGTTAGCCTATTTTCACCCTGCATATGAGTGCTGTTACTCAGGTTTATGCAATGCACATAAATAGTAACATAGGTGCGAGTTTCCTAGGTAAATATATATGTGAGTTTCCTGGGCAAGCCTAGGGAGGTCGAGCAGAGAGACTCGGGGGTCCTAGGAATATGAAGCAAAGAGACGATCTTGGAACAAAGTAGGTAAATGAATATGTAGGAACTTTGTAAAGAACACTTTCTGGAACATTCTCTGACGAGTAGGGTGACACAACAATCTGATTCGTTTAATATTTAAATTTACATAAAGCCTGACTATGTGGGTGATCATTTACTACTATGGTAAAATGATTCTATACGTCACTACATATTTGTCGTGGCAAATAGGTAAAATTTACGATTATAGTTTACATAGCAACGCTTTTCTTGCCGAATAAGGCAGCCGAAAATTTCTGTATGCAGCAGTTTCACAAAAATCATTGTGTTTATTTATTATTAAATATTGTAAATTTATCTAAAATATATTTAAATGGATTAGACTAAATTAAATTGCGCTTGTTATAATAAGGTTAGGTGACGTTTCTAAGGTTGTTTTTGTACAAAATTATTTATTTTTAAATTAACATTAATGAAAAAATATATCTTTAAACATATAAGAGAAAATTATAGAAAGGACTTAATTTTAAATGAGCTCTTTCTAATTGACCAATTTTACCTATTCGCTATTCGGCACGACATATTATATATATAATATATATATATATATATATATATATATATATATATATATATATATAATATATATATATATATATATATATATATATAATATATATATATATATATATATATATATATATATATATATGCAAAACAACCACTGTGAAAGAGTAGTGAAATTCCAAGCGCTTTCGTGACTACTCACATTGTCAAGGAACTATGAAAGTAATACATCAAAGGAAGGGAATTAAAGGGCTTAGACCACACCTCACAGTCAACTCCCACAACAAAGAAACACCTGACGCGCGACAATACAGGACTCATAAGAAAAGAGGAACACTGCAGTAGGTCCGCTGGTCCAACTAGACAGGTCCTCACGACAACCCACTAACAAATTATTCTACCCAAGAAATAAGGTTTATTATTTGTCCAATGTATTATTAAACTCTAACCAAATTTTATTAATTATAAATGGATCTAATTTATACAAACCTAAGGAAATATTCATATTATTTTCAAAACTGCTTTTTATGAAACAAGATTCAATTATATTTCTGTCAACCATGGACTTGCCTGATACAACTTTCTCAACATTCTGAAAATCAATTGGATGGTTAAAGTCTCTCACATGAATAAATAGAGCATTGGAATCTTGTCCAGTTCTAATGCTATATTTATGTTGTTTTAATCTAAGTTCGAGACATTTACCAGTTTGACCGTAATAAAATTTATCGCAAATTTTACAAGGAATCTTATAGACACATCCGTCACCATTTTGGGGGGAATTCTTTATCAAATGTTTTTTCTACTGTATCAAGATTTTTAAATACAACTTTAATATTAAAAGTCTTAAGAAGAGAAGGCATATCAACCAAGTTTTCATGGTAAGGGAGAACCAACATATTTTTAGTTGAATAAGGCTGGTTGTCCCTTTTTGGGTTGTAAAAAGTATTTCTAGCAATTTTAAATGGTTTATCAATTATATTTCTAGGGTATTTCAGATCATTGGCTATTTCATAAATTTTGGATATTTCTTCATCTATGAACTCTAGACTACAAATACGCAAATGTTGCAAAATTTGTATTTAATGATAAATTTTACACTCAGAAGTTTAGTATGGCAATGGGAAATCCTCTTTCAACTGTTCTTAGTAATCTATACATGGAATTTTTTGAAACAAGGTTGCTTAACACAATCCTCCCTAATAGAGCTAAATGGTTTAGATATGTTGATGATATTTGGTCTTATGCCCAAGGATGTAGATATACACCATTTCCTTGGCAAATTAAATAGCTTAGCCCATTCTATAAACTTTACTGTTGAGTTTGAGGAAAATAACTCATTGCCTTTTCTAGATGTTTTAATTATTAAGAGTACTAATGAATTCAAATTTAAAATTTACAGAAAACCTACAAATAACTGTTCCTATGTCCACTATTATTCTTCCCATCAAGATTGAGTCAAACTGTCTGTTTTCTCATCAATGTTTTTGAGAGCTTTACGAATTTGTAGTCAAGAGTTTATAGATGAAAAAATATCCAAAATTTATGAAATAGCCTATGATCTGAAATTGCAAATTCTTGGACTGCAAGAAGGCGCTTGACACAGTTCCACACAAGAGATTAGTGCAAAAACTTGACGACCAAGCAGGGATAACAGGGAAGGCACTACAATGGATCAGGTAATACTTTTCAGGAAGACAGCAGCGAGTCATGGTACGTGGCGAGGTGTCAGAGTGGGCACCTGTGACCAGCGGGGTCCCACAGGGGTCAGTCCTAGGACCAGTGCTGTTTCTGGTATTTGTGAACGACATGACGGAAGGAATAGACTCCGAGGTGTCCCTGTTTGCAGATGACGTGAAGTTGATGAGAAGAATTCACTCGATCGAAGACCAGGCAGAACTACAAAGGGATCTGGACAGGCTGCAGACCTGGTTCAGCAATTGGCTCCTGGAGTTCAATCCCACCAAGCGCAAAGTCATGAAGATTGGGGAAGGGCAAAGAAGACCGCAGAAGGAGTACAGTCTAAGGGGCCAGAGACTACAAACCTTATTTAAGGAAAAAGATCATGGGGTGAGTATAACACCAGGCACATCTCCTGAAGCGCACATCAGCCAAATAACGGCTGCAGCATATGGGCGCCTAGCAAACCTCAGAACAGCATTCCGACATCTTAATAAGGAATCGTTCAGGACCCTGTACACCGTGTACATTAGGCCCATATTGGAGTATGCGGCACCAGTTTGGAACCCACACCAAGCCAAGCACGTAAAGAAACTATAGAAACTGTAAAGGTTTGCAACAAGACTAGTCCCAGAGCTAAGAGGTATGTCCTACGAGGAGAGGTTAAGGGAAATCAACCTGACGACACTAGAGAACAGGAGAGATAGGGGGACATGATAACGACATACAAAATACTGAGAGGAATTGACAAGGTAGACAAAGACAGGATGTTCCAGAGATTGGACAAAGAAACAAGTTGACACAGTTGGAAGTTGAAGACACAGATGAATCACAGGGATGTTAGGAAGTATTTCTTCAGCCACAGAGTAGTCAGGAAGTGGAATAGTTTGGGAAGCGATGTAGTGGAGGCAGGATCCATACATAGCTTTAAGCAGAGGTATGATAAAGCTCAAGGTTCATGGAGAGTGACCTAGTAGCGATCAGTGAAGAGGCGGGGCCAGGAGCTCGGACTCGTCGCCTGCAACCTCAACTAGGCTTCCTATTGAAGCCTCCCAACCAGGTCAACCCCAGTACAAAAAAACACTCGAAACCAAAACACCCATGCCACATCCAATGCCCCCACCCATTGCATTACAAACTCCACCCCCACAGCAACCACCCATAGTTCCTTATCAGGTCTCCCACTTCCCCAACCCCAATACACCTCCCAGACCACAATCTTAGAAAAGAAGTTGAAGGTGTGGTATACAAATGCAGATGGAATAACAAATAAGTATGAGGAGTGGCACGAAAGAATCAAGGAGACATCCCCAGACATAATAGCACTCACAGAAACAAAACTCACCAGAATAATAACAGATTCAATCTTTCCATCCGAATATCAAATCCTCAGGAAAGACAGAGGGAGGAGAGGGGGAGGAGGGGTTGCATTGCTCATTAAAAACCAGTGGGGGTTTGATAAAATGGAAGGAATGGATGGCATGGGCGAAAGGGACTACTTAGTAGGAACAATCCAGTCCGAGGGACATAAGGTGATAATTGCAGTAATGTACAACCCACCACAGAACTGCAGGAGGCCAAGAGAAGAATACGATGAGAGCAACAGAGCAATGGTCGACACACTAGCCGAGGTGGCCAGGAGAGCACACATGGGGGGAGCAAAGTTACTAGTTATGGGTGATTTCAATCACAATGAGATTGACTTGGAAAATCTGGAGCCTCATGGGGGTCCCGAAACATGGAGAGCCAAGATGATGGATGTGGTACTGGAAAACCTCATGCATCAACATGTTAGAGACACTACCAGAGAGAGAGGAGAGGATGAACCAGCAAGACTGGGCCTTGTATTCACCTTGAGTAGTTCTGACATCGAGGATATCATGTATGAAAGGCCCCTAGGAGCTAGTGATCATGTGGTTCTGTGCTTCGAATACATAGTTGAGCTCCAAGTGGAGAGAGCATTAGAAATAGGGTGGGAAAAACCAAACTACAAAAGGGGGAACTACTCAGGCTTGAGGAACTTCTTTCAAGACATTCAGTGGGAGAGGGAACTGACAGGAAAACCAGTACAAGAAATGATGGACTATGTGGCAACAAAATGCAAGGAGGCAGAGGAGAGGTTTGTTCCCAAGGGAAACAGAAATAATGGGAAGAACAGAACGAGTCCTTGGTTCACCCAAACGTGTAGGGAGGCAAAAACTAGGTGTACTAGAGAATGGAAAAGGTACAGAAGACAGAGAACTCAGGAAAATAAAGAGATTAGCCGAAGAGCCAGAAACGAATATGCACAGATAAGAAGGGAGGCTCAGCGGCAATACGAAAATGACATAGCATCGAAAGTCAAGACTGACTCGAAGCTGCTGTACAGCCACTTCAGGAGGAAAACAACAGTCAAGGACCAGGTAATCAGACTGAGGAAGGGTGATGGGGAATTCACAAGAAACGACCGGGAGGTATGTCAGGAGCTCAACACAAGATTTAAAGAAGTATTTACAGTGGAAACCAGTAGGACTCCAGGAAATCAGAGCAGGGGGATGCACCAGCAAGTACTGGATGAGGTACATATAACAAAGGAGGAGGTGAAGAAGCTGCAATGCGAACTTGACACCTCAAAGGCGGTGGGACCAGACAACATCTCTCCGTGGGTCCTTAAAGAGGGAGCAGAGATATTGTGTGTTCCGTTAACAAAGATCTTCAACACATCATTTGAAACTGGGCAACTCCCCGAGGTATGGAAGATGGCAAATGTAGTCCCAATTTTTAAAAAGGGAGACAGACATGAGGCACTAAACTACAGATCTGTATCACTAACGTGTATAGTATGCAAGGTCATGGAGAAGATCATCAGGAGAAGAGTGGTGGAGAACCTGGAAAGAAACAAGTGTATAATTGACAACCAGCATGGTTTCAGGGAGGGAAAATCCTGTGTCACAAACCTACTAGAGTTTTATGACAAGGTGACAGAAGTAAGACAAGAGAGAGATGGGTGGATCGACTGCATTTTTTTGGAATGCAAGAAGGCCTTCGACACAGTTCCTCACAAGAGGTTACTGCAAAAGCTAGAGGATCAGGCACACATAACAGGAAAGGCACTGCAATGGATCAGAGAATACCTGACAGGGAGGCAACAACGAGTCGTGGTACGTGACTAGGTGTCAGAGTGGGCGCCTGTGACAAGCGGGGTTCCACAGGGGTCAGTCCTAGGACCTGTGCTGTTCTTGGTATATGTGAATGACATAACGGAAGGGATAGACTCAGAAATGTCCTTGTTTGCGGACGATGTGAAGTTAATGAGAAGAATCAAATCGGATGAGGATCAGGCAGGACTACAAAGAGACCTGGAAAGGCTACAAGCCTGGTTCAGCAACTGGCTCCTTGAGTTTAACCCTGCCAAATGCAAAGTCATGAAGATTGGGGAAGGGCAAAGAAGACCGCAGACACAATATACTTTAGACGGCCAAAGTCTGCAAACCTAACTGAAGGAAAAAGATCTGGGGGTGAGTATAACACCTACCATATCTCCCGAGGCGCACATCAATCAGATAACTGCTGCAGCATACGGGCGCCTGGCAAACCTATGGATAGCGTTCCGATACCTCAGTAAGGATTCGTTCAAGACTCTGTATACCATTTACGTCAGGCCCATACTGGAGTATGCAGCACTATTTGGAATCCACACCTATCAAGCACGTCAAGAAATTAGGAAAGTGAAAAGGTTTGCAACAAGACTAGTCCCAGAGCTACGGGGATTGTCCTACGAAGAAAGGTTGAGGGAAATAGGCTTGACGACACTGTAGGCCAGGAGGGTCAGGGGAAAAAGATAACGACATATAAAAATACTGCGGGGAATAGACGAGGAGGCCCAAAGACGGGATTTTTCCAGAGATGGGACACAGACACAAGAGGTCACAATTGGAAGTTTATGACTCAGATGAATCAAAGGGATGTTAGGAAGTATTTCGTCAGTCATAGAGTAGTCAAGCCGTGGAATAGCCTAGAAAGTGAAGTAGTGGAGGCGGGAACCATACATAGTTTTAAGGCGAGGTATGATAAAGCTCATGGACCAGGGAGAGAGAGGACCTAGTAGCAATCAGTGAAGAGGCTGGGCCAGGAGCAATGACTCGACCACTGCAACCACAAATAGGTGAGTACAAATAGGTGAGTACACAGTGCAACCAAATACTCTAAACCAAAACACCCATGCCACATCCAATGCCCCCACCCACTGCATTACAAACTCCACCCCCACAGCAACCACCCATAGTTCCTTACCAGGTCTCCCACTTCCCCAACCCCAATACACCTCCCAGACCACAATCTTAGAAAAGAAGTTGAAAGTATGGTATACAAATGCAGATGGAATAACAAATAAGTATGAGGAGTGGCACGAAAGAATCAAGGAGACATCCCCAGACATAATAGCACTCACAGAAACAAAACTCACCAGAATAATAACAGATTCAATCTTTCCATCCGAATATCAAATCCTCAGGAAAGACAGAGGGAGGAGAGGGGGAGGAGGCGTTGCACTACTCATTAAAAACCAGTGGGGGTTTGAGAAAATGGAAGGAATGGATGGCACGTGCGTAAGGGACTACTTAGTAGGAACAATCCAGTCCGAGGGACATAAGGTGATAATTGCAGTAAGAAACAACCCACCACGAACTGCAGGAGCCAAGAGATGAATACGATGAAAAGCAACAAGCAATGGTCGACACACTAGCCGAGGTGGCCAGGAAAGCACACATGGGGGGAGCAAAGTTACTAGTTATGTGTGATTTCAATCAAAAGGAGGTTGACTTGGAAAACCTGGAGCCCCATGGGGGTCCCGAAACATGGAGAGCCAAGATGATGGATGAGGTACTGGAAAACCTCATGCATCAACATTTAGAGACCCCTACCAGAGAGAGAGAGAGGGTGAACCAGCAAGGCTGGACCTTGTATTCACCTGAGTATTCGGACATCGAGGGTATCATGCTTGAAAGGCCCCTGGGAACTAGTGATCATGTGGTTCTGTGCTTCGACTACATAGTTGAGCTCAACTAGGTGAGTACAACTAGGTGAGTACACACACATACACACACATATACACACACACACACACACACACACACACACACACACACACCATACACACACACAACGCACACACACATACACACACCACACCCACATATCACACACACACACACACACACACACACACACAACACACACACACAACGAATATGCACAATAAAAGGGAGGGCCCAAATACAATATGAAAATGACATAGCAGCGAAAGCCCAAAACTGACCCAAACTGTTGTACAGCCACATCAGGAGGGAAAACAACAGTCAAGACCCGGTAATCAGCTAAGGAGGAAGGGGGAGAGACAACAAGAAATGACCGTGAAGTATGTGAAGAACTCAACAAGAGATTCAAGAAGTGTCACAGAGGAGACAGAAAGGGACTCCAGAAAGACGGAGGGGGCACACCAACCAAAATGCTGGACACAGTGCACACAACCGAGGAAGAAGTGAAGAGGCTTCTGAGTGCAGAAACCTCAAAGGCAATGGGCCAGATAACATCTCCCATGGGTATGAGAGAGGGAGCAGAGGCGCTATGTGTACCCCTAACAACATATTCAATACATCTATAACAGGGAGAATCTGAGGCATGGAAGACACAAATGTAGTTTCCAATCTTTAAAAAAGGAGACAGACATAAGCATTTAACTAAGACCAGTGTCACTGACATGTATAGTAAAGCAAAATCATGAGAAGATTATAGGGGAAAGAGTGGTGGAACACCTAGAAAGAATGATCTCATCAAAGCCAAAATTTTCAGGGGACGGGAATCCTGTGTCCAAACTACGGAGTTCTATGACATGGGGACAGCATAAGACAAAAGAGAGGGGGTGGGGGGATTGCATTTCTTGACTGCAAGAAGGCGTTTGACACAGTTCCACACAAGAGATTGGGTGCAAAACTGGAGGACCAAAAAGGGATAACAGGAAGGCAACAATGGATCAGGGAAACTTGTCAGAAACAGCAGCGAGTCAGGGTACGTGGCGAGGTGCAAGGGGGCACCTGGACCAGCGGGCCCGCAGGGGTCAGTCCAGGACCTGCTGTTCTGGTATTTGTGAACGACATGAGGAAGGAATAGACTCTGAGGTGTCCCTGTTTGCAGATGACGTGAAGTTGATGAGAAGAATACACTCGATCAAAGGGACAGGCAGAACTACAAAGGGATCGGGACAGGCTGCAGACCTGGTCCAGCAATTGGCTCCTGGAGTTTCAATCCCACCAATGCAAAGTCATGAAGATTGGGGAAGGCAAAGAAGGCCGCAGACGGAGTACAGTCAGGGGTCAGAGACTACAAACCTCACTAAAGGGAAAAAGATCTTGGGTGAGTATAACACCAGCACATCTCCTAAAGCGCACATCAACCAAATAACTGCTGCAGCATATGGGCGCCTACAAACCTCAGAACACATTCCGACATCTTAATAAGGAATCATTCAGGACCCTGTACACCGTGTATGTTAGGCCCATATTGGAGTATGCGGCACCATTTTGGAACCCACACCTACCAAGCAAGTGAAGAAACTAGAGAAAGTGCAAAGGTTTGCAACAAGACTAGTCCCAGAGCTAAGAGGTATGTCCTACGAGGAGAGGTTAAGGGAAATCAACCTACGACACGGAGGACAGGAGAATAGGGGGGACATGAAAACGACATACAAAATACTGAGGGGAATTGACAAGGTGGACAAAGACAGGATGTTCCAGAGATTGGACACAGTAAAAAGGGGGACACAGTTGGAAGCTGAAGACCCCGATGAATCACAGGGATGTTAGGAATATTTCTTCAGCCACAGAGTAGTCAGTAAGTGGAATATTTTTGGAAGCGATGTAGTGGAGGCAGGATCCATACATACTTTAAGCAGAGGTATGATAAAGCTCACGGCTCAGGAGAGTGACCTAGTAGCGATCAGTGAAGAGGCGGGGCCAGAGCTCGGACTCGACCCCCGCAACCTCAACTAGGTGAGTACACACACACACACACACACACACACATACACATACACACACACACACACACACACACACACACACACACACACAAAACACACGCACACACACACACCACACACACACTGTAAGTACGTGCCGGTCAAGCCCCAGGGGGGTTGGGGGTCAGGTCACAAGAAGTTGTGGGCAACAAAGGACCACTGAGACTACATTACAACGCACAACCACCTACCTTTCATACATAAAAAAACCCACACAAAATTTCCCACACAAAATTACACACACACACACACACACCCCACACATATCCAGACTCACACATCACTCCCCCCCCTCACCACCGACATCTCACTTCTTCCCTGATCCCCCCCTCCCTCTTTTCACCCTCCCTTCCCCCGTTCACCCCCCCCACCCCCCCCCCACCACTCCCCACCCCTCTCCCAAAATACCACAGTTCCTCCACTACCTCCCCCCCACACTCTGACATACACACTACTAACCTAACATACAGAATTAATAGTTTTCCCACAGGAGGCAATCAGGATAAAACAAAAATGGGTTGTCAGAGAGCAACAAGAAAAACCAAGGGACAGGAGGAGGAAGCTGCAAAGGAAGATTGGGCAGAAAGAGCTCAAAAAAGAGATCATGAATGGAAAAGAAACTAGAAGATCTTAGCATGAGAATGTAAGAGAGGATAATATGGAAAGCAGGAATGGGAGGGGCATGTCAAAGCAGCAGCGCTAGGATACAGAGTTTAGAAAATAACTGAAAAATCTGAAACAGCCTAAAGAACTAAAGAAAATTTTGGGATTGAGAACAAGACTGCTAAACCCCAGCCACAAATAAGGGACTGAGGGAAAGAAGGGGCACAACTGCATTGGAAGCTCTATCAAGGAGACTGTAGTAAATGAAAGAGCTAAGCTTTATGTGGAGGCCCTTAACAGACAACAACAAGCCCAAGGAAAGCCGAGAAGGGAAAATGACAGGCCACTGAGCCCAAGTACATTAGCCAGTGAAACTGAAGAAAGGAAAGCTGCAGTGCAGGAAACCAAATTAAATGAGGGGATACACAGGGATACGCAGTGGGAGAATGAAAGGGTGAGGTCAGTCTTTGTGTATGGGCTCCAGGAAGTTGAAGGGGAAACATATGAAGCAAGAAAACAAGGGGAAAAAAAGCAATTGAAAGCATCATGAAAGCAATAGAAGAAGACGACATGACCCAGCCGGGGGGTTTGTAAAAAAAGAACCCAACCAGTGAAAGTGACCATCAAGGCAGAAGCGACTCGGACCAGGATCCTGCAGGAGAAAGCACGATTAAGGGACATGCCGGCATACAGGAAGGTGTATCTCGACCGCGACAGAACATAAGAAAAAAAGGCAGAAACTGAGAGAGATGGTACAAAGGCGAAAGGAGGAAAGAAAGGGGATGGAGAAGACAGACAGGAGATCCCAGACCCAGGATGAAGATCAAATACAGCCTCCCTCACAACTTCCTACAGAAGCCTCCCAACCAGGTCAACCCCAGTCAACCAAAAACTCAAATCAAAACACCCATGCCACATCCAATGCCCCCACCCACTAAAATTACAAACTCCACCCCCACAGCAACAACCCATAGTTCCTACCAGTCTCCCACTTTCCCCAACCCCAATAAACCTCCCAGAAACCCCAGTCTTAGAAAAGAATTGAAGGTGTGGTATACAAATGCAGATGGAATAACAAACAAGTATGAGGAGTGGCACGAAAGAATCAAAGAGACATCCCCAGACATAATAGCACTCACAGAAACAAAACTCACCAGAATAATAACAGATTCAATCTTTCCATCCGGATACCAAATCCTCAGGAAATACAGAGGGAGGAGAGGGGGAGGAGGAGTTGCCCTGCTCATTAAAAACCAGTGGGATTTTGAGAAAATGGAATTAATGGATGGCATGGGCGAAAGGGACTACTTAGTAGGAACAATCCAGTCTGAGGGACATAAGGTGATAATTGCAGTAATGTACAACCCACCACAGAACTGCAGGAGGCCAAGAGAAGAATACGATGAGAGCAACACAGCAATGATCGACACACTAGCCGAGGTGGCCAGGAGAGCACACACGGGGGGAGCAAAGTTACTAGTTATGGGTGATTTCAATCACAAGGAGATTGACTGGGAAAACCTGGAGCCCCAGGGGGGTCCCGAAACATGGAGAGCCAAGATGATGGATGAGGTACTGGAAAACCTCATGCATCAACATGTTAGAGACACTACCAGAGAGAGAGGAGAGGATGAACCAGCAAGGCTGGACCTTGTATTCACCTTGAGTAGTTCGGACATCGAGGGTATCATGCTTGAAAGGCCCCTGGGAGCTAGTGATCATGTGGTTCTGTGCTTCGACTACATAGTTGAGCTCCAAGCAAAGAGAGTAGCAGGAATAGGCTGGGAAAAACCAAACTACAAAAGGGGGAACTACTCAGGCATGAGGAACTTCCTTCAAGACATTCAGTGGGAGAGGGAACTGACAGGAAAACCAGTACAAGAAATGATGGACTATGTAGCAACAAAATGCAAGGAGGCAGAGGAGAGGTTTGTTCCCAAGGGAAACAGAAATAATCGGAAGAACAGAACGAGTCCTTGGTTCACGCAAAGGTGTACGGAGGCAAAAACTAGGTGTACTAGAGAATGGAAAAGGTACAGAAGACAGAGAACTCAGGAAAATAAAGAAATCAGCCGAAGAGCTAGAAACGAATAAGCACAGATAAGAAGGGAGGCTCAGAGACAACATGAAAGTGACATAGCATCAAAAGTAAAGACTGACCCGAAGCTGTTGTACAGTCACATCAGGAGGAAAACAACAGTCAAGGACCAGGTAATCAGACTGAGGAAGGGTGATGGGGAATTCACAAGAAACGACCAAGAGGTATGTCAGGAGCTCAACACAAGATTTAAAGAGGTATTTACAGTGGAAACCAGTAGGACTCCAGGAAATCAGAACAGGGGAGCACACCAGCAAGTGCTGGATGAGGTACATATAACCAAGGAGGAGGTGAAGAAGCTGCTATGCGAACTTGACACCTCAAAGGCGGTGGGACCAGACAACATCTCTCCATGGGTTCTTAAAGAGGGAGCAGAGATATTGTGTGAGCCATTAAAAAAGATCTTCAACACATCATTTGAAACTGGGCAACTCCCTGAGGTATGGAAAATGGCAAATGTAGTCCCAGTTTTTAAAAAGGGAGACAGACATGAGGCACTAAACTACAGACCTGTATCACTAACGTGTATAGTATGCAAGCTCATGGAGAAGATCATCAGGAGGAGAGTGGTGGGGCACCTGGAAAGAAACAAGTGTATAATTGACAACCAGCACGGTTTCAGGGAAGGAAAATCCTGTGTCACAAACCTACTAGACTGTAACTAGAGTTTTATGACAAGGTGACAGAAGTAAGACAAGAGAGAGAGGGGTGGATCGACTGCATATTTTTGAACTGCAAGAAGGCCTTCGACACAGTTCCTCACAAGAGGTTACTGCAAAAGCTAGAGGATCAGGCACACATAACAGGAAAGGCACTGCAATGGATCAGAGAATACCTGTCAGGGAGGCAACAACGAGTCATGGTACGCGACGAGGTGTCAGAGTGGGCGCCTGTGACAAGCGGGGTTCCACAGGGGTCAGTCCTAGGACCTGTGCTGTTCTTGGTATATGTGAACGACATAACTGAAGGGATAGACTCAGAAGTGTCCTTGTTTGCAGATGATGCGAAGTTAATGAGAAGAATCAAATCGGATGAGGATCAGGCAGGACTACAAAGAGACCTGGACAGGCTACAAGCCTGGTCCAGCAACTGGCTCCTTGAATTTAACCCTGCCAAATGCAAAGTCATGAAGATTGGGGAAGGGCAAAGAAGACCGCAGACACAATATAGTTTAGATGGCCAAAGACTGCAAACCTCACTCAAGGAAAAAGATCTGGGGGTGAGTATAACACCGAGCATATCTCCTGAGGCGCACATCAATCAGATAACTGCTGCAGCATACGGGCGCCTGGCAAACCTACGGGCGCCTGGCAAACCTACGGATAGCGTTCCGATACCTCAGTAAGGATTCGTTTAGGACTCTGTATACCATTTATGTCAGGCCCATACTGGAGTATGCAGCACCAGTTTGGAATCCACACCTAGTCAAGCACGTCAAGAAATTAGAGAAAGTGCAAAGGTTTGCAACAAGACTAGTCCCAGAGCTACGGGGATTGTCCTACGAAGAAAGGTTGAGGGAAATCGGCCTGACGACACTGGAGGACAGGAGGGTCAGGGGAGACATGATAACGACATATAAAATACTGCGCGGAATTGACAAGGTGGACAAAGACGGGATGTTCCAGAGAAGGGACACAGACACAAGAGGTCACAATTGGAAGTTGAAGAGTCAGATGAATCAAAGGGATGTTAGGAAGTATTTCTTCAGTCATAGAGTAGTCAGGCCGTGGAATAGCCTAGAAAGTGACGTAGTGGAGGCGGGAACCATACATAGTTTTAAGGCGAGGTATGATAGAGCTCATGGAGCAGGGAGAGAGAGGACCTAGTAACAATCAGCGAAGAGGCGGGGCCAGGAGCTGTGAATCGACCCCTGCAACCACAAATAGGTGAGTACACACACACACACACACACACACACACACACACACACACACACACACACACACACAGTAGTTACTAATACCACAAGTCCTTCACTCGGTAAATAAGCTGAAGACTGTAAAAAACAGGTGAGAAAAATTATCAAATAGTTTAAAACTAAAGTTCCACAAATCAAAAAAAAAAGTAGCAGGTGATAAAAATTAGTGATAATGATGATGATAATGATAATAATAATATAATAATAATGATAATAATAATAATAATAATAATAATAATAATAATAATAATAATAATAATAATAATAATAATAATAATGATAATAATAATAATAATAATAATAATAATAATAATAATAATAATAATAATAATAATAATAATAACAATAATAATAATAATAATAATAATAATAATAATAATAATAATAATAATAATAATAATAATAATAATAATAATAATAATAACACTGGGGTTGTTGTTAATGACAGGTAGGCAGTGCTGGCATCTATAATCCTCACTAAAAGTCGCTCAAGCATCTTATCAAACAAACTGCAAACTTTACTTCTTTCTACACTATTACAAAGTGTAATTGACTTGTAATAAAATACTGCCAATCACAAAAGAAAGCTACAAGAATGCAGTGTATTTCGGGCAGACTCATGCCAGTCATACTAACACTTACAAAGAAACATGTACAACAGCATCAACTTCCCTCCCTCACAACTTATTGTAAACTTTGTGCAGTACTCTTAACTCAGAACTTTGTTTACTTTCTTATACTTAAATTCAGTACGGTTGTAATTTTTTATATACTTCGTAAAAATGAAATCTTTGGACATTGTCGAATATTTCTTGAAATCAAGCACACAAAATGTGTAATATTTTTTCTAACTATTGCTGAATAGAGAAACTTCTAACAGTTCTGTTTTGTCTATAGAAAAGAACAATGCTTAGTAGTAAAGTTGTCTATAGGAAATATTTAAAGCTGATGAAGATAAAGGTTAAAGAAACTGATGTGAAGGTTGGACAAGGCTTCTTCTAACAGGGAGAGGAATGGGAGGCAGAGGGTGTGTATATCTAGGACTGGGATAGAGGATATGGGTAGCATATTAAGAAGAGTTGAGGCTGGTAATGGAAACATCCCAAAAAGTCAGCCAGGAGGCAATACAATAGATTCCTGATAAATTAAAAAAATTAAGAAATAATTTAACATTTTCTTGAAACCAACTCTGATTGTAATGGAAGATTTGAAATAATTATTTGAGCAAGTTCTGTGTCAATTAGAAATTCCTAATTCATATTACAGCTAATTTGCTTATTTGTGATGATGTTCTCACTCCCTATTCCCAATTAATGAACGTAATTACATTTGTAATTGAATTCCCAATAAAATCTGTTGTCTTTCGCATTAAAAAAAAGGTATAAATTATTTGCATATTTACATATAGCATCAGCAAGACAGTGTGCCAGCGGAGGATTGCTTGCTGCTACATACTGCTTCATCAACAAGTGTCATAACACATTTTTTACACTTCAAACATATTCGGTTCCTTCATTTATAAATCAAAGGAGATACAGCAACTTGGATAAATAGGGTTGAGACACACTTCAAACATATTCGGTTCCTTCATTTATAAATCAAAGGAGATACAGCAACTGGGATAAATAGGGTTGAGACACACTTCAAACATATACGGTTCCTTCATTTATAAATCAAAGGAGATACAGCAACTTGGATAAATAGGGTTGAGACACACTTCAAACATATACGGTTCCTTCATTTATAAATCAAAGGAGATACAGCAACTGGGATAAATAGGGTTGAGACAGAAATGTTTAATGTAGATGGGGATTCAGTTTTGGAGTGGTTGGTGCATTATCTGTTATATATACACAAGGAAGGGGGAGAGGTACCTAAGGATTAACTGAGAGTTTACCTAACTCCTTTGTGTAAGTGAAAAAATTATTAACGAGATATAAGAATTAAAGGGAAATAAGTCTCTTGAGGATACCGGGTAAAGTTTATAGTAAAGTTATTACAGAATTTTTTTGGGTAAGACAGAAAGTAGGATTGTAGAAGAACAAGAAGGTTCTAGGAAAGTTAGATGGGAAGACCAAGTGAATACAATGACGCTTCGTGTCCAGTGGTTTTATCAATATAAATTTAGGACACAATTGGAGGACTGATTTCTTCGTTTTACGTATATAGTTCTTCAGTTTCTCCATTATATCCTTCAATTTGTATTCATAAAGTCACTGGATAGGGAAACGTCTACAAATGAAGATACCCAGATGTTGCATTTATATCTAATTTTTCGACTTTCAAGTTGTCGTCTTTTCAAAATTCGTTCCAATAATTTTATTCTCACAGAAATTATTCTCGAAAAAAAAACTCAATCCCTTAGTCTCCTCAATTACCAGAAGCTTTAAAGGAATTATGCCATCGGTAGAAGCTGGAGAGATGGTGTTACATAGAGGGAAGGAAGAAGTACCGCGTCCATCAGCAGGAGGTATGAGATACCACCTCTATCAGTAGGAGGAAATGGGTACCACCCCCATCAAGAGGAGGATGGAGGTATCACCTCCATCACGAGGAATGAAGAAGTACCACCTCCATCAGGAGGAAGGAGAAGGAACCACCTCAATCAAGAGGAGGGAGGAGGTACCACCTCCAACAAAAGGAGGTATCTCCTCTGCCAACTTCCTGAGCACCAGCCACATCATCAGCAGCAGTAGCGGAGCAAGAGCACCAGAACAACAAGAACAGTGGCAGGCGAGCAGCAATAACGGAGAAGTAACGGTGGGTCAGCAAAAAAAGAAGCTTCATGAGCGTCAGTAGCAGCTGCATCAATGACAGCAAAAACAGCAGCAGCAGAGCAACATCAACAACATTAGAGGCAGCAACAGCAGAAGCAGAAGCAAAGAAGTAGCAACAGTGCAGCAATAACAACAGCAGCAACAGCATTAAGACATACTTGAAGACACCTGAAGGTGGAGTCGACACATAAACACACAAGACCAGGCAACTCTCTCTGTTTACTCCTGCTAGTAACATTTATTAAGACATACATGACCTGACTGGTATGGTGCTTCTCCTTAGCTACGGTCACAAGCATTCCTCAGTGACCTGACTGGTATGGTGCCCGTCCTTAGCTACGGTCGCTAGCATTTCTCCATGACCTGACTGGAATGGTGCCTGTCCTTAGCTACGGTCACAAGCATTCCTCAATGACCTGACTGGTATGGTGCCTGTCCTTAGCTACGGTCACAAGCATTCCTTAATGACCTGACTGGTATGGTGCCAGTCCTTAGCTACGGTCGCTAGCATTTCTCCATGACCTGACTGGAATGGTGCCTGTCCTTAGCTACGGTCTCTCTCTCTCTCTTTCTCATATATATATATATATATATATATATATATATATATATATATATATATATATATATATATTATTATTATTTTTTTTTATTATCACACCGGCCGATTCCCACCAAGGCAGGGTGGCCCGAAAAAGAAAAACTTTCACCATCATTCACTCCATCACTGTCTTGCCAGAAGGGTGCTTTACACTACAGTTTTTAAACTGCAACATTAACACCCCTCCTTCAGAGTGCAGGCACTGTACTTCCCATCTCCAGGACCCCAAGTCCGGCCTGCCGGTTTCCCTGAATCCCTTCATAAATGTTACTTTGCTCACACTCCACAGCACGTCAAGTATTAAAAACCATTTGTCTCCATTCACTCCTATCAAACACGCTCAAGCATGCCTGCTGGAAGTCCAAGCCCCTCGCACACAAAACCTCCTTTACCCCTCCCTCCAAAACCCCTTTCCCAGGCCGACCCCTACCCCGCCTTCCTTCCACTACAGACTGATACACTCTTGAAGTCATTCTGTTTCGCTCCATTCTCTCTACATGTCCGAACCACCTCAACAACCCTTCCTCAGCCCTCTGGACAACAGTTTGGTAATCCCGCACCTCCTCCTAACTTCCAAACTACGAATTCTCTGCATTATATTCACACCACACATTGCCCTCAGACATGACATCTCCACTGCCTCCAGCCTTCTCCTCGCTGCAACATTCATCACCCACGCTTCAAACACCCATATAAGAGCGTTGGTAAAACTATACTCTCATACATTCCCCTCTTTGCCTCCAAGGACAAAGTTCTTTGTCTCCACAGACTCCTAAGTGCACCACTCACTCTTTTTCCCTCATCAATTCTATGATTCACCTCATCTTTCATAGACCCATCCGCTGACACGTCCACTCCCAAATATCTGAATACGTTCACCTCCTCCATACTCTCCCCCTCCAATCTGATATTCAATCTTTCATCACCTAATCTTTTTGTTATCCTCATACCTTACTCTTTCCTGTATTCACCTTTAATTTTCTTCTTTTGCACCCCCTACCAAATTCATCCACCAATTCTTGCAACTTCTCTTCAGAATCTCCCAAGAGCACAGTGTCATCAGCAAAGAGCAGCTGTGACAACTCCCACTTTGTGTGTGATTCTTTATCTTTTAACTCCACCCCTCTTGCCAAGCCCCTCGCATTTACTTCTCTTACAAACCCCATCTATAAATATATTAAACAACCACGGTGACATCACACATCCTTGTCTAAGGCCTACTTTTACTGGGAAAAAATTTCCCTCTTTCCTACATACTCTAACTTGAGCCTCACTATCCTCGTAAAAACTCTTCACTGCTTTCAGTAACCTACCTCCTACACCATACACTTGCAACATCTGCCACATTGCCCCCCTATCCACCCTGTCATACGCCTTTTCCAAATCCATAAATGCCACCCAAAGACCTCTTTAGCCTTATCTAAATACTGTTCACTTATATGTTTCACTGTAAACACCTGGTCCACACACCCCCTACCTTTCCTAAAGCCTCCTTGTTCATCTGCTATCCTATTCTCCGTCTTACTCTTAAATTTTTTCAATTTTAACTCTACCATACACTTTACCAGGTACACTCAACAGACTTATCCCCCTATAATTTTTGCACTCTCTTTTATCCCCTTTGCCTTTATACAAAGGAACTATGCATGCTCTCTGCCAATCCCTAGGTACCTTACCCTCTTCCATACATTTATTAAAAAATTGCACCAACCACTCCAAAACTATATCCCCACCTGCTTTTAACATTTCTATCTTTATCCCATCAATCCGGCTGCCTTACCCCTTTCATTTTACCTACTGCCTCACGAACTTCCCCCACACTCACAACTGGCTCTTCCTCACTCCTACAAGATGTTATTCCTCCTTGCCCTATACACGAAATCACAGCTTCCCTTCTTCATCAACATTTAACAATTCCAAAATATTCCTTCCATCTTCCCAATACCTCTAACTCTCCATTTAATAACTCTCCTCTCCTATTTTTAACTGACAAATCCATTTGTTCTCTAGGCTTTCTTAACTTGTAATCTCACTCCAAAACTTTTTCTTATTTTCAACAAAATTTGTTGATAAAATCTCACCCACTCTCTATTTGCTCTTTTTACATTGCTTCACCACTCTCTTACCTCTCTCTCTTTTCTTCCATATACTTTTCCCCTCCTTGCATCACTTCTACTTTGTAAAAACTTCCATATGCTAACTTTTTCTCCCTTACTACTCTCTTTACATCATCTTTCCACCAATCGTTTCCTTTTCCCCTCCTGCACCCACTTTCCTGTAACCACAAACTTTGCTGAACACTCTAACACAAATTTTTTAACCTCCCCCATACCTCTTCGACCCCATTGCCTATGCTCTCATTAGCCCATCTATCCTCCAATAGCTGTTTATATCTTACCCTAACTGCCTCCTCTTTTAGTTTATAAACCTTCACCCTTCTTTTCTTCCTGATGCTTCTATTCTCCTTGTATCCCATCTAACCTTTTACTCTCAGTGTAGCTACAACTAGAAAGTGATCTGATATATCTGTGGCCCCTCTATAAACATGTACATCCTGAAAGTTACTCAACAGTCTTTTATCTACCAATACATAATCCAACAAATACTGTCATTTCGCCCTACATCATATCGTGTATACTTATTTATCCCCTTTTTCTTAAAATATGTATTACCTATAACTAAACCCCTTTCTATACAAAGTTCAATTTAAAGGGGTCCCCTTATCATTTACACCCGGCACCCCAAACTTACCTACCACACCCTCTCTAAAAGTTTCTCCTACTTTAGCATTCAAGTCCCCTACCACAATTACTCTCTCACTTGGTTCAAAAGGGTCCTATACATTTCACTTAACATCTCCCAAAATCTTCCTCTCTCCTCTGCATTCCTCTCTTCTCCAGGTGCATACACGCTTATTATTGACCCCCTTTTTGCATCCAACCTTTACTTTAATCCACATAATTCTTTAATTTACACATTCATATTCTCTTTTCTCCTTCCATAAATGATCATTTAACATTACTGCTACCCCTTCCTTTTTCTCAACTCTCTCAGATACTCCAGATTTAATCCCCTTTATTTCCCCCCAAATGAAACTCTCCTACCCCCTTCAGCTTGTTTCGCTTAGGGCCAGGACATCCAACTTCTTTTCATTCATAACATCAGCAATCATCTGTTTCTTGTCATCCGCACTACATCCACGCACATTTAAGCAACCCAGTTTTATAAAGTTTTTCTTCTTCTTTTTTTAGTAATTGTATAAAAGGAAGAAGGGGTTACTAGCCCATTGCTCCCGGCATTTTAGTCGCCTCATACGACACGCATGGCTTACGGAGGAAAGATTCTTTTCCACTTCCCCATGGACAATAGAAGAAATAAAAAAGAAACAAGAGCTATTTAGAAAAAGGAGAAAAACCTAGATGTATGTATATATATATATATGCATGTGCGTGTCTGTGAAGTGTGACCAAAGTGTTAGTAGGAGAGTAGCAAGATATCCCTGTTATCTTAGCGTGTTTATGAGACAGAAAAAGAAACCAGCAATCCTACCATCATGCAAAACAATTACAGGTTTTTGTTTCACAGTCATCTGGCAGGACGGTAGTACTTCCCTGGGTGGTTGCTGTCTACCAACCTACTACCTAATATATATATATATATATATATATATATATATATTATATATATATATATAATGGGGTCCACCTCTGGTGTAAATTGTGGGACCCATAGCCTCGGAGAAGTGGATAAAAAGGCTTCAAGGAAGAATATTTGGATTTCTTTATTATATATATATATATATATATATATATATATATATTATATATATATATATATATATATATATATATATATATATATATATGCAATTAAGATCACAGTAAACAGGTGATTTCAAAATATGCAAAACAACCACTCTGAAGAATAGAGAAATTCCAAGCGCTTTCGTGACTACTCACATTATCAAGGAACTATGAAAGTAAAGCATCCAAGGAAGCTATATAAGGGGTCCGGCCAGCACCTCACTATCAGATCCCACAACGGTTAAACACGTGACGCGCGACGACCCACATGGATAGGTCCCTTGCACAACTCACCCCAAGCTATTTACCCAAGAAAATTAAAAAATTATTATTTGTTCCAGTGTATTATTAAATTTTTTCCCAAATTCTATTAATTATAAATGGATCTAATTATATAAACCAAAGGAAATATTCATATTATTGTCAAAACTGCTTTTTATGAAACAAGATTCAATTATATTCCTGTCGGCCATGGACTTGCTTGATACTACTTTCTCAACTTTTTGAAAATCAATTGGATGGTTAAAATCTCTTACATGAATAAATAGAGCATTGGAATCTTGTCCAGTTCTAATGCTATATTTATGTTGTTTTAATCTTAGTTCGAGATTTTTACCAGTTTGACCGTAATAAACTTTATCGCAAATTTTACAAGGAATCTTATAGACACATCCATCAGCATTTTGGGGGGAATTCTTTAGCAAAAGTTTTTTCACTGTATCAAGATTTTTGAATATAACTTTAATATTAAAAGTCTTAAGAAGAGAAGGCATATCAACCAAGTTTTCATGGTAAGGGAGAACCAACATATTTTTAGTTGAATAAGGCTGGTTGTCCCTTTTAAAGTTGCTAGAAATACTTTTTACAATCCAAAAAGGGACAACCAGCCTTATTCAACTAAAAATATGTTGGTTCTCCCTTACCATGAAAACTTGGTTGATATGCCTTCTCTTCTTAAGACTTTTAATATTAAAGTTATATTCAAAAATCTTGATACAGTGAAAAAACTTTTGCTAAAGAATTCCCCCCAAAATGCTGATGGATGTGTCTATAAGATTCCTTGTAAAATTTGCGATAAAGTTTATTACGGTCAAACTGGTAAAAATCTCGAACTAAGATTAAAACAACATAAATATAGCATTAGAACTGGACAAGATTCCAATGCTCTATTTATTCATGTAAGAGATTTTAACCATCCAATTGATTTTCAAAAGTTGAGAAAGTAGTATCAAGCAAGTCCATGGTCGACAGGAATATAATTGAATCTTGTTTCATAAAAAGCAGTTTTGACAATAATATGAATATTTCCTTTGGTTTATATAAATTAGATCCATTTATAATTATAGATTTGGGAAGAATATTTAATTAATACACTGGACAAATAATAATTTTTTAATTTTCTTGGGTAGAATAGCTTGGGGGTGAGTTGTGCAAGGGACCTATCCAAGTTGGGTCGCCGCGCGTCACGTGTTTAACCGTTGTGGGATCTGTAGTGAGGTGCTGGCCGGACCCCTTATATAGCTTCCTTGGATGCTTTACTTTCATAGTTCCTTGATAATGTGAGTAGTCACGAAAGCGCTTGGAATTTCTCTATTCTTTCAGAGTGGTTGTTTTGCATATATATATATATATATATATATATATATATATATATATATATATATATATATATATATATATATATATATATATTTATATATATATATATATTATATATATATATATATATATTATATATATATATATATATATATATATTCCCATACCCCGGCACCAAGCTCGTTTTGAAAGTTATTTCATCGAATCCTGCTACTGCATGTGGCAGGATATATATATACTTTTATCATTATTAACACATCGGCCGATTCCCACCAAGGCAGGATGGCCCGAAAAAGAAAAACTTTCATCATCATTCACTCCATCACTGTCTTGCCAGAAGGGTGCTTTACACTACAGTTATAAAACTGCAACATTAACACCCCTCCTTCAGAGTGTGGACACTATACTTCCCATCTCCAGGACTCAAGTCCGGCCTGCCGGTTTCCCTGAATCCCTTCATAAATGTTACTGTGCTCACACTCCAACAGTACGTCAAGTATTAAAAACCATTTGTCTTCATTCACTCCTATGAAATACGTTCATGCCTGCTTGCTGGAAGTCAAAGCCCCTCGCACACGAAACCTTTACCACCCCCTCTCCATCCCTTCCTTGGCCGACCCCTACCCCTCCACTATAGATTTATACACTCTCGAAGTCAGTCTGTTTTGCTTCATTCTCTCTACATGTCTGAACCACTTCAACAACCCTTCCTCAGCCCTCTGGATAATAGTTTTAGCAATCCCACACCTTCTCCTAATTTCCAAACTAAGAATCCTCTGCATTATATTCACACCACACATTGCCCTCAGACATGACATCTCCACTGCCTCCAGCCTTCTCCTAATTGCAACATTCATCACCCATGCTTCACACTCATACAAGAGTGTTGGTACAACTATACTCTCATACATTCCCCTTTGTGCTTCCACGGACAAAGTTTTTTGTCTCTACAGACTCCTAAGTGCACCCCTCACCCTTTTCCCCTCATCAATTTTATGATTCATCTCATATTTCATAGACCCATCTGCTGACACGTCCACTCCCAAATATCTGAATATATTCACCTCATCCATACTTTTTCTCCCTCCTATCTGATATCCAATCTTTCATAACCTAATCTTTTTATTATCCTCACAGCTTTACTCTTTCCTATATTCACTCTTAATTTTCTTCTTTTACATACGATACGAAATACATCCACCAACCTCTGCAACTTCTCATCAGAATCTCCCAAAAGCACAGTGTCATCAGCAAAGAGCAACTGTGACAACTCCCACTTTGTATTCGATTCTTTATCTTTTAACTCCACACCTCTTGCCAAGACCCTCGCATTCACTTCTCTTATAACCCCATCTATAAATATATTGAACAACCATGGTAACATCACACATCCTTGTCTAAGGATGTGTAATGTTACCATGTTACTCTCTCCTACATACTCTAACCTGAGCCTCACTATCCTCGTAAAAACTCTTCACCGCTTTCAGTAACCTACCTCCTATACCATACACCTGCAACATCTGCCGCATTGCCCCCTTATCCACCCTGTCATATGCCACAAAAACCTCTTTAGATTTATCTAAATACTGTTCACCTATATGTTTCACTGTAAACACTTGGTCTACACACCCCCTACCTTTCCTGAAGCCTCCTTGTTCATCTGCTATCCTACTCCCCATTTTACTCTTAATTCTTTCAATAATAACTCTACCATACACTTTACCACGTATACTTAACAGACTTATTCCCCTATAATTTTTGAACTTTCTTTTATCCCCTTTGCCTTTATACAAAGGAACTATGCATGCTCTCTGCCAATCCATGGTACCTTCCCTCTTCCATAAATTTATCAAATAATATCACCAACAACTCCAAAACTATATCCCAACATGATTTTAACATTTCTATCTTTATCCCATCAACCCCAGCTGCTTTACCCCCTTTCATTCTATCCACTGCTTCACGAATTTCCCCCACACTCACAACTGGCTCTTCCTCACTCCTACAAGATGTTATTCCTCCTTGCCCTATACACGAGCTAACAGCTTCCCTATCTTCATCAGCATTTAACAATTCCTCAAAATATTCCCTCCATCTGCCTGGTACCTCTAATTCTCCATTTAATAACTCTCCTCTCCTATTCTTAACTGTCAAATCCATTTGTTCCCTAGGTTTCGTCAACTTGTTAATCTCACTACAAAACTTTTTCTTATTTTCAACAAAATTTGCTGATAACATCTCACTCACTCTCTCATTTGCTCTCGCTTTACATTGCTTCACCACTCTCTTAACCTCTCTCTTTTTCTCTATATATACTTTTCCCTCCTTGCATCACTTCTACTTTGCAAAAAACTCTCATATGCTAACTTTTTCTCCCTTACTACTCTCTTTACATCAACATTCCACCAATCGCTCTTCTTCCCTCCCGCACCCACTTTCCTGTAACCACAAACTTCTGCTGAACATTCTAACACTACTTTCGTAAACCTACCCCATACATCTTCGACCCCATTGCCTATACTCTCACTAGCCCATCTATACTTCAATAGTTGTATATATCTTACCCCAACTGCCTCCTCTTTTAGTTTATACTCCTTCACCTCTGTCTTACTTGCTGCTTCTATTTTCCTTGTATCCCATCTATCTTTTATTCTCACTGTAGCTACAACTAGAAAGTGATCTGATATATCTGTGACCCCTCTGTAGACTGAACCCTACTCAACAGTCTTTTATCTACCAATAAACAGTCCAACAAACTACTGTCATTATGTCCTACATCACATCTTGTGTATTTATTTATCCTCTTTTTCTTAAAAATACGTATTACCTATAACTAAACCCCTTTCTATACAAAGTTCAATCAAAGGGCTCCCATTATCATTTACACCTGGCACCCCAAACTTACCTACCACACCCTCTAAATCTTTCTCCTACTTTAGCATTTAGGTCCCCTACCACAATTACTCTCTCACTTGGTTCAAAGGTTCCAATACATTCACTTAACATCTCCCAAAATCTCTCTCTCCTCTACACTCCTCTCTTCTCCAGGTGCATACACGCTTATTATGACCCGCTTTTCACATCCGACCCTTATTTTAATCCACATATTCCTTGAATTCACACATTTATATTCTCTCTTCTCCTTTCATAACTGATCCTTCAACATTATTGCTACTCCTTCCTTAGATCTAACTCTCTCAGATACTCCTGACTTAATCCCATTTATTTCTCCAGCAGCCTCTTCAGCTTTGTTTCTCTTAGGGCCAGGATATTCAACTTGTTTACATTCATAACATCAGCAATTATCTCTTTCTTATCATCTGCACTACATCCACGCACATTCAAGCATCCCAGTTTCATAAAGTTTTTTTTCTCATTTTTAGTAAATGTGTACAGGAGAAGGGGTTACTAGCCCATCGCTCCCGGCATTTTAGTCGCCTCATACGGCACGCATGGCTTACGGAGGAAAGATTCTTTTCCACTTCCCCATGGACAATAGAGAGAAAAAACAGGAACAAGAGTTATTAAAAAAAAAGACGAAAATCTCTAGATGTGTGTATGTATAAATATGCATGTGCATGCTTGTGTAGTGTGACCTAAGTGTAAGTAGAAGTAGCATGATATACCTGTTATCCATCGTGTTTAGACAAGCTGGATAACAGCGGGTTAGGCACTTCAAAATCAAATAAAAAATAATAAAATAATCATATGGGATTTACTGGGCATTAATCACAAATGCCAAATTACCAAGTCTCCAGTGGGAGACTACCAAGTCTCCAGTGGGAGACTACCAGGTCTCCAGTGGGAGACTACCAAGTCTCCAGTGGGAGACTACCAAGTCTCCAGTGGGAGACTACCAAGTCTCCAGTGGGAGACTACCAAGTCTCCACTGGGAGTACTAACCAAGTCTCCAGTGGGAGACTACCAAATCTCCAGTGGGAGACTACCAAGTCTCCAGTGGGAGATTACCAAGTCTCCACTGGGAGACTACCAAGTCTCCAGTGGGAGATTACCAAGTCTCCAGTGGGAGACTACCAAGTCTCCACTGGAAGACCACTATGTCTTCACTGGAAGATCAATAAGTCTTCACTGGGAGACCACAAAATCACCGTTCCCTTGGGTCCCACTCACACGGGTTATGACCGTTTCTTACACAAGCACCGTCGGTCTCTCTTGCATAATCCGCCTATCTCTGACTCGAATTTTACGTGCTCTTTGTCTCTGGGTCCACTGATCTCTCACATTGGTCCCACTATCTAGCATAAAATACTAACCTTAAAGCAGTTTTTACCATCAGGAAGAAGATCCCGAGGAAGCCGAGGATGTGTAGAGACGGCCACTCTGTCAACCTTATTTTTCTCAGCTCGTCATTTTGGTGCTTCAGATTTTTGAGATTTAATAGAGCCTCAGAATTTTCCTCCTTTTCTTCTTCTAGGTGACGAGTACATTCATGATTCTCTTCCGTCTCTTACAATCTGAGGTCGTCCTTCTCCAACGCCATTCTTCTAAGTTCATGTTCGCAATTATGAATGGACGTAATTTCTTCTTCAAGCTCCTGATATGTAGCATTAAGCCCATCAGATTTCATTTATATATCTTAAACGTGACGATGCTCTTTGGCAGCCGCTTACTCTCTTCTCAAAAGCCGATGCTCACACGTTTTTATGTGGTAAGCACATGTTTCGTGTTTTCTAACAAGAGAACAGTAATTATTATTAACGTGAGCATATGCAGCCGCGAGGGCATAGTAATCGCTGTCCATCGACTAAAATTGATCATTAATCGACTGAGCCTCTTCGAATAGATCATCTACGATGGCTTTTGGATCATTCAAGTCATTTATAAATTCGATTTTAAGTAATTTCTGCGAGTATTCTCACGTCTGCACTCGGATAGTTGGTGCTCCACCTTCCTCAGGGTCCTGCTTCACCTCTCACAGTTTTCCACAGTATTTTCCAACAGCGGGTTTGTCCTCTGTTAAAATGGCGCCAGTACTTTTTTCAAAGTCTTTTCCAGCTGTTAACTACTTTCTTTTCCAACTTATATAACCTTTTCCAGTTTTTCTCTATTCTCATTATCAGTCTTTAAAGCATATTTTAGTCCTTCGTTCTTTTCCTATTCTGCTTTCAAATCACCGTGCAGATTGTACTCGTACCAGAGACCATCGGTCCGTTATCTATCGTACGAGAAATCACTGGATGAGGCACCGAATGAGAAATCATTGGATGAGTCCGATAAGTAGTCATACAAGACATTATCCATTACGTCGTCGTACACTGAACTATCTTATAAGACGTAGTTTGAGATCTCACCCGTTATATCGTACGAGATAACATCCGATAACTCGTCGTTTGACATCTCATCCATTAAGTAGTCGTACGAGACATCATTACATGATAAAACATCGTACAACGGACAATTGTACCATAAGGGATTGGTCGAAAGACCGTCATGCTTTGTAGTGTCGTAAGAGACACCATCATACCATAAGCCATTAAAGGAGAGACCCTGAAACCATAAGTCATCGTACGAAAAATGATCACCTTAAATTTCATAGTATAAAAGTATATTATCCCAAAAACCATCGTACAATAAAATACGTTCCAGTACCACATCATAGCGCAAGGTACCATGATATCCACTTGGATCACTTGTGCCTTAAACCATGATACCATTATGAAGTTCATCGCCTTAGATGCCTTGCACAATTAGCAAGTACAACAAATAAGGAATAAAAAAAAAAAATTTCTATATTTTACATAGAAGTGATATGATTGTTTATCATAAGGAAGGGGGGGGGGGCAGTGACTCATTATAACTCTACCAGTATATTTCAAAGACTTCTGTTAAATTGAAATGACTCATAGATAGTTTCAAACTGAGAGTATTACCATCTTTAGCTCATTATACATTCGTATAATGTTTGAGGTAGAGATCCGTGAGAGAGAAAATTCGAAGAGATGCAAATGGAAACTTGAGGCAGGCCAAAGGACCATGGGTTCGACTCCTTGGGTAGTCGCAGTGCTGTTATTAATCACTACCACATGTTTTTTGGGTACAATAATATATATATATATTATATATATATATATATATATTATATATATATATATATATATATATATATATATATATATATATATATATTATATATATATATATATATATATATATATGCAAGGAATTCGCGAGAGCATGCGAAATTACACAAGCACTGATCTCTGGCTGAAGGAGACTCGAACCTACGAACCTTAGGACAAGGTACGCAGTGCTTTACCAATCTAACCACACTGGACAATACCTTGGCGTGTAGCTTGCGCTACACGTTTGATCCAAGGCAGCCAGCTTTCACAGTAAACAGGTGATTTCAGAATATGCAAAACAACCACTCTGAAAGAATAGAGAAATTCCAAGCGCTTTCGTGACTACTCACATTATCAAGGAACTATGAAAGTAAAGCATCCAAGGAAGCTATATAAGGGGTCTGGCCAGCACCTCACTATCAGATCCCACAACGGTTAAACACCTGACGCGCGCCGACCCAACTTGGATAGGTCCTTTGCACAACTCACCCACAAACTATTCTACCCAAGAAAATTTAAAAATTATTTGTCCAGTGTATTATTAAATTCTTCCCAAATTCTATTAATTATAAATGGATCTAATTTACATAAACCAAAGGAAATATTCATATTATTGTCAAAACTACTTTTTATGAAACAAGATTCAATTATATTCCTGTCGACCATGGACTTGCTTGATACTACTTTCTCAACTTTTTGAAAATCAATTGGATGGTTAAAATCTCTTACATGAATAAATAGAGTATTGGAATCTTGTCCAGTTCTAATGCTATATTTATGTTATTTTAATCTTAGTTCGAGATTTTTACCAGTTTGGCCGTAATAAACTTTATCGCAAATTTTACAAGGAATCTTATAGACACATCCATCACCATTTTGGGGGGAATTCTTTATACAGTAAAAAACTTTTGATAAAGAATTCCCCCCAAAATGCTGATGGATGTGTCAATAAGATTCCTTGTAAAATTTGCGATAAAGTTTATTACGGTCAAACTGGTAAAAATCTCGAACTAAGATTAAAACAATATAAATATAGCATTAGAACTGGACAAGATTCCAATGCTCTATTTATTCATGTAAGAGATTTTAACCATCCAATTGATTTTGAAAAAGTTGAGAAAGTAGTATCAAGCAAGTCCATGGTCGACAGGAATATAATTGAATCTTGTTTCATAAAAAGCAGTTTTGAAAATAATATGAATATTTCCTTTGGTTTATATAAATTAGATCCATTTATAATTAATAGAATTTGGGAAGAATTTAATAATACACTGTATTTATATATATATTATATATATATATATATATATATATATATATATATATATTATATATATATATATATATATATTATATATATATATATATATATATATATTATATATTATATATATAATATATATATATATATACATATATATTTATATATATATATATATATATATATATTATATATATATATATATATATATATATATATATATATATATATATATATATATATATATGAAGTTTCTCCTTTTAAATTTAGTAATATACAGGAGAAGGGGTTACTAGCCCCTTGCTCCCGGCATTTTAGTCGCCTCTTACGACACACATGGCTTACAGAGGAAGAATTCTGTTCCACTTCCCCATGGAGATAAGAGGAAATAAACAAGAACAAGAATTAGAAAGAAAATAGAAGAAAACCCAGAGGGGTGTGTATTATATATTGCTTGTACATGTATGTGTACTGTGACCTAAGTGTAAGTAGAAGTAGCAAGACTTACCTGTAATCTTGCATATTTATGAGACAGACAAAAGACACCAGCAATCCTACCATCATGTAAAACAATTACAGGCTTTCGTTTTACACTCACTTGGCAGGACGGTAGTACCTCCCTGGGCGGTTGCTGTCTACCAACCTACTACCTACATATATATATTATATATATATATATATATATATATATATTATATATTATATATATATATATTATATATATATATATATATATATATATATTATGTATTTATATATATATATATTTTTTTTTTATTATCACACCGGCCGATTCCCACCAAGGCAGGGTGGCCCGAAAAAGAAAAACTTTCACCATCATTCACTCCATCACTGTCTTGCCAGAAGGGTGCTTTACACTACAGTTTTTAAACTGCAACATTAAACCCCCTCCTTCAGAGTGCAGGCACTGTACTTCCCATCTCCAGGACTCAAGTCCGGCCTGCCGGTTTCCCTGAATCCCTTCATAAATGTTACTTTGCTCACACTCCAACAGCACGTCAAGTATTAAAAACCATTTGTCTCCATTCACTCCTATCAAACACGCTCACGCATGCCCGCTGGAAGTCCAAGCCCCTCGCACACAAAACCTCCTTTACCCCCTCCCTCCAACCCTTCCTAGGCCGACCCCTACCCCGCCTTCTTCCACTACAGACTGATACACTCTTGAAGTCATTCTGTTTCGCTCCATTCTCTCTACATGTCCGAACCACCCCAACAACCCTTCCTCAGCCCTCTGGACAACAGTTTTGGTAATCCCGCACCTCCTCCTAACTTCCAAACTACGAATTCTCTGCATTATATTCACACCACACATTGCCCTCAGATATGACATCTCCACTGCCTCCAGCCTTCTCCTCGCTGCAACATTCATCACCCACGCTTCACACCCATATAAGAGCGTTGGTAAAAACTATACTCTCATACATTCCTCTCTTTGCCTCCAAGGACAAAGTTTCTTTGTCTCCACAGACTCCTGAGTGCACCACTCACTCTTTTTCCCTCATCAATTCTATGATTCACCTCATCTTTCATAGACCCATCCGCTGACACGTCCACTCCCAAATATCTGAATACGTTCACCTCCTCCATACTCTCTCCCTCCAATCTGATATTCAATCTTTCATCACCTAATCTTTTTGTTATGCTCATAACCTTACTCTTTCCTGTATTCACCTTTAATTTTCTTCTTTTGCACACCCTACCAAATTCATCCACCAATCTCTGCAAATTTTCTCTTCAGAATCTCCCAAGAGCACAGTGTCATCAGCAAAGAGCAGCTGTGACAACCTCCCACTTTGTGTGTGATTCTTATCTTTTAACTCCACGCCTCTTGCCAAGACCCTCGCATTTACTTCTTTACAACCCCATCTATAAATATAATTAAACAACCACGGTGACATCACACATCCTTGTCAAAGGGCCCTACTTTTACGGGGGAAAAAATTTCCCTTTTCCTACATACTCTAACTTGAGCCTCACTATCATCGTAAAAACTCTTCACTGCTTCAGTAACCTACTCCTACACCATACACTTGCAACATCTGCCACATTCCCCTCCTATCCACCCTGTATACGCCTTTTCCAAACCCATAAATGCCCAAAGACCTCTTTAGCCTTATCTAAAATACTGTTCACTTTTATGTTTCACTGTAAACACTGGTCCACACCCCCTACCTTTCCTAAGCCTCCTTGTTCATCTGCTATCCTATTCTCCGTCTTACTCTTAATTCTTTCAATTATAACTCTACCATACACCCTTTTCCAGGTACATCAACAGACTTATCCCCCTATAATTTTTGCACTCTCTTTTATCCCCTTTGCCTTTATACAAAGGAATATTTCATGGGTCTCTGCCAATCCCCGGTACCTTACCCTCTTCCTATACATTTATTAAATAATTGCACCAACCACTCCAAAACTATATCCCACCTGCTTTTAACATTTCTATCTTTATCCATCAATCCCGGCTGCCTTACCCCCTTTCATTTTACCCACTGCCTCACGAACTTCCCCCACATTCAAATGGCTCTTCCTCACTCCTACAAGATGTTATTCCTCCTTGCCCTATACACGAAATCACAGCTTCCCCATCTTCATCAACATTTAACAATTCCTCAAAATATTCCTTCCATCTTCCCAATTTCCTCTAACTCTCCATTTAATAAACTCTCCTCTCCTATTTTTAACTGACAAATCATTTGTTCTCTAGGCTTTCTTAACTTGTTAATCTCACTCCAAAACTTTTTCTTATTTTCAAAAAATTTGTTGATAACATCTCACCCACTCTCTCATTTGCTCTCTTTTTACATTGCTTCACCACTCTCTTAACTTCTCTTTTTTCTCCATATACTCTTCCCTCCTTGCATCACTTCTACTTTGTAAAAACTTCTCATATGCTAACTTTTTCTCCCTTATACTCTCTTTACATCATCATTCCCCAATCGCTCCTCTTCCCTATAATATATATATATTTTATTATATTTTATATATATATTTATATAATATATATATATATATATATATATATATATATTATATATTATTTAAAAATAAAAGTATTTTATATAAATATATATATATTTATATATATATATATATTTATAATATATATATTATATATATACTATTTTATATATATATATATATTTATAATAATTTATATATATATATA